>LPNX010371144.1:18640-148273 GCA_001517045.1 Pseudotsuga menziesii | reverse complement strand
GGTCTCGGGAAATACTGAGACATAGGAGGCCATAGGCCTCATCTCTCCGATTGTGCCATTTGATCTTCTCTGCAGCAGCATTGGGCTATGCTTCTGTAGCCATAGTCACCTTGTAGAGGCCTTTCGCTCTCAACAAGATCTCCATCTCTGCTTTCAATTCAAAAAAGTTGAAGGGAGTGAGGATAGTTTTCTGTGAATCCATAGCTTTAGAAAATCTGTCCCGGCTGTCAGTAGAAGGATCCCAGTCTTGATGTCAAACCTACAAAACAATTTTTGGAGGAGAGTAACAACCTACAATGGATCTGATACCATGTAGAAATTCAGGCCTGCAGTAGATTAATTTCACCCACAACAATTAACAATTGATCATGCAAAATTATCAACAATGGAGACTGAATATGGAGCTGTAACTCAAAATTATATTAACTGAGTGTACAATAGCCAACCCTGTAATAACATAGGCTACTGAATATATAGAATACATTAGAAAATCGAATGCATAAGGGAGCATCCAAATCTAGCATAAAGCAGGCCTACCCAAAATAGGCAAATCCCCCATAGGTGTAAAAAGCTGATCCCAAATCTATCAAGGACCCCATGAATTAGCAAGGGCACATGGGAAAGCTAAAGAGTGGTCAAATGGCATCTCATACATGCTTTTTCATGGAGGAAAGAGTGGAGGAGGAAGAGGCAACAAAGCTGATTCACCTCACCTAGTCTTGCTTTCCTATGTGCCTTAAAACACTGAAAAAGCAGGGAATAAAGCAGAAAATGCAGATGGGTGCCTAGGAGGCCAGGAATAAAGCATATTTGATTCCTAAGGCTTTCCCAAGCAATCCATGAGTCAATAATGGCAATTTTGACCTCTATGGATAGGCAATTAGCAACTTGCACATGGTGGGACTCATGGACTAGGCAAATAAGACAAAAATAAATGATTTAATGTCTAAGTGGGTAAATACTATGGGTTGATTATTCTAACAAAATAAACTATAAGGCATTCATAACATGAACATAAATTCATTTAGTTAGAACGATCTCATAGTTAATGGATATAAGCTGAAAATGAAATAGTTCACATTCAACTGATCCATAGCAAATCATTTGAAACATTCCACCAAACTTTCTCTAGCAGAAACTTGCAATTCTTTATTGCAAAAGGAAGTAATTCTTCTTACAATATACTCTCAAAAATTGCTTGGGAAAGCCCCCTCTTACATCCAAAATCTCCTTTATTTATACAAAAAAGAAAAACCTTCGGGCTGCCCCCAAATGACTTTTGGGCTTCCCCAACCTTTCAATCCCAAAATTTTGTCCTGTAGTAAGTGCTCATAATTTATACAATATATTACATTTTAAATCAAATTTTAGTAGAACACTTTATGAACAGGGGCCTGCTTGCTCATTTATGAACTTTTTCCATGCCTATGCCTATGCTACTATGCATTCAAAATCGGAAGGTTCAAGAGAACAAATATTTATCTCATACTTAGCAGTCTGATTCTTAACTACTTCTATTCTCGCCGGACTCAGGCACAGCTCGTCTTCTAGTAAATGGATACTTACTGCTGCATGAGCCACTACATTCTTTAGAATATGTTCATCTAGATCCTTAACTTGTTGGATCTCCTGATCAACTTCCTGATACATGTTTTGTAGATGGTTAACAAACAGCTCATGTTCTGGCATCACCTTGAATCTTTTTTGCACAAAAACCTGACATCTATTGTATGTGACTAGCACTCTTCTGCAGTATTCTGCACATGCTCCTCTGATTTTCTTTATAGTTTTCTTGAATTTTTCCACAGTATTGATTGCAAAATCCAACAAATCATAATCTTGCTTTAAATTCTGTCGATCTTTAACTAGTAGCTCCGTAGGGGGTTCCTCATTTGTTTCTATCCACACTATTCTTCTTGTCAGAATCTCCAGAATATCTTGAGATCTATCCACAAAATAAGACGTGGTGTCCAATATTTCTTCTAAAATGCTATCTATTTGAAAAATATTACACCTTTCTTGCTCAATGCATATTTGCAGTTGGTGGATTCTTCTCCTTTGAGCTATAACATGTTCCTTCAAAGACTGGACATTTGTCTTCTATTCACTGGCATCTTTTAGTGATGTTGTCAATGAAGCATTTTGTCCCTCCAAAACTACTAAATGCATTTGATATTGTTTCTCTTTTTCTTCGGTGTTATCCTTCTATGATTCTAACTCAATGACCCTATTTTGCAACTGGACCTTCTCTGCACTTAGAGTTTTGTAGGACACCTCAAGGTTATCTTTCTCAGATTTCAATACTTGATGCTCTCACTACAGCCTTTGTAATTATGCTAAGCTGTTTTCAGCATCTTTTTCCATTTTTCCTGCAGAAATTTCTAAAGCCTCCTTATTGGCCTACAAAGTCTAAAGTTCACTCTTTGAAGTTTTCACTTCATTCTGCATGTCCTCAAATTTCCTCTTCAACTTTTGTCCTTCATCTCTCTCTTTCTTCGGTGTTTCTTTTAATTGAGCTACATTCTTTTTGGACTGCTCAAGATCCGTTATCAACCTATCTACATTATCTTTAGTAGCTTGGTTTAATGCCATCCTAGCTCTTGCTATCAATCTTGGATCAGCATCTGTCCCATACACCAAAGTCTTGTCAGCGATCATATTTCCCAATTGTCCTCCTGTTTCAACCTTTTTCTTGGTTGTTTTAACAATCCTTTTATTCTCTTTGTCATAGAAAATGGTGTTGAAATCAACGACCTTTTTCTCCTTCTTTTTGCATCAAAGGTATCAAATTCATTCCAGAAAACATAGCTTGTCCTTGAGTGCTTCCAGTAGTTGTAGTAGGCTCTTGGGGATCATCATTATCTTGTCCATACCCTTGATCTGTATGATCATGTTCACCCGGTGTATCTATCTGGTTAGTAGTCTACTAATCTTTTTTAGATCCTGTTAATCTCAGACCCTCACTTTCATCTTGTCTTTTCTTCATCTTTGATTCTTCATTTCTCTTTCTATCCTCCTATTCCTTATTGTTGCTTCCTTCGCAGCTCTCTTTCTTTCTTCTTCTTCATTCTTTAGCTAGCTTTCTGCCTCATGTGCTAGTATTCTAGCATCTTCTTCTCTCTTTCTGGATTCTTCTTCTTCAGTTGTCTTAGTATTCTATACAGTTTTGTCTTTCCTTCCTACAGTAGTGATTTTCTATTTAAATATATTCTTTAAGGTAGTCATATTATTTGCACTCCTGAAGGTCTCTTCATCCTTGTCCCAGATGTTAGTATACTCAAAATGAATGTTTGCCTCTTTACATTGTTCTGCTACCTTATTCTGGGAGTCATTCCTGTGAAAGTTCATTTCAACAAAATGGAAGTTCTTCAGCTCCTGCACAAATTTTGCAGTATGTTTTACCTTTGAAAACTTATAACTCTCCAGATAGAAAGGTATGGTAGGAAATGCTGCCTTTTTATCCTTGAACAAAAAACACCCCACACAATGAAGATATACCTGCCTGACCACCTCTTTATGCAGCACATAATAAGTGGCATATTTGGGAAGTAGAGAAGGTTCCCTGGAGCCACCATACATTGTGATATATATTCCTTCCTCAGTGAAATAATAATCTCCATATTTGTCAGTGACCTTGAACGATTCTTTGGACATGTAGTTGCATTCGGTCAGGAAAATTAGACTGTACAATGGTATGATGAAATGTTCACATATTTATTTGTAGTAGCCATGGTATTTGTGTTCCAAAAATAATTTATATACAGTGTATACAAGGGTCCTATCCCTATCCCAATTACACCTCAAGGCAGAAAACGATTGGGTACATAGTATACAATCAACTAGGATAGAGCTCATGTAGAACTCTGATTTCTTCTGTGACACTCCTACCAAAGCTAAATATATGCATGTTGAGAGGCTATTGGACACCATGTTTTCCCAATTGAATAAGGTTCCTTGAGTGGCCACATATAAAATAATTGGTATCCATCCCAATTTGAATCTTTTCCCGTGAGCTCTCCCAAAAATTATATTCAGCATCAGTATTATAAATCTATAAGGGGTCCAGAGAGTGGATGTATCATATTATCCTGATGGCTTGGTTTGGAAGCTCTTCCCTGGTATCATCATTAATTTAACTATTTCAACCAGGTCTGAATCTGTCTCTTTCAACCAGCTTTTAGTTAAGTAAATTTGAGCAGGAGGCAGGTGATATGCCATTGATACATAAGCAGGACTGTATGCAGCATATCCCTATTTGGCAGTATTTTCCAAGATCATCATAGTTACATCTACCCTGGGAAAAATCCAACCAATCACCTCTGAGCATGGGAACAACTCAAGTCTGGTGGCTACCTTCATAAGAGTCGATTTCTCAATAGTTGCATAAATAGTCAGCTATTCAAATACTGCATCAGGTACATTCTGATTTTTAATCATATTGTATATTTCACCCCATTTATAATCTGGCTCTACCCCGGTGGTAGCTCTGGTATCTTCATATATGTATTCCACCTTAGTGATAATCTCAACCTCTGGTTCTCCCTCAGCAACAGGAGCCTTCTTCTTTTATCTTTTAGACATATCTCCTTTGAAATAGTCACCCTGTCATAAACACAGCATGTTCTTAGACGATTTGAGATTTTAGTTAGAGTTTTAGTAATGAATAAAACTGTAAAAACCTATTTACCTCTTCCATATGCATTCTCACAGATAAACTATATCGAGTATTAATGCATAAAAGAAAATTACAAGGAAAAATAAATCCTCTCAGTCCACCGTCTGTAACTAAAAACAAAACCCTGATAAAAATCTCATCATTTAAACTGGACTACATTTGAAATAATATAACTCTTCAATAAACATGAAACACACTATTAATAAGGATAATCCTCAAATTTTGAGACCCTATATTGTGATTGAATTTGCTGAAATCTCCAACTCAATAAAAAATAAAAAACCTTCCGATGTCCACGAAAAAAGCATAAACGTATATGAAAACTAAAATCCTCCTCGGATGGCCCTAAACAACCCCAAAATAGGTGGTGCAGACAGCGTAACGCTTGTCTGCACTGACTACCTAATCTTTTAGACCAGGATAGAGCATCCATAACGGCTCAAAATGTAGGCTAAAAAAAAAACCTCACCGCCAAAATTCTCAAACTAACTGATATGCCTCATGCTATGAGGACAAATATTCATTCTAAATGGATGACTACACAACCTACGGGAAAACCTAACTAGGGAAGACCATGGTTCTCAAAATGACCAATAAAATAAAAAAAGAAGAAACTATGGTTGGCCTACCTAGCAAAATTGATGTGCAGTCGGTAGGACGACCCAAGAACCTCCATGATAGCAAGCCAATCAAATAAAATCCAGACATCTAGGCATGGTGGTACAACTCGATCAATGAGGATATGAGCAGATGTGTTTTTCAATCAAATATAATAATAAGAAAGACTCGGCCTCTATATATAACCTTTGGTAAAATAAAATGGCAGGAAAAAACCCTATCAATGAGAGAAACTATTAAGTGTCGGGCAGATAGTTCATTAAGTAGACACAACGGTGGGGGACATACCAACTATGGGATCTAAAATCAAATAAAATATTTGGCGATTGGAGGCTCTAAGGCTAAAGGTCGACAACAAAAAGGACAATGCACTTCCGCAGTGTCGGAAAAATAAAACTAAGTGCTTCCATAGTGTCAGCAAATCCAAGCACTAAATGCTGCGGAATTCATGTATCGGAGATCGGAACCACTAACCACTAATGTGTTGATAGTTGAAAACACTAAGCATCGGGTCATTAGTCTGATCGATAGCTGCAACGATGGACTCACAAACAACTACGGTTCCGCGACAAAATACAACCCATCGGCGACCAGAAGTTCTAAGTGCTAAAGGTCAGAAGTTTAAATCTGAACGCCTCCGTAATGTCGGCAATGCAATGGACAAACCCTCCAATCAGAGTCAAAAAATGTTTCGATAGTGAAAAACCAATTCATTGACAATCAAAATGTTAAAAATATTAAGGCCACGGATTCGATGAAAATAAGAATTGTCCATCGGGACGTTCATCGTTTCCCTTCCAAAACGTCGGTGGCATAGAGAACTAATCCGCTGACTCAAACTTCAACAAACTCCCAACAACAATAAATAAAGTCATTGAAAAGATCCAAAATGTTAGGTGTTCAAATAAAACAAATACTCCAAGGTTTTTGCGGTGTCGGCGAGGAAGACGACAGTAAGCAGAAAAAAAAATAGTTGACTAGGTTTCTGACTTCAAACAATCAATTTCTCAAGTAGATAAAACTAGACTTCCAGGATATATTTTAAGAGATTAATTAAACCTGGTCTAAATAAAATCAAAAGGAGGGTCCAAAAGTTTACAAATTTGGGAAAAAGGTTACAGCTGCAACAATTGGTGACTACCTAGTGAACACAGATCTGTAGACAATTTCTTCTTTAAGTAACAGATTGTTTGACAATAAATACCAACATGTTGAATTCTTCTAGATGTCTGGATTTCCCAAATGGAAAATTTATGTACTTTTAATCATTGATGATAGTCCAATTTAGGGAAAATGGAAACCAATATTTCAAAGTCTAGATAACTCTTTTGAGGCTAGGGATATGCATTTCATTTTTTATCTCTTTCTTCGAGTAGCTCCTAGCTTGGACACCACAGGATTGTAACATATGGTAAATAGAAATATTTGTTTGTTCCTCATTCCCATGCCATTTTTCACTTTTGTGCTTTTAGACTTTTGTCCTTTCTTTTGAGTCCTCCTTTTTTCCTTCTTTCTGAAATTTTTATTCAGGCTCCTCTATCCATAGTGTCCTTTTGTGTGAGAGATGTATTTAATTTTGAGCTCACGGACAAAGAAGAACTTTGGAAATATTGTAGTAATATGGTTCAGTACTTTGTTTTGATACATATTGCTTTCTTAGGAGTTTTTTTACTCTTATTTTCCTTTTGGATTTCAATTCTTGGCTTGGGATCATTTAAATATAATATACTGTTTACCATGCTTCCTCTCCATGGGTTTTTCGCTGTCACCCCTTAAGACATTTTTTAATGTGAAATGGGTGGAGCCTTGAAATAGTATTCCATACCTTTTGATCTTTAGTTATTTTACAAGGACTAAGTAGGACTTCAATGTGTTCATAGCCATTTAGTAAAATTGCTAAACTAGAAGAATTTCGTTCAAATAAATCAATAGTACATAGTCTCATAATCAAATATTTTAGTTAGTCCAAAATTGTGATGAACTCTATGCAACCAAAAGTTGTGCCTTTTATTGAAATCAATCAAAATATAACTAACAAAAAACAAAAAACAAAATAAATAAAAAACAAACCAATCAGTTTATTTATGTACAAGATAACCAAGAAATAAAAATCAAGAAAAATAAGGTTTGAGAACTAAACCATTAACTGGTAAGTTCTCTTCCCACCCCTCTAAATATTGCAACTTTTAAGTCAAGGGGCCAAGCTTGGCTGTAATTTGAAAAGCTCCTACCCATAACTATTGAAACTTAGTGTGCTTCCCCTTTTCATCATGCAGATGATCCCACTTAAGAACCATATATCCTAATTCGAATTCCTTGTTCCAAGCTTTATGCTTATCAAACCAACGTTTCACTACTCCGTGTTGATGCTTAAATCATTCTTTGGCTTTGGACCTAGACTCTTTAGACTTCAAAAGATTATAGATTCTAATCTGTAGGATTTCATTATCAGTACCTCTAGACTCCTGAGCTATTACGGAAGAAGCTAACACAATGTTGGGAGGAAGAATAGCTTCTTTTATATAAACAAGAGTGTATGGTGACACACCTAAGGAATTCTTGGGTGTGAGTCTATCATTCCAAAGTGCATTAGGTAACGCTAAGTGCCAACTTCTTTGATTTTCTATCACGGTTTTCTTTAGAATTCTAATCAAATTCTTATTTGTAGATTCTGCCAAACCATTTACTTGTGGGTAAAATTTTCCAGAATAATGCAACTTAATTCCTCTTTCATTAGCAAATGCAGTTAATCTAATAGAAGAAAAGTAATTAGCATTAAAAAAAAAAAGGGAAATTGGAACCCCAAGCCTATTCATAATGTCATCTTGTAAGAAATCCATTACTGCATCTTCATTCACTTTGCGTAACGGAATGGCCTCGACCCATCTGGTGAAGTAGTCAGTTGCCGTCAAAATGTATTTGTGCTGCAAGGAAGAATTTGGGTTTATCTCTCCAATGATATCAATCCCCCATTTCTCGAATGGTTCTGTTATCATCATTGTTTTTAAAGGCGTTGTTGCTTTAGCTTGTTTTCCAAGACACCTCTGGCAGACATCACATTTTTTGACATGAGCATGAGCATCTTTAAACAGTATGGGCCAGTAATACACGGCTCTAAGAATCTTATGGGCTGTTGTATCTCTATAAAAATGACCTCCTGCAGGCCAATCATGTAATTTTGTTATGACCTTCTTTGCATCTTCATGCTCTAAGCATCTGAGAAAAACTCTGTCAGAATTATTTTTGAATAATACTCCATCAATGATATGATGTGAGGCTGATTTTAGATGTAATGCTCTTCATTGTTTGGAATTAAAATGTTCCAAAAAACATCCTTCTTGAAGGTAATGAACTAGGTCCTGGTAGTACGAATCTGGAGCTATGAATAGGGAACATACATCCACCATATGTAACTCAGCTTCATTGTCCCAACTGTTTTCTTCATTGTCTTTACCTTCGGCCATTAGCTTACATAGTTCTTTCCCTTTTACTATGGAGGCTGGTTTGAACTCAATATAATTTTCTTATAAAGTTGTTACCCAGTTTCCTCTTCTTTCTCCTAATTCCTTTTGTACAAAAAGAGATCTTACAGCTGGGTGTGGAACTATTGCCTTAGTATAGTTCTTATGTATGGCCTGAATTTCTTTACCGCTTTGAAAAATGCATAAACTTGTTTATCAATAGCTGGATAATTCAATTTATCTCCCTACAGACTAGTGCTCATAAATGATATGAGGTACTCATCTCCCCCATCTTCCTTCTATGTAAGCACCGCTGCTAATGAATCATCGGATGCAAAAGTGTACAGAATAAAATATTTTTCAAAATTTAGACTTTTTAGTGAAGCTGCATGAACAATATATGTTTTTATCTTACTGAATGTGTTCTTTTCCACATCAGTCCATTTAAATTGTACGCTTTGTTTAACCATCTGCTGCAAAGGTTTGACAATTTGAGCAAAATCTGGTACAAACCTTTGCACAAAATTAATTGTCCCCATGAATGATTACATACCTTTTTTGTTATGGGGTAAAGGGATCTATTCTATGGTTTTAATCCTTTCTGTTTCTATGGATATCTCTTTCTTAGAAACAACATGACCCGGTAACTTTCCTTCTATGACCGCAAACACGCATTTCTTAGGATTAAGTGAAATACCATATTTTTGACAATGCTTGAAAATTTGCCTCAGACGGAATGCATGTTCCTCTCTCTTTTTTGAAAATATCATGACATCATCGAGATATACCACAACACTATGGCCAATCAGACTGCAAAAAGCTATATCCATGGCCCTCTCGAAAGTAGCTCCAACATTTATGAGTCCAAAGGGCATTCTCCTGTAAGAAAAAGATCCCCACTTGGTTTTGAATGTGGTTTTTAGCATGTCCTCTTTAGCTACTAATAGTTGATTATAGACAAATAATCCATCTAATAATGAAAACAATTCAGAACCTGAAACCATCTGCAATATTTGTTCCATGGGTGGGACTGGATAGTTATCTTTATCCGACGTACAATTTAGGTTTCTGAAATCTACACAGAGCTTGATTTATCTGGATTTTTTTCTTATGGGCACCAAATTTGAAACCCATTCTGAATGTCTGACTTTGAATATAATTTTAGCATCCAACAATTTTTTCACTTCACTCTGAATTAAAGGTTCCAGCTTTGGATGCATCTTCCTCAAAGGCTGTTGGTAAGGCTTGAATCAAGATGTAATCGGGATGACGTGTTGTACAATATTTGTGTCATAGGTTTTAAGCTCTTCATATGTCCAGGAAAACACATCTTTGTACTGTTTGAATAGAATAATGAATTTACTTATTTCACCCATAGAACAACACTTTCCCAAATTTACATATCTAGGTTCAGATTAAGTCCCTAAATTTATTAGCTCAAATTGCAAGGATGAGCTATGAGTCTTGACATTCACTGGATTTCTGAACTTGTTGTTTAATTCAAACATTCGTTCTAAGGTTCTGAATCCCTTAAGAATAAAATTCCCAAAATTTAATTCTTCTTGATGTTCTTCATCATCTATTATTGCTCCTTTAAAAGTCTCATCATTCATCAAGCATTCCAAAATTTGTTGATCATCGTCAAAAACCCGTAAATTGGTGATAATATCTAGAATAGAAGGCCTAAAAATTAATTCAATAGAGCATCTATTATTAGAAGGTACTAGCCTTGCAGCTAAGGTAGCTAGTAAATCAGTTGTTGCATTCTTTAATCTAGGAATGGATACAATATTGAATGCATGAAAGTTTATAAGCAAATCCCAAACTTTGTTTTGATAGGCTTTTAAATGTGGTGAAATACAATGTATCTTATTTTGAATTTGCTTAACAACAATTTCAGAGTATCCATATACTTTCATATTTTTCACTTTCAGTTCTATTTCCATTTTCAGTCCCTGAACTAGTGCTTCATACTCAGTTGTATTATTTGTACATTTGAACTCTAATATACAAGAAAGAAAATGTTTATTTTTCTTTAGATCAATCAGGACATAGTCAGCTCTTGATCCTTCCAATTTTTTATATCCATCAAATTACAGGGCCCAAAAACTATCTACTTCTATTGAACTTGAATTAAAAACTACATCTAAAACTAGATCTACTATTTTACAGTCAATCTCATCAGCTTGTGAAAATCGAAGGAGATCGGGATGGGTATTAGGTGAACTGCTCACTTCTTCCGCTTGGTAATTTCCCAGTTCCAATTCAATGAAGTAATTTCCCAACAAGGAATTCACTGACTCATTCTTTCCTTATGAGTAACATTGTACATCATCTAAGGCTCTCTTAATATTTTTATCTGATTGGGACTTTCCTTATGAGGAAACCATAGATGCAACCAATCTGATGCAAAGTATCCATCTAGACTTACTGACCAGTCTTCACTAAAAATAAGTCCATAAACATCAGGTATGTCTACTACTACAATATCGATGTACTGACATACCTTCTCATTTGCATATAAGCGAATCAAAACATCTTACATTTCCTCGATTACTTTCACAGTTGTCTTGTCCAACTGAAGAACCTACCAGGTAGATGGTTTAGGGTCTCCATTGATTTTCTTGCAGACTGAAAGTGGCATAACATTGATTGATGCCCGTGAGTCTACTAAACAGTTGTGCACATTAAAGTTGAAAATATCAAAAGTCAGGAGAAATGGTGGGGTTTTAAATTTAGACTTACCTCCCACACTTGCTTCACCAACTTCTTCTTCAGGTTGGTTGTCAGCGAGAAGCTCTTCTTCTGATACTTCAAGTGCTTTTAACATATTTTCATTCTGCTGAGGTACATTACACATTTCAAACAATGAGATATTTTCCTTAGCCTTCTTAATATATTCCACAATATCATACACCATCTCAAGTGCTTTGAGATTCTTCTTGGAATTATCAACCTTGTCTTCAATAGGTTTAACATGCATGTTAATTTTCTTAGGATCTTGACTTGAAATGGTAAATTTAGGTATTTTATCAGTTGTAGTGTTCTTCTGTATCTTCTTGATCACATTTTCTTGAAGTTTCTTAATCTTAGGAAGTATCGTCTTGTATTCTTTTAACAAATCTTGAATTCTTGTTGTCACATTGATTTCTGATGTTTCCTCTTGTTTCAGAGAACCTTCATCTTCTGTATCAAACATTGAGACACAGTCCCATAAAACCAGAGTATCCTCCTCTTGTTTTTTGTGTGGATTGATTGTCCTTTTCTTCCTCCTTATCAATTTATGTTAATTTGGAGTCCAATAACTGATTCATTACCAACGTCATAGAATTTATCCATTGGGGGAAATTCTTCTCAGAATGAGGCTGCTGATGAAATGTGCAAAAATTATCCATTCCTACATCAGTTAAATTCATTGATGCAGGACGGTGTGGAGGTGGTTTAGCTTGATTGTTGTCCTCCCTCCGTTTATATTAAGGCTTATATGATTTATGAGATTCCTTTTGTTTTTCCAAATCTATTACTCTGTTGGATAGCTTCTGCATCATCTTCAACATCCCTTCAAAACCCTGTGACTACTCATCCTTAGGTTTAGTCACTAATAAAGGTTTCTTACCTCCAAAAGTTTTTTCTTCCAACTGCACATGATAATTTTCTATGCTCTCCATCTCAGCATCTACCTTCTCATATTCTTCATAGGTTTCTGATAATGTAGGTTTGACTGATATTTTGGAAAACATGGCCAAGTCAGGCCCTAGAGCTAAAGTATGGTATTCAATCAAATCTTTTTCAGATGGCTTATCAGCTGCAGTAATTTTTTTTATATAAGCAGCAAATCTTTGGGTGAAATTATGCAGTTTTTCTTTCCTTTCTTTATTTAAAGTGCATAATCCTTTCATTAAAGCTACATGAGTCTTGTAGACTGCATATTTACTTCTAAATATTCTCTCAAATGTGTCCTAGTTTGTGATTGAATTTGCAGGAAGAGCAAAATACCATGAGGCTCCTGCTCCTTTTAGGGTGTGTGGAAACAATCTATAGACCACATCTTCATATTCTCCTACTCGTAGTCCTTCTATAGACAAGTAAAAACTTTGCAAATGATCATCTACCAGAATTTTTCCACTTGGGTCGAACTTAGGCAACATTTTTTCAAAATCTTGAGGCAGATCATGCAAGGGAAGTGTCAGGTTTAAAGGTGACCTAGCCCTCCAAGAAGGTGGTGGAGGTGGTGGGTTTTTGTTTGCATTGGCCATAGTTTTTAGTGGAGAATGAGGTCGTGACTGAACAGGGGTATGGAAAGGTGAAAATTAAGGTGAAACTGGCTCCAATGGATTCAAAGGTTGGTCAACTTCCTGTAAGGATGCTTCTCCCAGATATTCAAGATCTTCTACCAACACTCAATCTTCTAACTTAGGGCGATATTTATTCTGATATTCTCTTCTGGGTAAGACAGGAATAATCATTAATCCTCTCATCTTCTTCACATATGCCCTAGTAATTCTTCTCAGATTATCAACTACTTCGTTATCGACAGAATAAAGATACCCTCTATCTTCAGGAGTTGTATTGTTAAACAAACTACTTTTAGAATTGTCATCGGTCAAGTAATTTAGATGAAATAGGTTTCCTTGGCCAGCCATGCACTGGCGGCCCTCCTTCTAGTGCTAAAAACTATTAAGGCCTACAAAATCACAGGTAACAATAGTTAGGGATTCTCCCCAATAAACATTCCCAACTAGCCCGTTATTGTTTGGTATGGGGAATCCATCCGATTTACGGTCCGACTACCGTAGGTCAAGTAGCAAATTAGAATGTTTTACTGGTTACGGCCCAGTCCACCGTGTATATTTTTAGTTTTTTATGTTTAAGTTATGATGTGTAAGTGCCTATCTAAAAATGCAAATTTATAGAGATAATGAGGAGCGTCACAATGTGATCCGCAGGTTCTTACCTCTCGTCTTACCTCTCTCACATCTAAATCACAAACAACCAGAAAATAACTACAACTAACTAACCTATCCCCAGGGAGAAAAATTATCAGTTATCAATGAGTAATGTATTTCTATGCATGTATTAAGAAAAATTACATATAGTTGTTACTTATTTCAGAACACATGAACATTAATAGAAATATGAACAACAAGATAGCTTATTGTTTATGACAACCTTCATTACTCATAGTGGAAATTTCATGGAATAAACAATAAGGAATTCATAACATGAACATAAATTCATTTTGTTGGAATGATCTCACAGTTAATGGACATAAGATAAAAATGAAATAGTTCACATTCAACTGATCCATAGCACAACATTTGAAACATTCCACCAAACTTTCTCCAGCAGAAACTTGTAATTCTTTATTGCAAAAGGAAGTAGTTCTTCTTACAATATACTCTCAAAAATTGCTTGGGAAATCCCCTTCTTACATATAAACTCTCCTTTAATTATACAAAAATAAAAACCTTTGGGCTGCCACAAAATGACTTTTGGGCTTCCCCAACCTTTCGATCCCAAAATTTTGTCCTAGAGTAAGTGCTCAGAATTTATATAATATATTACATTTTAAATCAAAATTTAATAGAACACTTTATGAAGAGGGGCTCGCTTGGTCATTTATGAACTTTTTCCATGCCTGGGCCTCTGCTGTTATACATTCAAAATTAGAGGGTTCAAGAAAATGGATATTTATCTCATACATAGCAGGATGATTCTTAACTACTTCTATTCTCGCCGGACTCAGGCACAGCTGGTCTTCTAGTAAGTGGATACTTACTGCTGCATGAGCCACTGCATTCTTCAGAATCTGTTCATCTAGATCCTTAACCTGTTGGATCTCCTGCTCATCTTCCTGATACATGTTTTGTAGATGTTCAACAAACAGCTCATGTTCTGGCATCGCCTCCAAGATTTTTTCTACAAAAACCTGCCATCTATTGTATGTGACTAGAACTCTTCTACAGTATTCCACACGTGATCCTCTCATTTTCTTTACATTTTTCTTGAATTCTTCCTGTAGTATTTATTGCAAACTGTAACAAATCATAATCCTGCTTTAAATTTTGACGATCTTTAATTGGTAGCTCTGCAGGGGGTTCCTCATTTGTTTCTATCCACACTATTCTTCCTGTCAGAATCTCCAGAATCTCTTGAGATCTATCCACAAAATAATATGTGGTGTCCAATATTTCTTCTAATCTTCTATCTATTTGCAAAATATTACACCTTTCTTCCTCAATGCATATTTGCAGTTGGTGGATTCTTTTCCTTTGAGCTAGAACATGTTCGTTCAAAGGATGGACATCTGTCTTCTGTTCACTGGCATCTTTCAGTGATGCTGTCAATGAAGCATTCTGTACCCCTAAAACTGCTACCTACATTTGATATTGTTTCTCCTTTTCTTCAGTTTTATCCTTCTCTGATTCTAACTCAATGACCCTATTTTGCAACTGGACCTTCTCTACACTTAGAGTTTCGTAGGACACCTCAAGGTTATCTTTCTCAGATTTCAATACTTGATGCTCTAGCTGTAGCCTTTGTAATTATGCTAAGCTGTTTTGAGCATATTTTTCCATTTTTCCTGTAGATATTTCTAAAGCCTCCTTATTGGCCTGCAGAGTTTGAAGTCCAGTCTTTGAAGTCCACACTTCAGTCTGCATGTCCTCAAATTTCCTCTTCAACTTATGACCTCCATCTCTCTCTTTCTTCAGTGATTTTTTTAATTGAGCTGCATTCTTTTTGGACTGATCAACATCCATCATCATCCTATACACATTATCTTCAATAGCTTGGTTTAATTCCACCCCAAATCTTGCTGTCAATCTTGGATTTGCATCTGTCGCATACACCAAAGTCTTGTTAGTGATCATCTTTCCTGATTGTCCTCTTGTTTCAACCTTTTTCTCAGTTCTTTTAACAAACCTTTTCTTCTATTTGTCATAGAAAATGGTATTGAAATTAGGTACCTTTTTGTGGAAATTGAACCCAGGTGTTAGAACAATTACACTCACAACAATTTCCAATTACACATGCAAATTACTCACAAAAGAGACTGAATATGGAGTTGAACACTATCCTGTATTGAGTAAGTGTACAATAGCCAACTCTGTGAAGTCATAGGCTGCCACAAAAAATAATTACATGAGAGATTTGAATGCATGAAGATGCCATTCGAATTTAGTCAAAAGCATCCTTACTAAATCTAAGCAAATCCCCCATAGGTGCATAAAGCACTTTCCAAATCTGTCTAGGAGCTCATGAATTGGAAAAATAAATTAGGCAAGATAATAGGTGGTGGAAGGACAACTCATACATGCTTTTCATAGAAGAAAATAGTGGAGGATGTTGGGGAAAAAAAACAAGTTAACTTCACCTAGTCAAACTTTCCCAATGGCCTTAAAAGTCAGAAAAAGCAGGGAATAAAGCAGAAAAAACATACATGCGCTAGGGAGGCCAGGAATAAAGCAGATTTGATTCCAAGAGGTTTCCCAAGTGCTCCATGACTCAAATTTAGAAATTTTGACCACTATGGATGTGTGGAGGACAACTTGCATAAGGTAGAATATGGAAACTAGCCAAATAAGACAAAAATTGGATTAATTAATGTCTAAGGTAGCTAACTATGGGTTGATTATTATAACACCCCCCCTTAAGCCTAAATTATGAGTAATATATCAGAAAATTTTAGGTCCTAGAAACAAGGCTTAGTCACCCTTTACATACTGCATGTCCATTTAACCAAGGAAAGAGGCAAAACCCAGTGGGAAAAATCCTCCCTTAAACATGGACAGTAAAACTAAATTTAGAAATCTTGTCATCACTCATGCTTCACATCATGATCAGAAATCCCCAGTAGTGATTTGAGATTGCTGAATGTCTTCTCACAAAAAACTTTGGTGAAGATATCTGCTACTTGTCCTGAAGATGAATAGAAGAGTAGGTGAATGGTGCCATCATGCACAAGCAGTCTGATGTAGTGCATATGGATATCAATGTGTTTGGTTCTCTGCTTCTAAACTGAATCATTACAGATTCAAATGGTACTCTGATTATCACAATAGAAAGTATTTAAGTATTTTGATTTGAAGCCACACTCTCCAAGTAACCCATGCAACCATAAACATTGAGTTGTTGCATTTACAACTCCTTTGTACTATGCTTCTGTAGATGAGAGTGCAATGTCACTCTATTTCTTGCTTGACTAGATGATTGGCCCTTCTGCAAGCATGAACGCATATCCTGACGTTGACTTTTGATATGTGTTGTCACCTACCCAATCATTGTCAGTAAACCCAATCAAATCAAGATCAGATTTAGCTTTATAGAAGATCCCATGAGTCCTTGTTCCCTGAACAAAGTTAAGGATCTTGTTGGCTGTTCTCCAATGGATCTCATGAGGCTGATCCATGTATCTTGAAGCCACACTTACTTCATAATAAATATCAGGTCTAGTATGTGTAATATACAACAAACATCCAATCAATTTCCTATACAGTGTATTGTTTACCATAGGTGAAGAATCAACTTCTTCAAGCTTAACTCCTGAAAGGAAAGGAGTCTTGCTTGGCTTGTAATCCTTCATTTTGAATTTGTTCAGAAAATCCAAGGCATAATTGGACTAGTGTACTTTTATTCCTTCTTTGGTTTGAGCAATCTCGAGCCCCAAGAATTGGCTCAATAAGCCCAAATCTGTCATTGAGAAGGCATGGTTCATTGCATCCTTCAAGGAAGCAATTTCATCCTTTGAGCTTCCTGTAATTAGAAGGTCATAAACATACAAAAAAATGATCATTAATGAACCATTAATCATCTTCAAATAGACATTTGTATCTGATTTGTATCGAACATGATAGAAAAAATCTATCAATCTTGGCATACCAAGCCCCGGGGGCTTGCTTAAGCCCATACAATGACTTCTTTAGCCTGCACACAAGAGACGGGTTAGTAGAAAATCCTTGAGGATGATGCATGTATATATATTTAGTGAGATCTCCATTCAAGAAATCACACTTCACATCCATGTGGTGTACCTCCCATTGATTTGAAGCTGCAATGGCTAAGGCTAGCCTGATGGAGTCCATCTTTGCCACTGGTGCAAAGGTCTCATTGTAGTATATTCCATGAATGTGTGAGTATCACTTGGCTACCAATCTGGCCTTGTACTTCAGAGGTGAACCATCAGTATCAAATTTGGTTTTGTACACCCACTTACACTGAACTAGCTTCCTCCCTGGGGGAAGATCAACCAGCTCCCAAGTGTTGCTCTTCTGGAGTGAGATGAACTCTTCTTCCATGGCTGTTTTCCATATTGGATATTTTGCTGCATATTCATATGTCTATGGATCTTATTCAAGCATCAGATAGCATTTCTCTGCAAACATAGGATCTTTCATGCACAGAGCACTCTCAAACTGAGATCTAGTCCTCGTAGGATCATTAGGATTTCCAGCTAGTTCTCCAGCTGCATGAATGGTATTGGATGCCCATTTTGGTATTGTAGGACTGTTAGGATCTGCAATCAAATCATAATTATTATAAATATCAGAATCAGCATGTTCAACTATCTCTTTACTTACATTCAGAGGTTCTCATGGTGAAGAGGATTCTCCAACTTCCACTGCTGCTAGGGGCTCTTCTTGAAACTGAACACACATTTCAATGAAGGATTTGTTTGTCCTAAAATTGATCAGCTTGTACCCTTTTGAATATTCAGAGCACCCAACAAATAGACACTCTTTGATTTGGGGTTGCAAAGCCTTCCTCTTTTCTGTTGGAATTCTAGCCTAAGCCCTTGAGCCAAAAATCCTAAAATGGGTCACATCTGGCTTGTGCCCACTCCATGATTCAAAAGGAGTCATACCATCAAGTTGTTTATGAGGCACCCTATTTTGGATATAGGCTACATATTTTATAGCTTTGGCCCAGTACTTTGGTGGCAAAGTCTTAGCCTCCATCATGTATGTTGCCATCTCTTTCAGTGATCTGTTCTTCCTCTCAGCAACACCATTATGCTGTGGTGTGTAAGGGATAGAATGCTGCATCTGAATACGTACATTTGAAAAATATTGAATAAAATTAGACTTTACATACTCACCACCATTGTCATATATGAGGACCTTGAGTTTCCTCCCAGATTGGTTTTCAACCAAAGCCTTAAAGAATTTGAAGAGGCCAAAAACTTTAGACTTGTGTTTCAGGAAGTAAACCCAGCAATACCTAGAAAAGTGATCTATGAATGTCAATGAATATTTGGCCTGACTCATTGACATATGAGGAAATGGGCCAGTGACATCACTGTGGATCAACTCAAGAGGTGTAGAGGTTCTCTCATGACTAGCTCTCTCAAATTTATGCTCTTGGTGTTTTCCTAGGATGCAACCTTGCCAGAATCCTTTGGAAAACTTAATCTTTGGTAACCCTATGACCATTTATTTTTCACTAAGATCAGAAATATACTTTTAATTTAGGTGGCCAAATATTTCATGCGAAATATTGCTTTCCTCATTATCATGAATCAGAAGAGTAGAGGGGTTTGAGCAGGGTAGGAAGTGTGAGAACATGTATACCTTCGAAGTATGATTTGCAACTCCTTTTGCAATGAATTTACCACTTGAGATCTCTGTGATATCAACTTCATCAGGGGGTAATATGACCTTCTTTGGAGACCCTGTGTGGGTCATTTGATACACTGATAAGAGGTTAGAGGCAAGACCTAGAACATACAACACATTGCTGAACTTACCATGGTCAAGATCAATACTCCCTTTGCCCAAACTTTCAGTGAGAGAGTCATCTCCAAGTACTATTGGTGGACCTTTCGACATGTCAAGTGAGGTAAATGCCTCCTTGGTCGAAACCATATGTCTTGAAGCTCCAGAATCAATGATGAAACTAGGTGAGCTTGATGTGCTAGCAACCAATGCATGAACTCTCTCTCTGTCTTCTGAATTTGATCCTCCTTCCCTCTTCTTTGAGCTGTCTCGAAGGGAGATGCCATTATTCTCTAGGAGTTGGGTCAGCATGTATATTTGCTTCTTCATGCAGGATCTCTCATAATTATTTCCCTTACTGCAGTATGCACACTTGCTTATTTCTCCTTTGTTCTTCTTCTTCTGGGGGTTCTTCTTGGAATCTTGAGTATCCTCTGGAAACTTGTTCTTGTCTCTCTTTTGCTTAGGTGGCCTTTTAGATTTATTCTTACTTTTTGAATCCACCCTTGAATCTCCAACAACCATATCTTGGTATTTGGATGGTTTGATGGTGCCCATCATCACCAATTTATCTTGTTCTTGTGTGAGAGATTCCATGAAATCTGCAAGGCTAGGCATTTCCCAGGCTCGAGCTGTCAAATTTGTGGCATAGAAGGTCGATACAAACACTGAATAGTCAGGTCCAAGATTTGAGAGTATGGCCAATACCAGCTGATCATCCTTCTTTTCGATGCCACATTGTTTTAGCTGCAAAACAAGTGCTTTGAACTTGGAAAAATAGAGTTGCAGGGATTCAAAGCTATTGGGAGTCAGGGAGATCAATTCATTTTCAATTTGATGTCCCCTCATCTCATCTGTCTTTCCAAAAATATCAAAAATCTTCTCCCATACTTCATTCGGTGATTTTAATCCATCAAGATGGAAAAGGAGGTCTCTGGATATACTCAGACACAGGAGACCATAGGCCTTATCCCTCATGTTGTGCCATTTAATGTTCTCTGCAGCTGCATTGGGCTCTGCTTCTGTTTCCATAGTCACTCTGTAGAGGCCTTTCGCTCTCAACAGTATATCCATCTCTTCTATCCATTCAAATAAGTTAAATGGAGTCAATATGACCTTCTGAGATTGATCCATAGCTCAAACATTTGTCCTGTCAGTCAGAAAAATGCTCCCAGTCAATGACGTTGAACCTGAAAAACAAATTGGAAGGAGAGAAATCAATCTACAAAGGCTCTAATACCATGTTTAAATTCAACCTAGGTGTTAGAACAATTACACTCACAACAATTGCCAATTACACATGCAAATTACTCACAAAAGAGACTGAATATGGAGCTGAACACTAATCTTAATTGAATAAGTGTACAATAGCCAAACCTGTGAAGTCACAGGCTGCCACAATAAATAGTTACATGAGATATTCGAATGCATAAATATGCCATTCTAATTTAGTCAAAAGAAGCCTTACTAAATCTAAGCAAATCCCCCATAGGTGCATAAAGCACTTTCCAAATCTGTCTAGGAGCTCATGAATTGGAAAAGTAAATTAGGAAAGATAATAGGTGGTGGAATGACAACTCATACATGATTTTCATAGAAGAAAAGAGTGGAGGATGTTGAGGACAAAAAACAAGTTAACTTCACCTAGTCAAACTTTCCCAATTTCCTTAAAACTCAGAAAAAGCAGGCAATAAAGCAAAAAAAAGACATGCACTAGGGAGGCCAAGAATAAAGCAGATTTGATTCCAAGAGTTTTCCAAAGTGATCCATGAATCAAATTTAGCAAGTTTGACCACTATGGATGTGTGGAGGACAACTTGCATAAGGTGGAATATGGAAACTAGGCAAATAAGACAAAAAATGGATTAATTAATGATTAAGGTAGCTAACTATGGGTTGATTATTCTAACATTTTTATCCTTCTTACTACATGAAAGGTATCAAATTCATTCTAGAAAACATAGCTTGTCCTTAAGTTCTTCCAGAAGTTGTAGCAGGCTCCTCGGGATTAGTATTATCTTGTCCATGCCCTTGATCTATATGATCATGTTCCCCCAGTGTATCTATCTAGACAATAGTCTGCTGATATTTTTTAGATCCTGTTAATCTCAGACCCTCACTTTCATCTTGTATTTTCTTCATCTCTTCTTCTTCATTCTCTTTCTCTCCTCCTCTTCCTTCTTTGTTGCTTCCTCTGTAACTCTCTTTCTTTCTTCTTCTTCAATCTTTAGCCATATTTCTACCTCTTGTGCTAGTATTCTATCATCTTCTTCTCTCTTTCTGGCTTCTTCTTCTTCAGTTGTCTTAGTATTCTATACAGTTTTTCCTTTCCCACCTACAGCAGTGATTTTCTATTTAAATATGTTCTTTAAGGCATTCAAATTCTTTGCACTCCTGAACGTCTCTTCATCCTTGTCCCAGAAGTTAGTATACTCAAAATGAATGTTTGCCTCTTTGCAGTGTTCTACTACCTTATTCCGGGAGTCATTCCTATGAAATTTCATTTCACCAAAATGGAAGTGCTCTAGCTCCTGCACAAATTCTACAGTCTATTTTACCTTTGAAAACTTATAACTCCCTAGCTAGAAAGGTATGGTAGGAAATGTTTCCTTTTTATGCTCGAACAAAAAACTCCCCACACCATCAAGATATACCTGCCTAACTGCTTCTTTATGTAGCACATAATCAGTGGCATATTTGGGAAGTAGAAAAGGTTCCCTAGAGCCACCATACATTTTGATATACATTCCTTCCTCTTTTAAATAATAATCTCCATATTCCTCAATGACCTTGAATGCCTCTTTGGACATGCAGTTGCATTCGGCTAGGAAAATTAGAGTATAAAATGTCATGATGAAATGTTCACATATTTCTTTGTAGTAGCCATGGTATTTTTGTGCCAAAAATAATTTATATGTAGTGCATACATAGGTCCTACCCCTATCCCAATTACACCTCAAGGCTGGAAAAGATTGGGTACATAGTATACAACCAAGTTGGATAGAGCTCATGTAGAAATATGATTTCTTCTGTGAATCCTCCCAAGGCTGAAGATATGCATGTTGAGAAGCTATTGGACACTATGTTTTCCCAATTTAATATGGTTCCTTGAGTGGCCACATAAAAAATAATTGGTATGCATACCAATTTCAAGATTTTCCCGTGAGTTCTCCCAAAAATTCTATTCAGCATCGGTGCTATAAATCTATAATGGGTCCGGAGAGTGTATGTATCATATTCTCTTGATGGCCTGGTTCAAAATCTATTCCCTGGTATCATCATTCTTTTAACTGTTTCAACTAGGTTGAAATTTATCTCTTTCAACCAGCTTTCAGTTAAGTAATTTTGAGGAGGAGACAGGTGATATGCCATTGAGACACAAGCAGGATTGTATGCAGTGTATCCCTATTTGGAAGTATTTTCCAGGATCATCATAGTTACATCTTCCCTAGGAAGAATCCAACCGATCACCTCTGAGCATCGGAACAACTTAGGTCTTGTGGCTCCCTTCATAAGGGCCGATTTCTCGATATTTGCATAAATAGTTAGCTCTTCAAATCCAGCATCAGGCACATTCTGATTTACAATCATCCTGTATATTTCACCCCATTTATAGTCTGGATCTACCCCGGTGGTATCTTTGGTGTCTTCATATATGTATTCCACCTTGGTCATAATCTCAACCTCTGGTTCTCCCTCGGCAACAGGAGCCTTCTTCTTTTGTCTTTTAGACATATCTCCTTTGAAATAGTCACCCTGTCATAAACACAACATGTTCTTAGAGAATTTGAGCTTTTCATTAGTGTTTTAGTAATGAAGAAAACTATAACAACCTATTTACCTCTTCCATATGAATTCTCATAGATAAACTATACAGAGTATTAATGCATAAAAGAAAATGACAACGCAAAAGAAATCCTCTCAGTCCACCATCTATAACTAAAAACACAACCCTCATAGAAAGATCATCATTTAATCCGGACTGCATTCAAAATAATATAACTCTTCAATAAACATGAACCACACTATTAATAAGGCTAATCGTCAAATTTTGAGACTTATACTGTGATTGAATTTGCGAAAATCCCCAACTCAGTCGAAAATTAAAAACCCTCTGGCATCAACAAAAAAAGGGTAAACGTATATAGAAACTAAAATACTCCTTGGACGGCCCTAAACAACCCCAAAATAGGTGGTGTAGATAGTGTAATGCTTGTCTACACTGACTACCTAACATTTGAGACTGGGACAGAGCATCCATAACGACTTAAAACGCAGGCTCAAAAAAAACCACCACTGCAAAAACTGTCAAACTAACTGATATGCCTCATGCCACGAGGATAAATATTCATTCTAAATGGATGACTACACAACCTACGGGAAAACCTAACCAGGGAAGACCATGGTTCTCAAAATGACCAATAAAATCAAAAAAGAAGAAACCGTGGTTGGCCTACCTGCCAAAATTGTTGTATAGTCAGTGTGATGACCCAAGAACCTCCACAATAGCAAGCCAATCAAATGAAATCTAGACAGCTGGGCACGATGGTACAACTTGATCAATGAGGATTGGAGCAGATGAATTTTTCAACCAAAGATAATAATAAAAAATACTCGGCCTCTATATCTAACCTTTGGTAAAAGAAAATGGCAGGAAAAAACCCTATCGACAAGCGAAACTACTAAGGGTCAGTCAGATAGTTCATTAAGCAGGCGCAATGGTGGGAGACATACTGACTACAAGTTCTGCAATCAAATAAAATATTCGATGATCAGAGGCTATAAGGCTAAAGGTCGATGACATAAAGGACAATGCACTTCCACAGTGTCGGCGAAATAAAACTAAGCGCTATCGTAGCGTCGATGAATTTGAGCACTAAACGCTGCCGAAGTCATGTATCGGAGATCAAAAAAACTAAGCACTAATGCGTTGGCAATTGAAAACACTAAGCATCGGGTCATTATTCTGATCAACAGCCGCAACGACCGACTCACAAACAACTACGGTTCCATGACAAAATACAACCTGTCGGCAATCGAAAGTTCTAAGTGCTAAAGGTTGAAACTTTAAATCTGAATTCCTCCGTAGTTTCAGTAATGAAAAGGAAAAACCCTCTGATCAAAGTAAAAAGAGTTTCGATTGCAAAAACCAAATCATTGACAATCAAAAGGCAAGAAAAAGAAAGGCCACGGATTCAGCGAAAATCAAAACTGTCCATCGGGACGTTCATCGTTTCCCTTCCGAAACATCAGCGGCATAGAGAACTAATGCCCTGACTCAAAATTCAACAAACTCTTGACAACGATAAATAAAGTCATCGAAAAAATCCAAAATATTAGGTGTTCAAATAAAACAAAGACTCCAAGGTTTCCATGGTGTCAGCGAGGAAGACAGTAGTAAGAGGAAAAAAAATAGTTGACTGGGCTTTCGACTTCAAACAATCAATTTATTAAGTAGAGAAAACTGGACTTCCAGGACAGATTTAAATAAATTAAATGAACCTAGGCTAAATAAAATCAAAAGGAGGGTCCAAAATTTTACAAATTTGGGAAAAAGGTTGCAGCTGCAACAGGTCTCGAAACTGCTGGGATGGAAGGCTACCAACTTGTTCTCCAAAATGTTTCCCCGAAGCTCATATTTATTTCCAAACAAGACTTCAAGCTTCTCCCAAGCTTCTTTGGGAGTCCTCAAACCTTCAAGGTGAAAGAGGAGGTCTCTGGGTATGTGAGTACATAGATGGCCAAAAGATTCATCTAAGCGGTTCATAAACTTGTTTTTCTCATCTAGATGATGGGCTCATCCTCCCTTCCTAGTATTATCCCGAAGAATCCCTTGTTACGCAAGGAAACTTCCATATCTATCCTCCAATCAAGATAGTTGAAGGTTGTTAGGATCTAAGGTGTATAAGGTTGAGAATCCATAATTCTCCATCTGATCATACAATGTTTTCAATAAAACTATGTAGTACCATTGGAAAAATCACTGCAAAACCAAAATCATTCGCACTATGTTAGTCAAGACTCCCCCCTTGACACGTACACTTTTTGAAGGTCAATCATTCCTGCACCACGACTCTAAATAAATTCAGAGGAAGCAATGCAATATTTGCAGGAATTTTGTGGAAACCCAACTCCTTCTAGTGTACAATGGAGAGTAGATAGACTTGAATATTTCATGAGATTGCTCTCATACCATATTAGAATTATTGTGCCATTAGATCTTCAAGAAATGAGTGCAATTAGATACTTAATTATTATGCAGTGTAAAGGAATGAATAATACACACTAAACAAAAGAATTCTCACAGGTAACAGACAAGTATTAGTTAGATAATTCCAGTATAAATTTCATTACATCCTAGCAGTATACAATGGTAATACATAAAGGAAAATTCAAATCATGAGATATGAATTTGAATCTACTAACTCAATATGACAAAATGGCTAACTAGAAGTTTCTAAATCACTATCAGATTTAAACTGGCTAACTCCAGATGTCTAATCCATTCTCTCAATTAGTTATAATCAATCAAAACTGGTCTAACTATAGTGGTAGGTGATAAATAGGTGAGAACTGGACCTTTCTCACATGCAGCCATGCATAACTAGAAATAACAAAACTGTAAGATATCTAACTGAATGTAGTTGAAGCATAACTAAGATTAACTAGTTACCAACTACCAACAACTAAAGGAGGTTGGCGTTGACAATCACAGTGGCTCCTAAAATGTAGAGATTTGTCTAGGACGTGCCTAAACTAATGCATTTAAGTGCATTTAGTTCTATTTAGCTTCTATTGGTGTTCCCCTCACTCTAGTGAGTGGTACATGTGGCTCCATTAGGCCAAGTGATTCAATAATAACTAAATGACTCCTAAGTTAGGGAAATATAATCTAATAGAAAGTTTGGACAAGGGAGGATTATAAATCCAAATAGATATTATGTCCCTCCCCACTTAGAATAACACCATCCCGGTGTTCTAGGGAATAGAATTGAAGTCATGAAAAAATGCGAGGTAAGCATCTCTCATGGTGGCTTCATTCTACCAAGTGGCCTCATCGTCTCCAAAGTGCTTCCATTGCACTTTGAGTTGGACTATGGTTCACTCTTGAGATATACTTCTCTTTTGTTGATAATATGAGGGGGTTTGGGTACAAACTCCCCTTCAGGTTCTGCCTGTAGCAAGGACCAATCCATAAAATGTTTAGTATCATATACATATTTCTTCAATAAAGATGCATGGAAAAAAATATGAATCTTTATATGAGCAAGTAAGTCTAATTCATATACCACTAGCCCTCTCTTAGCAAGTTTCTCAAAGGGTCTGTAAAATATTGGTGCCAACTTTACACATATCCCCAAGATCAATGAGATTCTCTTCGCTTTTAGTTTTAAGTGAACATGTTCATCGATCTTGTACTCTTTATCTTTTGTTTTCTTATCCTCATAACTTTTCAGGTGGTCTTATGCTTCTTTGAGGTTCTGTTGTACTTTGGTGTCTAACTGTTCCAGGTCCTTTAATAAGTTTAGCCCTAACATTAGTCAGTTCATTGGGATATCCCATGTAACCAGTGTTCTACACTTTCGACCATAAAGCATCTTGAAGGGACTCATATTGATGGATATCTGGTATTTTCTATTATATGCAAACTCTGCGAAGTGAATATAATCCTCCCACTTTGTGGGATTGTTCATAACATACATCCTAAGTATGTCTTCAAAAAGCCGGTTTACCCGTTCTATCTTCTCGTCCGTTTGCGGGTGGTAGGAAGTACTAAAATTTAAATCTGTCTCCAAACCAGAGAATAAAGATCTCCAAAATTTATTAGTAAAGTTTGTGTCTCGATATAAGATGATTTCCTTGGGTATCCTAAGCAATATGGATATCTCCTTTAAGAATATGTCACCAATGTGAACTTCCTTATAAGTTGACTTAACTGGGATAAAGTGTGTCTCTTTAGATAACTTTTCAACCACTACAAAGATGAAATCATTTTTCTTATTTCTATTTGGTAGACCCATAATAAAATCCATACTAATAACCTCCCACCTCCATTCTGGAATGGGTAATGGTTGTCATAATTGTGAAGGATGTTGGTGCTCATCTTTGACTAGATGACACTCTTGGAACTTTGTGATCAATAATGCTATGTAGGCCTTTAAATTTGATCAAAAAAAATGTCTCTTTACTATTGATATCATCTATTGATATCCCGGATTCCCCGACTAGGGATTCCGATGGAACTCCATTAGGATGCTAGACCTAATGTATCCTCCTTAACGAACATAAAATCTCTCTTTGGACCACAATAGTTTGGTCTCGTCTACTCTATACTCTTTTTGTTGTTGAAACAACCTATCCTCCTAAATATTTTTTAGGACTTCAACATAGAAATGATCAACTATGTTTGTCATTATGATCCTATCGTGCAAATACAAATCATTTTGGATTAAGGTTACCTAATATAACATATGAGCTCTTTGACTTAAAGCATCAGTGATTTAATTCTTCTTTCCTTTTATACGCTTTAATTCGAAATGGTACTCGCTAAGGAAGGCCAACCATCTGGTTTACCTGAAATTTAGATATGGTTGGTCAAATAAATACTTCATACTCATGTTGTCTATCCTCAAAAGAAAATTCTTCCCCATCAAGTAGTGCCTCCACATCTTCAATGCATGGATAATGGATGCTAGCTCAAGATTGTGGTTGGGATGATTTTTTTCATTTTCCTTTCATTTCAATGACTCATAATAGATCATGCAATCATTTTGCATGAGGACTCCTCTAGGTCCTTCCTTGCTCGCATATGTGCAAACAACAAAATTTTCATCGGGATTCACAATTCATAGTATTGGTGCAGTAGTCAAAAGATGCTTAAGATTTTGAAAACATTCCTCTCACTTGGATTTCTACAAAACCTTGCTTACCTTTTTTTGTAAGGAGGTCATGCGACAAGAAATCCTTGAAAATTTCTCAATGAACTTTTAATAGTAACCTGCTAATCCCAAAAATTACCTAATGTCTATATCACAGGTAGGGGTAGGCCAATCTTCTACGGGTTTAATCTTTTTTGGGTCTACGGCTATGCCCTTCTCTGAAATGATCTTACCTAGGTATTTTCTTTGTGTTTTGTAAAAATCACATTTCCTAAAATTATCGTAAAGCTGGTGTTCCTGTAACACCCATGGTACTATGCGAAGATGCTCCTCGTTTGCTTTTTTCCTCTTCAAGTAAACTAGTTTGTTGTATATAAAGACTACTACAAACTTATATAGGTATTTACTGAAGATATTATTCATCATGCACATAAAATTTGTCGGTGCTTTGGTTAGCCAAAAAGGAATTACTACAAAATTGTAATGGTTGTATCGTGTTTGAAAGGAAATTTTATGCATATATTCATCATGGTTCCATACCCGATGGTATCAGAACCACAGTTCGATATTTGAAAATATATTTACTCCTTCGACTTGATCAAACAATTCATCGATCCTAGGGAGTGGAAAATGGTTCTTAATGGTCATCTTGTTAAGTTGGATGTAATATATGCACATTCTCATCATACTATCCTTCTTCTTTACGAAAAGTATAGGTGCTCCCCAAAGGGACACACTTGGTCAGATATAACCCTTCTCAATCAACTCATGTAACTGCACCTTGAGCTCCACCAATATGGTGTGCTCATATGGTATGGTGCCTTCAAAGATGGTACTGACCTTGGTATCAGTTCTATGGAGAATTCTAAGTCTCTTTTTTGTGGTAATACCGATCTTTTGTGGGGAAATACATCCCTAAATTCCACGAGAAGCTGAAAGTCCTCGATTTGTTGTTCTCTCTCAGCTTCTACATCCTGGATGTTTACTGCAAAAAATTTGTAGCCCTTCCCAATACACTTCTTTGCTTGTAAGGAGATATATGTTTAAGAAAAACCTTCTTGGGTATGCCTTGAATCTTTGTCTGATTCCCTTAGCTATCTGTGCACAATATTTGCTTGTTTAGACAATATAGCATAACATGGTTTTTTTCCAACCAGTACATGCCAATAAGTACATCATATGATCCTAATAGTAAGATATTCGAGTCTATCTTAGATGGAAAACCATTCAAGTTTTACCTCACTCTCACTAGTTATGAAACCTTTCTTTTTGTACCAGTGTCTAATTGTACCATCCATGGTTTCTCTTGTTTTACTTTGTTTAGTTTATGTGTTTCAACAATATTAGGTGATACATAGCTTCGAAAAGCACTAGGATCAATAAAAAATGAAATAGAACTGTTTGAAGCCTTACCTTTTATTTCGACCAGAGTGGCCTCATGGTCTGCTTGTCAGCCATCAAGTGTTGGATAGATTATTAATGTGCTATCCCTATCCTCTACCATTGGGTATTCTTGTAGATTGTGTAATACTCCATTAGTCTTGTTTAGACAATCTTTGTCATAATGGGGTCCTTGGGATTTCCAATAGTTAACTTGTAGTAGGGAATCTTTCGCTCATCTGTTTGTTGCTGGTCTGTTGGTGTTTGGTACAGGAACATTTGTATTTGTACCTATATTGATGAAGTTCCTATTGGATACAAAACTATTGTTCTATTTTATGTAAGGTGGTTGTTTAAAACCAGGTTTTTGCTTATGCGAGAAGGTCCTAGACATGTATTGACTTATGTTTATGTTTTCCTACCTTAGCTTTCCATGCTCATAACAATGCCTAGCTTTGTGTAAGGTAGTTTCTAGAGTTTTGGGCATGTCAAACTCAATTCTGTCTTGAAAATTGGGAGGAAGCCACTCCAAAAACTATTTTATTTTCACTTTTTTGTCTTTTATGTAAGGCATGTAATGTAACAAATCCAAAAATTTGTTGATAAATGCCTCTGTGGTCATGGATTCCATCCTTAACTCATGAAATTATTTCACCTTCGTATTGAAGAATCTCTCATAAATGTATTTCTCCTGAAATATTCTATGAAAATTACTCCATCTGATTTCTTTTACTTCATCCTTACTAGGATTATTAATCCTCGCTTGACCATACTATCTATTATATTATTTATCCTAAATTAGGAACCTTAATTAATTATTTGGGTCCACTAGTACCATTGGCTCCACTTGGCCCAATGGGGCCACATGTACTAGTTACTAGAGTGTGAGGAACACTGCTAGCTATTAACTGCCACTTACTACATGTGCATGCATCACTTTGGGTGCCTTCTAGACCAATCCCTACATTTTAGGAGCCATTGGGAGTCCCAGCACCAACCTCCATCAGTTAGTTGGAGTTGGAACTAGTTGAGATTAGTTAGCTTCTACTTACATTCAGTTAAATCACAATCAGTTAGCTAGCACTACTTATGCATGGCTGCATGTGGAGTAGGCACCGTTTTCCACCTACCACCTTAGTTAGACTGAGTTAACTAGTTATTATTGATTGTGTTAGTTGGTTAGACATATGGAGTTTCCTATTTGACCTATGATATTGATTGAGACACCATGATTTAGCTATTCAATTAGGTATAGTCAAATCCAGTGCGAAGATTCGAATTCATCCCTAATTTATTCAAAATATTTTCTTATGCAAACTATTGTAACACCGGATTTAATTAATGACATTGATATTGTAATTATGAGAGATATACTCATTTTTTTCTTGTGTGGTTTGATTTTTTTAGTGTGTATCTTCATTCTCCTTTTACTGCATCAATAATATTTGACTCATTTCTTGAATATTTAAATGGAACCAGAATTTTAGCATTGTACCAGAGCCATTTCAAGTTTGTCTCTCTCCATTGAACATCAAAAGCAGCTGGGTTTCCATAGAAGTCCCCAATCTTGATTTTCTAACTCTGAATTGATCCATCGTAGTGGTGCGAGCGTGACGCACCCTGAAAACATGTTCATGTCAAGAGGAAAAGCATGATTCTAACATAGTTCGACTGTTTTATTGTTTTGCAGTGAAAATATACAGGTGCTATGTAGCTTGTGTGAAGTTTTGTGATATTTCAACTGGAGAATTATGGATTGTCAATCTCCTACACCACAGATACTTACAACTTCCAATTATCTTTTATTAGAGAATTGATATGCAGCTCTCCTTGCACAAGCATGGCTACCTCAGGATAATACTTGGAAGGGAGGTTGAGCCCCATTAACCAGTTGAAAAGAACAATTTTTTGAACCACTGTGATGAAGATTTCGGTTATCTATGCACTATGTATCCATAGATCTCCTCTTCCACATTGAAAGTCTAAGGACACCCAAAGAAGACTGGGAGAAGCTTGAGAACTTGTTTGGAAAACAAGATGAGCTTTGGGGACACCTCCTGGAGAATGAGCTTGTAGCGTTACATCCCAGTAGTTTCGAGACTATTGAGCAATTATTTACTAAATTCAAGTCTCTTGCACTTCAATGTAGACAATGGAGAATAGAAAAGAAGGATGAGAAAAATTTCCTCTCCATACTCGAAAAACTTAGTTTTAAGTATTCTGTATTTGTTTCAATATTTCATTCCAAGTAGGAAAGCTTCCCCAATTGGAAAATTCCTTCACTTGATTCTTTTTTTGAGCCCTTAATCAATGAGAAAAAGAAGTTGATTTGAATGGGAGTCATCAAGACCTGATCCAAAGATCAAGCTCTCCTAGTTATTAACTCTAGCAAAGCACAAGACAAAGGGAAATAAAAGAAGAAGGAACCTAAAGAAGTTGATTCAAAACCTAAATAGAATCAATAGACATCCGAAGGAGTCTCTGGCTCTAAGAAAAATAAGTTCAAAAAGAACAAGTGTCCCTACTGTATGAGGGGTTTTCATCCAGAAGACTCGTGCATGAAGAAGACCCTCAACCAATTGAAAGATCTGTGTGTACAGATCAATATTTCCATTTCACAAGGTGCATATATGTTTGATGATGAATATAATACTGAAGAAGATGAGAGATTCTTACATGCATGCCTCACTCCGTTAAAGGATTATTTGACAAATTCTGGAGCATCCAACCACATGGTTACCTCCAGGAAATCCTTCATCGTTTTCCCTCTATCAGGAGGACATGGCAGTCAAAAGGGAGATGAATATAAAATTCTAGATGATGAGGGAGGTTCATATAAAATCCAGCATGATGATTTCATTCCCTATTCTATAGAAAATAAAATTGTTGAAGATGAAGAAGAAGCAGAATTTTCCCTACAGTCAATTTGAATTGAAGAAAGTCTCCTTGGAGTGAATCCTTCTCATGCTACTCTACAAGTGTATGAGATCTCTGATATCTCATCTCCTAACATGTTTTATCTAGAAGAAGACATTTGAAACTTTGTTTTTGAAGAAAAAAACTCCTATTCTTTGCAAAAATTCTCTAGTGATTCTTTAAATTTTGTGCATAGTTTACCAGTGTGATTTTTTAGAAAAGCAAGAGGAATTTTATTTCTCTATCTATAATGATGTTGATGGTGTGCAGATAATTAATACCATGGATATTTTGGAAATAATATCATATTATAGGAGTGATCCATTCACTCTCATTAATTTATATCTTCCAGTAAATTCCTCTAGGATTGCAAGCACCAAAAATCAAAATTTTGAAGAAGGAGAAAATTGTGCATCTACCATCTACATGGAGCACAGTTTTGGATATAATATGAACCTATTTGGATATGATTTATTTTCTGATCTGATAATATTTGGTTCAGGTTTTAATATTCAAGAGCTTTCAGTATTGCTTGTAACTGGTTTCATTAATTTTGGTGTGACAACTCAAGCACCACAAGTCTCCTTCAATTTTGTTGTTGAAGATTCGATGTTAGTTCTCTCTTATGAATTTTCTGATATCATATTTTGTGAATTATTGGTTATTTATGAAGCTATATCAGATTATGGAGCTCAACCATTCACTCTCCACAGTCCCATGGCTTCTCTACCTTTCTATTTATTCACATGCTCATCTCCTCATAGAACTAATAAAGTTGGAGACATTCTACATCTGCCTGGACACTTGCTCCTAAAACTTGGGGATGATTTTACCTCGCATGGATTGATGTTCAAGGCTGCCATATAGTTTATTTGTTTTTCCTCACATGGTTCGAATTCTCAGGAAAGTTTTCTCTCTCATCGATTGATTTAAGCTGCTTTACATGGGTGCAGTTTTCACCGCGTAGTTGTTTATATTTCTGATTCAGTTGAGTACATTATTATTATTCCAAAGAGGAATATTCCTCCAGAAATAATCATTTTTTTGGATTCATAGGTTCACCTACACAAAAGAACAAAGATACTTCATTTTTTTCTACATATTGCTGAAAATAGAAGCAAAAAATTTCACAAGTTTTTATTCAAAATTTGTATTCCTACTTATTTTGAGGGGGGGCAGTTCCCATGAGGTTTTCCCCTATTTATTCAGTTGTATTAAGAAGAATTACTATATTTTATATTTTATTTGGGTGATTTATGTCCTTGTTTACTATTCCCACAGTTGTCCAAATTAGGATTCAGGGGTGGTGTTAGGATTATTAATCCTCCCTTGATCATACTGTCTATTAGATTAATTATCCTAACTTAGGAACTGTAATTAATTATTTGGGCCGCTAGTACCATTGGGTCTATTTGGACTAATGGGGCCACATGTACTAGTTACTAGAGTGTGGAGAACACTCCTAGAGGTTAACTTCCACTTGCTTCATGTGCTTGCATCAGTTTGGCCACCTCCTAGACCAATCCCTACATTTTAGGAGCCACTGGGAGTCCCAACACCAACCTCCACTAGTCAGTTGGAGTTGGAACTAGTCACTACTACATTTCGACAAAAAATCCGATGGTCGTATTTTTGGATTTTTGACACTTCCCTGTTGCATGTACAACACTACGATTTTTTTTAAGCGTCAGTGGATCTTCATTGGTTATTCGACATCTTTCTAATACGTCGGTTAAGCGACAGACAAGTTTACCATCGGTTAAATGTAAATCATCGGTTAAGCGTCAGTTAAGCGATGGCCTGTAAGTGATTTTAAAAAAAAAATCACTTACGGGTCGTCTCTTAACCGACGGCTATAAGTGTTTTTAAAAAAAAAATCACTTACAGGCCGTCGCTTAACTGACGGCTGTAAATGGTTTTTTTTTTTAAATCACTTACAGGCCGTCGTTTAACCGACGGCTGTAAATGTTTAAAAAAAAAAATCACTTACAGGTCGTCGGTTAAGCGACGACTGTAAGTGTTTTTTTTTTTTTTTAATCATGTAATTCATTTCATTGATTTGGACTCCATGTAATTCAATGCATTGATTTGGTGTTCAAAGTTATTTGCAGAGAATCGATGCTTCCTGCTATCACACATTTTGATACCAATTTCATTTCTCTTTAGACTTGATTAATTATGAACTAGATTCAAAAAAGATGTTTAATTTCAATGAGTATGATAGTGCTTTCATCAAAGCATTGAATGGGAATGTTATTTCCAAACTTGTGTTCTAGTATTAATTGGGACAATATATGAGAATTGTGTAGTTAGTGAACCTTTGGAAAGGGTTCTATGATTGGTTGAAAATGAAAATCCCACAATGTACCTCTTGTGTATGGCCATGGATAGGGATAAAAATACTCTCCAAATATATTATGGGTCCAATGGAAAGTAGAGAGAAATAAATTACATATTGATGTGGGATTTGATTGATGATAGATGGAACTATACACCACATCTATCATCATCCAATACATGTCACACTTGTAAGAAAAATGGGTATGAATCAATTAGCATATGCTCTTTCCTCACATAATTTGAAAAAAACAACAATGACACTTCTTAAATTATAAAAACCTGATTACAAAGTTGAAAAAACAAACTAGCAAAATAATATGTTTAGATTCTAGCAAGTAACATCAAGATGCTCATAAATCAAAACATGATATCTATTGAACACATAAGAAATTAATAAATAGAAAATATTAAAACTTTTATTTATGCGCTATAATTGTTTTTTAGAAGGATCTTTAACTGTACAATACATAGGTCATTTTTCTAGTAATAGAGGACTAACTAGTGATTTATTTTAATTAAGAAAACAACTTAACCATTGAATAACTATACCAATACAATGATTTTTTTTCTACTAGGAAACAAGTACTTACATTGTTAGCATCCCATACTCAGACAATATTATCAGAGGAGCATGAGTCCAAATGAGTAGAGTTTGGAATGAAATTAACATGAGTAATATGATTAATGTATTATTGAAGAGTTCTATTTTTAGAGTATCCATATTCCACAAAACAACCTTCAATTAAAAAATCACAAGCCATTATGCTTATTTGTGACTAAGAACATTACTACTACATAGTAATCTTTTTGTTGGAAATCAGGTACAACAAAATCAAAACATATGTTAATCCACTATCGCTAAAGCATTATTGAAACCTAGGCCTATTTTGATTCTCACCTTCTTTTCATGCCCAACACTTGCTAGAAAATTTCCATCTTAAGAGAAATGGAAACAAACCACTTTACTAGTGTGTGCAAGGAGGAAACCTACTTTGTTGAAACTAAGTCCTTAAAACAATAAATCATAATTTTACAGTCCCAAATATCTTGTCAATGTTGAAACCAACTAATTGTTCCAAACAAACAAATGTGGACACCATTCGATACTTTCCTATCAAACCATACAAACATTATAGGTATATATTTCTCATAATTTTAGGTGTTACAACATAACCATGCAAAGTGACCATGACTATTCTTCATTTACAACATACCCTCTGAGGAACCCATAATGTTATTAAGATAGGTGAGCCGGTCTGGTTGGTACACATTCCATGTGGTTGGTAGCACTAAAATGAAAGGAAAGGTGGTTACCACTGGTACTACCTATATTTTTATGTCTCACACTATATGAGCTGAGAAATGGAATCGAACCATTACAAAAACTGTCTGAAAGTTTTATTATGACCGTTTCAATATCCCAGCCTGAAAGATGACTCATAGGCTAAATCTTGTTTAACGCTATTTAACTATGGCCAATTGACCATGACTGTTCTTACCAGGGTTACTTCTTCTATAGTGTATCTAGCTGTAAGTGTTTTTTTTTTTTAAATCACCACAAAAAGTTGATGGTGAAAGATGAAGTAATAGATATGAAAAAGGTGTTTCAAGGAATGTCATTTATAGATAGATATTGTGCAGAAGCAATGCATACAACATTCTATTTGTTTCACACGATTCCCACAAAAGGAGTGGTAGAAGTCACACTGGAGGCATGGCCCAAGGGTCCGCACACAACAACACAAATTTGAGGCATAGATGGAATTTTAAAGTTCCAAATATCTTTCCTATATACTGAACTTTCAATACATCTTTATTCAATTATACAATTCAATTATATAATATCTTCTTATATTTATTGAAAGCCTTATATTGAGATTTAAGCTTAAAGAGGTTATATAGCTTTTATTTATAGAACTTATATAAGAATCAATAAATTATATATATATATATATATCCCTTGGGTTAGCTCAATAGGTTTGAACCAACCAGTTTCAAGGCACATATTGTTAAGAGGTCATGTGTTCATGTCCAAAGGAGTCCCACTGAGTTAATTAGGAACACATGTTGTACTCCGGCAGCATTTGCCGCAAGTGCCATTCATGGAATGTGAGGACGTGCTTGGAGGGTTTCCACGAAAATATTTTCCATGGAGTGTGTGTGTGTGTATTTAAGCCTTGAGGGTTAGCTCAATCGGTTGGTGCCACTGTTACCAGGACATTGTCAGTAATCCAACAGGATGTGTAAGTCCCCATTTTGATTCCCATCGGATCAAGTGCACTAAATCTACACTGCCCACTTTACTCTAGGTTACCATCATAGGAATAAAGTGCCCGAGGTTTCCTGGTGAGTTACTTCTAAGGAAAATATATATATAAGTGTTGTTGATATAGCTAGGACTAGGCTTAGATTTAATTTATTAGGAAAAAATAAGTACAAGCCCATAAAAATTTGCTACGGGGAGCAAGTAAATAGTGATACATTGATGTTGATCCCCATGAGCATCATAAAATGGATGAAATATATCATTCCATTCAATTGACTGGTAGTTTAAAAGCTTGCTGCATTTCTGTGAGATCCAGGAACTGAAGATTAATTTCATTTTCAGACAACTACTTTAAAAGCATAAAAATTCAGAATACTACATTCATTTCATAATACTGACCTATCCCAAAGATGACTCCATCTCTTCCCTTGTTAGCTCAATTATAACGTCATATTTCTCTCCAGTACCTTCTGAGACCTAAAAAAGTAATTTCAATAAGCCCCAATATCAAGAACAAAAGAAAAGAATTTTTGAAGTTCATCCAAAACCTCAGCATCTTACAGTCATCATTTTTTCTGACTACGAAGAAGACTCAGACTGCTAAAGCACTTTATTTTCTAGAGGCTTGCTTGATCCTACAAGGCATTAGCTATATATAAATACATATAATATATGCCTCGATGTTGAGAAAATAATGCTAGGATGGCTATACCCTCTACTTTGTTAGGTGTACTGTAAGAAATGGTATGGACAATAACTTTAAAGAAGCATGCCTGCAAAGAGCTTAAATCAGATAAATTCTTTGAATTACCCTCAGTTATGCAAGGTGCTGAAGATGAGCTAGCTGAACCAGGCTCCACCATACGAAGCCCAGTGATAATCTCATACAACAAAATCTACAAAATTCACCAAAATCTCAGAAGAAATATATAACAAGTCAACCACGCCTTTAGTTTTTCTTAAGAATACCCCTCCTTATTTAGGAATATTCATGAGTTATATTCTGCTTAAAATCCTCAAATTCTGAAGCTATCAATTCCAGACCTTTATTTTATTCTCATTCTAACACTATGCTACCTTGAGTGGATAAATGAGTACAGGCTTCATAAATGGTAGGGCATTTACTAAACAATACATATTTTGGAAAAGGCACTTTCAATTTTCAGGAAATGGGGAAACAATGCAGTCACATAAAACTTCAAAAAAGAAATTAACAATGAACACAGTATGAATACACAAAAATTTACTGTATATATCGGACAATATTATATCACAAGGTGATTACATCTAACACATTAGGCCTTGTCCATACATAAAGAACAATTAAGTTTTAATAAAATTTATAAAAAAAGCAAAAAACTGAGAACACAACTCACAAGGTTTTACAACAATATAAACAAGGAGAATGGATTCAACAGCCTATGCTAGGATTTCTCGACTTGGAAAAAGCTATTACCAAAAGCTATTTCCCTGCACTTTTGAGACAACACTTCCCAAAACTAGACTCTGAGAAGGCATATTTCAAGCATAGTTATTGTCATGTATATTAGAAAATTGTGAAAGATTGTGACAAGGCACCTAAAAGAAACAACATCAATGTTTCTTGGACACTTTATTTCACTTATGGCACTGTGAATCTGGTCTGGCATAACTGAGTAATTAATATACTGATCGCCACCATATAGAAGGAAAAGAATTAATTATGATAAAGAATTTCATAGAAGAAACATTTTCTGGGCAAGCAGGAAAAAATATTGTTTTGATGTGTGGAGTTTTATGCATGTTGATGAACACTGCATTGTGAGATGACATCTATTCTTTTCATCCAGTGGCAGTAGAGCAATTATTACAAAAATTTATGGTGAAACTTTTTATTTTGATTCATATGAGTATAGGCTAAATGCTAGTCTTGTGGAGATTCCTCATGATTTGTAGGCAATGCCAATTGAAAAATAAAAGCACAAATTGTGATCTTTTACTAATTTTAATGAAAATCAAAGTTTATTTAAGGAAAAATAAATGGTTTCTATGCTCTTGGAAATGATCATTGAATTGCAAGACAATATGGGATAATATAATTATAATATTTTCATTTGTAAATATCATAAAATTTAAAATGCAGTAGAGAAATTTGAATTTCAAATATTAAAAAAGACTACTATCACAAATGGATTTGGCTATGGATAAATTTCTTAAACATTTTCATTTTTGTAATCTTCCAATTTACACTTTAGTCTCAAAGGGTAACAGATGCACTTGACTGCTCATAATCATAATCCTAGATTACCAATACCCAGATTGAAAGAAAACAAATGAAAAGAATACCATGAACTTGGGAAGGCGAATTTTATAAACGTCAATGAGCTCCATCATGAGATCAAACAAATTAGAGAAAGGACTTTCCAACACCATCCCAGCAATTGATGGATCCTCTACTCCATAGAGAAGGCTACAACAGAACAAGGCTTTAGACACTGAATGCAATCCATATAACTTGCTTTCCCTTAATTTCTGAAGCAGAAAATTGTATAATTCACTATCCCCTATGGACTTGTGTCAAATAATTGCTAAAATGTAATCTAACATCTGTAAGTCATTTTGTACTTCCAGTCAATTATGCATCCCACAATGGCCATGTTGTGCAGCTCATCTGAACCTCACTTGGCCATTGGGCTCACACTGTGCAGGTCCATATGGTCCCTTAGACGAGTGGACATAACAAGCAACTCCACATTATCTTTTAGTGTGTATATGGTTATGTATGTACATTGTATATGTGTTTATATTATCTACCATATGTAATCTATAATCTATAAATTATAATGTATATTGATGACCAAGTGTTAAGACTGCCAAATTCAGAATATGGACATTGAATTGTTGATAACTAATAATTTTGTTTTGAGTAGTGTTAGTTGAATAGAACGCTAAAATCTCTTTGTTCCAAAAAACCATATTTTTACAGTAACATCTCTTCCATATGAGAACTTGTCTAATGTTCGATCAACAGAGAAGTTTAATGAAGGACATCTTGTACTAACACAATATCAGGAAAGCATAGAAAGGCACAGACTACACTAAATGTTAATATAACAACTTCTATGGATCTTGATGATGAGCAAAGGTTCCACTCGAAATATGTCATCAGCTCCAACTTTCAACACAGTGAATCCAGAAGGCTTAATTCAATGTTATCCACTGTGGAAACATCCAATCTCAGAAACTTCAGTCTTCTGTGTAAACTGTTTGATATTCCTATTTATCCAAAAATACTACAAATATCACAAAATATGAGAAGGAGAGAGAAAAAATGGTAGATAACCAATGTACATGAAGCACCACAATTAACCTACAACAGAAATGTAAGAGAAAATACCCCCATGCTGTCCTGTTCAAGATCTTCGGTGACCTGGTTCAAAAATTCCAATGAAAACATGTGCAAGCATACCTGTTATGTTAAGAATGGTCAATTAAGCCAGAAGTTATGCACAACCATCAAGTCTTAGAAAATTAACAAGAAATTTACTACTCACTAGTAATACGCAAAGACAAAATTATAACAACAAACTTATTCTCACATACATAAAACCCAAAAGAAATTTTACCAGTAACAAGAGTCGTAAATATGTACAGTCTCATTGAGAGACCTCATGTCAACTTAGGAATGGTACTTACATAACATAAAATAAACCATAAAATCTGTTTCTTATCATTTACAAGTTATATCCCATTATAATAAAGGGCAGATGAGCACACACAAATAACGATACTAAGTGAAGTCACTTACACTATGTCAGACATCGTAATTACACACAAATAGCGATACTAAGTGAAGCCTCTTTCCAGGTAACCCCAAAGAAATGCTATGCCCATCCAAATTCCCAACAGTTTGTTTATAAACCTTAACCACAACAGATCTTCATATATTTCTATAAAGACAGCATTTCTAAGTGACAGGAAAACAATCTACAAATGGAAAAGGTTTAAGAACATAAAGAATTGTAAAGAGAAAAATTAGCATTCACTGTAACTATTTCACCATGTTAACATATGGCTAGTAGCCTAAATTTTGAACTTAGAAGTACTTAACAATGTTAACTTAGGGTTTTTCAAAATTTTGCAGATCCATCACCAGATACGTATCCTGATAACTTAGGTTTTACTTGGTTTTAGGGGTAACCTACTTTCCATATCCTAAGGTGATAAGCCCTCATGAGTGTGCTTAAACCAGATGCAAAAATTACACTCTAGCAGAAGAATTCAGAAATCCTATTCTCTATCCCCTTCAAGGATTAAATAAAATCTCTCTTCTAGTAAGAAAAACAGAAAAATAAAATAAAATCAGATGATGCTTTTGAATGCAAAGATTCTTTCCATATCTATATCCAAAAATGAAGATATAACTTCACAAATTAGTATTTCCAAGTTGAGAATAGTTAACAAACATGTAGGTATGAGACTACTAAAAGTTACTGAAGTTAAGGATCTGGTCAGATGGAAGAAGAGAAAAATGAACTCTACTTTTGAAAACTAGGGAATAGAATAGAACAAAATAGCTTTTAAAATGGAAACAGGCCAAAATAATATAAAGGACAAGACAAACTTACACTGTCACAAATAGTTGTCCTCTCCTATCCTATTTAAATTCAGCTTACTAGAATTCTAGTGGAGCAAAAGGCAAATGAAGAGTTAGAGGAAGATAAGAAAAGCAGGATTTCAGAGTAGAGAATATACTTGGTGTCTTAAACAGCAAGGTCTAGACTCTACTATATTGGAAACAATTGTATTTGTGGATTTTGGAGGATCGGATTAGGGAGAAAACAAAACAATGATAAGAAAAAGGTGATATAGGAATATTAAAACTATAATGAGATTTGATCCCTATATTGCAAAGTCATGGGTTCAATTTTCAAAATATGGTGACTTCAAGAAGGCTAAAGAGACTAACACAAGTTACAACCTTCCACAAAGATCAATCCCAGTGAAGAAGCAAATATGAGAGGTTACTATATGAAACATATTCAGAAAAGAACTAAGATAGTACTGACAGGCAAGCAATGAACAAACACAAAAGAACATAGGAAGAAAATTCAGAGCTAACATCGTGAATTTCTCATTGGCCTGAATTATTTTTTCCCCACTTAGAAGCATTTTAGGCTAACTGCATCTCTGATTAATATTTCTAAGCTGCAACAGGCAGCATACTCAGCTAATTCAATCTCTTGAACAGGAAGTCATTATTAAGGACATACACTAAATTAGCTGCTGCATGAGAAGAAGAAAATTCAAAAAATACAAATATCACAATTTAGTTTATACCTTTTAGAAGCTTCCATGCCATTCGCTGGGAAACATAATGCACATCAAGTCTTTCAAGCACCCTTCTTGTTGTAAGCATAGCAGTCTAGAAAAGCACAAAAATAGCATAGTTAAAACAAAAATTCCATTTAAAACGTCCATGACATCTGGTGTGGCTTTGGCACATACACAATTCATTAATAGTCGCAGCTGGAGAATTACTCACACAATACATATATTCCAGTCATTAAATCAAAATCACAGTGCTCTATTTTTGAAAATCCATCCTGTTAGACATATATTTATATACTTTTCTAATTCTAAATTTGTAGCCAATTTCGGGTGTATTTCATACACTTCTACCAATTTGACTTGTAATAAGGAGATGGAACCCTAAATTTTTGTCTCGAATATTTCATTATTCCAAAATTGAGGGTATTTTTGTTGGGCATATCACCTTTCTAAAGCTAAAATTTCCACAACCCCATTGATAGATAATGCATTGTCATAGTTGCAACAGACTATAGAAACCTGCTTTGATATCCTATTATCATATCTTTCTCTCTTCAAAAAAAGACCAAATGTAGTATGAGAACCAACAAGTTGAGAGAAATGGATGCGCTCTCCTCTACGCTTCTCCATAGCTAGGGTTTTTCCCTAGCCACTATAGAACTGTCTCCATTTCCCCCATACAAGTTCACACCATGTCATCCATGGAGTCAAACTCCCTCAAGCCTAGATTTCCCAGCCAAGGATTGATACCTTTGAACCTAAATTAAGCTACTTATTTCCCATTCGCCATCAGTCCTTCAGTCTTTGTAAAGGGCAAATTGTCATTTAAGAATGTTGTTTCATCTTCAGGCTTACATAGCTTTGCTCGGTGCTCTGTTTCTGTGGAAAAGGATGCCACAAATCCCACACAAACTGATTCCTATCGTAAGCATGGACTTATTTGTCGATTTCTACATGATGGCATACATTGATAGATCTGCACAGCTAGGCTTATCAAAGTTGGAATCCCCTTCTATCGGAGGAGGGTTTATTTCTACCCATGTCCACCAGATTTTTCCATTGTTGAGTTTGATGCAGCAGCTGATAGGGATCAGCTGCTCTCTGAATGAAGCCCCAGTAACCTACCTTTAACACCTCAGTGAATTTTTTAACCTCAGTTCCACTCTGTAAGGAAACCCTAACCTTTCCCTACAATTCTGGCCTCTTGAGACACTGGCAGAGATTGAAAATGGCATAGGAAAATTTCGTTATTGTAGACCTAAAACAACAGAAAGATAATGGACAACCTCTGTAAGGATTTGTTTTCAAATGGATCTTTCCAAAAGCCTTCCTGAAGTGATATGTGGAAAGTTGAAACAGAAGCTTGACTATGAGAACGTTACCTTCTATTTCCAATCATGTTTTGTTGTTGAGCACACAATCACCTCTTGCCCTAATCACAAACCTGTTCATGACCTGGGGAAGTGAAGCAAGGTAGACCCCATGCCAAAAGGAAATCCAATCAGAATCCTACATGGTGGAACATGCCAATGCAAACCACCAACTGATAGAAATGGAGAATGAAGTAGAAAAGGCCTGCCCATTACTCCACCAAAAGGCAGCCACTCCAGAAACTGCGCTGAAAGTTGCATCGATCCATACCAATTGTAAATCAACCCCCTCTCAGAAAGAATCTAGTATCCAAGGGGAGGAGAGACCTATGGAGAAAGTAGAACCTGCTATGTAGGACAAATTACTCAATAATCCAATGGAGAAACTGAATATCATTACAAGAAACATATCTAACCCTTGGAGAAAGAACCCAAGTTCCAACTCACTGGAAAGAAATCCAAAATGCACAATAAACGACGGTGCTATCCTTCAATACTCTACTCGATCTCAAAAAGGAATTTACTAAAATGTACTGTCAAAGTCTACATCCCGCAACCTAGTTACAGCTGTAAATATGATAATGACTGTCGATACTATAAGGAATTTTAGTTTTTGCATGCATTTTCATCATATGGCTAATGTAAGCGTCGCTTAAGTGACGGTTCCTAGCGATGCTTAAGGGGCCTAATCATAGTGGAAAGGTGAAAGACGAAGCCGTCGCTTAACCGATGCTTGTGGCCACATTTACAAAAAAAAAATGTATCCTTGTGATTTTTGATTAGTTTAAAAAGAGAAATCCACGCGTCGTCGGATTTTTTCGTTGGATTTTGGATTGAAATGTAGTAGTGAGTTGAGCTTAGTTATATCCCAGATACTTTCAGTTAGATCACAATTAGTTAGCTAGCGCTAGTTATGCATGGTTGCATGTCGTGTAGGGGACTTTTCCCACCTACCACCTGAGTTAGAGTGAGTTAACTAGTTATTCTTGATTGTGTTAGTTGGTTAGACATCTGGATTTGGATATTTGGCCTCTCATATTGATTGAGACACTATGAGTTAGCTAGTTATTTAGGCATAGTCACATCCAGTGGGGAGATTCAAATTCATCTCTAATTGATTCGAATTCTTTTCCTATGTAAACTATTGTAACACCATATTTAATTAATGAGAATGATACTATAATTATCTGAGCTATAGTCATATGTTTCCTATGTGGTTTGATTTTTTCAATGTGTATCTTCATTCTCCTTTTAGTGCATCAATAATATTTGACTCATTGCTTGAAGATCTAAATTGCACATCAATTTTAAGAATCCTTTTTGGTATGCTTTAGGTGTCTTGAGCATCTAGTTGCTTTTCCATTTAAATCATAAATGGCTAGTCAGGATTTCATCTCACTAGAGTAGTTGTGTACTCAAAATTATTTGCTTATACCTAGGAGACATTCTTCATCCTTCTCCCCAATATTCATCTCTCCTTCATATGTAGGGGATTTTATCTTTTGAAATTATCCTTGGAGTTTATCATCATTTTTCTATCTCTTTCTATAAGGAGAAAGTGAATTATCACTAGAAATACTATAATAATCTCTTTCTGGAATATGAGGTGTCTGCTCTTCTCTTCCCTCTTCCCTTGGACTGTTGGTGTTTTTTTGATGATAAGCTTCCGTATATTTATTGGTTGAATGGGCAGTTTGTCCATGAGGGTTTTCCCCTGTCATGTTCTAAAGTAAAGCTTCATTTATTTCTTTCTTCTCTTTTCTCTCATTCATATTATCATATTTGAATATTTGTAAGTCTGCTTGTAGACTCTATACGGTTTCATTAGATCAGAATTTAATTCCACCACTAGTTCTTCTTCCCATGTTGGGGAATTCAGATTTCCTTGTCGGTTGCTATCTTCTTTTGTATTCATGATTTGGACTGTTCTTTAATTCTGCAATTAAAACATTTAGTAACAAAAACAATTATGTTAGTTAAAATAATTTCAAATGCAGTTTTGAAATGTTTATTTTTACAATGAATGTTCAGTAGCGCCGATTAGGTCTCTTAGTGTTTGAATATAGGCTATAATACCACTTGTAATGTCCCTAAAATCCAAAAAATAAAAAATAAAATAGTATACTAATAAAAATGCTAAGATCTTAAGGACATCTTCTTTTTACTGCGGAATAAAAACTTGGAGAAAGAACCAAGCCTAAGTTTCGTCGTTGTTTTCCTTCTTGTTTGTTTTTGTATGATGATGATGTTTACATGTCACTATTCTATTTTTTCATGTGCTTGTAGTTTATGTACATACTTATCTAGTTTACTGATGATGTTTATCTTATGATGTTCATGTTTTTTTTTCATGTTACATTATCTTTTTATTATTTAATCACGATGAAGAGGCTGACTTATCTTTGTATGTAAAGGGGTGGAGTGGCGATATTTTTCCCTATCAACTTACTCAGAAAGGTAAGGGATCATATTCTACAGGGATTTATTAGTTCATTGCGAACTTACACATGTGCACCTATTTTTTTGTAGCTGAATTTACCTATAAACCTAGGATCATGAACGTGACACAACAGAGTCCTAGCACCTACAACTAGTAAACCTAAGCACTAAAGGTTTCATCAAGGAATAATGCCAAATCCTATGCTAAAACTAGAAGAGGAAAGGGTTCTAAGACTAATGTAAATATATGTTGGTAAACTATGGTGAAGGGGGTTATATACTTTTTGATAAAAACTATGTGCATTTTTGGACTATGGTATTGAGGGTTTAAAACCTTAATGTTGGTTGTAAGTCCTTTAATCTATACAATCATGGAGGTTTTATGCTATTTCATACATATGCAATCGAAACTAGTGAAGGGTTTAAATAATTTGATGGAAAGATTTTCAATTCATACTATATGCATATGGGTTTTCATATGGGAGAAGGTGATGGCTAGTATAGGGCATCAATGTTCCATGTGATGAAGAGGATTCAAGCCTCATGCCTTGCGACAGGGTTTCATTTGTCATTTGTTTGGTTCTCTCTTTGTTGTTCAAGGAGGTTCATGCTCCAAAGTTGGGAGGTGTGCATACCATGGTCAATATTGTAGCAGTAGAAAAAAAAATGTTGATAGGTATTCCATCGTTCTGTATGGTTCAACTCTTTAGCTTTCATTTGGTTTTACAGTTTTACTGAATACTTCTCATTGTTTGTTTGGTTGCTTGTAGGTCTTGGAAACGTGGGTGCTCTTCTTGAAGTGCATAGGTTTGGTTGACCGCGCAATCATCCAGGTAAGCCCATGTAGAGAAAGGGCCTTTACCGAATGTTTAGTATATTATGCTGCTACAACGTTTCAATTGTGGGTCTAGGGAAATGTTGATGGTAATGATTAAGTTATTCGATGTAGGTTTGCGATTGGGTTTCTTTCATCATGTTTAGGTGTTTTATGCGAATGTGTAAACAATACTTGTATTGATTTGTAATGTATAAATGTGATGGAAAATTTTGGGTTAAATAAAGACTCGAATCTAGGATTAGGTTATGCTACAAGCTCTGTAATTTTTGGTTTACCATTATCTTTGTAATGGGTTTTGGTTTTAAATAAATTTTAACTCTTTGTTTTCTTTGTTTACTATGGCCTCTGTCGAAGATGAATGTGTTTATAATTTTTGTTAGTGCCATTGCAAGAAATGGCACTATGATGTCGGTATCTCATTAATATTTTCGATTGTGGGAAAATGTCATGGTGTTTTAACTCTTGATACGATTAGTTTGAATGATTTGTCATTTATGGTTTAAGCTCTGTCAATTGAATGATTTGGTATTGATTTGGATAAATTACCTGCATGTAAAAGATGACAAAATACAAAACTCTTGATTCCTATGGGATTATAGTTTTCAAGGGCGACCATAATGGCTTGGTTTAAGCCTTTCTTATAAACCGGATCATGTGTGTGCTTGCGTTTACATTGATAGTTCTAACATGTACATGCTTGTGGTAATTGTTTCATGGATTTGATATTTGGTTTTATTTTTATATGGTTTGGTTTAAATGTGTTTAACACTCCCAAATGAGTTCTACACTAATCCAAAATATGTCGATTGCTTTGCTGGGGTTTTAAATGTTTATTTGTAGTTTATTTGGTTAAACGATGTAAACATATAAGTGGGGGTTTTGTTATTTTTGACCTTGGGTCACGTGGGTACTTGACTGTGATATTTGTTTTGACATTTGGTTTGTTAATATGTATATGTGGAAATTATTTTGTTTATTATTTTAATCATTCAATGCTCATTTAGCCGAAGCGTATGAGATTGGAAACTCGGTTCACAATTTTGTTTGTTACTGTAATTAGTTAAATTGGTTGCATTGATAGATTTGGATTGGAAAAGAAATGGCAGGCTTCCAATCCTTAACAATATTTGATTGCTAGGAAGGTGTATATAATGTTTATAATTTTTGGAATTAATTTAATAGTTTATGGTTTTTATGTAGATAGGATATATGAAATCTATGTCTGTGTTTTTCGAGCAAATGAAATGTTCCAGCACTTCGTTTAGTTTATGAGTTTGAATTTGGATTATAAAGGATTCGATCCCTCGTTTGAATGTTTATGAATATGTATTTACTATGTATATTAATTGTTTTATTGAGCAGAGTTTATTTAAGTTGTTTTTAGTTAGATACTTCTCATTAATATCTAGTTTATTTTTAGATAAGGTCATAAACCTATACAATTTCTTTGTAAAACAAACTTAAGTCTTTTAGTTTTAGAAAAAATGCTGACAGAGATCTACTTATTAGTTTTATCTATAAACTAGGGCTTAGATCTAGACTAAAAATGATAACATAAAATTATGAACTAGTTAGATATACTTCTAAGAGAAAATTAACCCTAGAATCTATCTAAAAATTAAAGGCTAAGTTTCAATTTAACAAATGAAACAATACTGAAACATATATTCAAACTAGAAAAATAAACTTGTAGAGCATAATAACTATAAGCATAACTTGTAATCATAATTAATATAACTGGTAAATGTAGAAACCTCATATGTGCATTATTCATCTTGTTAATGGCTAAGAACCCAACACAATTAAACTCATAGAATTAATAAAACCCTAGTTACTTCTAACCTTAGATCTGTTAACCAGATAACCTTAGAGTTACCACATTCCTCCCAACCATGTTCTAAAATTGTTCCTGGTTCTAATACAGAGTCCCCCCTTGAGTTGGCTCAAACATTCAAGTGATCTAGAACTCCTAAAGGTGAGGATGCTCTTATTCGGAATATGAGGCTCTCTATAATAATGCTTTCTTTTGGACATGCTCTCCAAAACTATTTTTGAAATAAAAATCAGATCACCCAAGCCTTCTCTTGGCTTGGGTCTTTATAGACATTCTTTTAAGAAATGACATTTATTTTTAAAACTTCAGTTAGATCAGGAATCCATTATTTTCTTTAAACTAATCTTTAATTGATTTATGTGGATTTAACAATAATTTTGTTTAACTTAGGAAATTTTTACCTATTCCTAATTTGACTTTAGAATTGAATATTTATTGAATCATTTTAGTAAATAATAAATACACACTCTTTAATTATTATTTTAGTTATATTTATTTCTTTATATATATATATATATATATATATACATTTATTATTTTATTCATAATATATATAAACTCTACATATTATCCTTAATATTTATTTATGCATCATATAACATAGTCTCCTTTAATTGATGCTTCCCTTAGCTTATACTATTTATTTCATTCAAGGCGTTAGGTAGTGTTGGTCAACTAAGTTAGAAATCTATAGATCCTCCTTACATGATGGATTGGCTTGCATATTGTGGTAGTTCTTCCACTACTTTTATGAGAACTAGATTTGAAATTTCATTTACCTAACTCAAAATAAGTAAGATAAGGGTCGGTGCTATTCAGATTTGTTCTCACTCAACACACTTAATTTCAATAACTCCTAGCACTATTTAGAGTGCAAGCTCAACGCTAATAATTGGGATTTACACTTAGTGCAATTCAAGAGCCTCTCTCTCAACAGTAATGCTAGGATGTAATCATACAATTCACCAAGGGATACAATGACCAAGGATACAATGCTCCAAAGATTATGATTTGTTAAATTTTCATATGCTTAGCTAAGACATCAGTATTTAATTTCATTTTCATAACAAAAGCATATAAACAGGATCACTGAAAGATAGACAAGCACAACCATAGAAAAGGAACACAAAGATTTATCCTGGGAAAACCCTTAAGGGAAAAACCCAGCAAAAGCTTCCTCAATATAGATGCCCCAAAAAGATAAAATATAAAACTAGCAAGGAGATCAAAGCCTGGTCCTCCTCCTTCTCCAACTACTTCTCTTCTCCACTAATGCGCTACACAAGTGAGAGTGTGTGCTCAAATGAGGAGAGCTACACCTCTATTTATATTCATCTGTTCACTTCAATTAACTCATCCGACATGTAGGCTTGATTTAATCATGTAGGCTTGAGTTACACATGTAGGCTCAAGTAACCACACTGGGGTACTAATGACCCACCTTTACAATTAGAGGGGACAAACTCATGATTCTTATTAGTTCTTCTAATTAGAAGCATCGGGGTACAAGATAATACAAGTGGTTCTCCCGGTAGGACCATCGGGGACCACAAAAGATACATATAGAATATTCTTCAAAGTTACAATATTTCGACACTCCCCCTTAATGAGAAGGGTATTCTACAACAACATTCACAACAACAATAGTAGGAGAGAGATAGAGGACATCATCAACATCATCAGGGTAATACATCTATAAATCATTGGAAGCTTTTCAACATTATGTAGTCTTCATATTCAATCTTCATTCTTCATCATCATTAATACTTTGACTGATTCGATCAACAACATCATCTTCAGCACTTTGACCTTTCTATCAGCAACATCATCTTCAACGCTTTGACCTTTCGATCAGCAACATCATCTTCAGCACTTTGACCTTTCAATCAGTAACATCATCTTCAGTACTTTGGACTTTCGATCAGCAACAGCACCATCATCATACTCCGATCTTTTGATCAGAAACATCATCATGAAAATATCATCAACACCAAAACATCATTATCATCAAAACATCAACATCATCAAAATATCATCATCATCATCATCAAAACATCAACATGATCCTTCATTTCAAAATTATGGGATCAACATATCTGTGGTACTCAGATGATTCTTCCTGTCGGAATTATGGGATTTAGGTCTTTACGGAGTTACTAATGATCCTTCCTTTCAGAATTATGGGATCAACACATCTATGGAGCTCAGACAATCCTTCCTTTCAGAATTATGGGATCAACACATCTATGGAGCTCAGACAATCCTTCCTTTCAGAATTATGGGATCAAGTCTTTACGAAGCTACTAATGCTCCTTCCTTTTGGAATTATGGGATTTAGGTCTTTACGGAGTTGCTAACGATCCTTCCTTTCGGAGTTACGGGATCAACACATTTGTGGAACTTAGACGATCCTTCCTATTGGAATTACGGGATCAACACATCTGTGGAACTCAGAAAATCCTTCCTGTTGGAATTACATGATCAAGTCTTTACGGAGATACCAACGATGCTTCCTTTCAGAATTATGGGATTTAGGTCTTTATGGAGTTACTAACGATCCTTCCTTTTGGAATTACAGGATTGGCACATCTGTGGAACTCAGACAATCCTTCCTATTGGAATTACAAGATCAAGTCAATGATCCTTCCTTTAGGAATTACGGGATTTAGGTCTTTACGGAGTTACTAATGATCCTTCTTTTCGAAATTATAGGATCAACACAGTTGTGGAACTCAGAAAATCCTTCCTCTAGGAATTATGGGATCAACACACGTTCTCGAGTACTGAAGTCACCAGATACATTCTCAACTGAAGTTCAAGGATGATAAAATCCTAGCACTTTCACGGGGGCCAATACCTCTGGATAAATTTTGAACTGAGGTTCAGGGATGATGCAATCCACCACTTTCACGAGGGCCAAGACCTCCGGATACATTTTGAACCAAATTTCAGGGATGATGTAATCCTACCACATTCACGGGGGCCAAGACCTCCGTATACATTTTGAACGAAGTTCAAGGATGATGCAATCCCACCACATTCATGGGGGATGAGACCTCTGGATACATTTTGAACCAAAGTTCAGGGATGATGCAATCCCACCACATTCATGAAGATCGAAGTCACCGTATCTATTTTGGACAGATGTTCGAGGATGATACAATCCCTCTTCATTCTCGAGGACCGAGGTCACCGAATCACTCTTGGACAGATGTCCCAAGATGATACAATCCTTCCACATTCTCGATGACCAAAGTCACCAGATCACTTCTGAACATATGTCCCGGGATGATACAATCCCTCTTCATTCTCGAAGATCGAGGTCTCCAAGTCACTTTTGGGCAAGTGCCCAGGGATGATACAATCCCACCACATTCTCGATGACTAAAGTCGCCGGATCACTTTTAGACATATGTCCCGGGATGATACAATCCCTCTTCATTCTTAAAGACCCAGGTCTCTGGGTCACTTTAGGGAAAGTGTCCAAGGATGATACAATCCCACTGCAACATCACTACTCCCCCTTTCGAGGAAGGTCTTTCCGAACCACACCAAGCTTGTCTCGAAAGTGTTCGAACTTTACCCGAGATAGAGGCTTTGTCAATGCATCATCATCTAAACCATCTTTGTCTACATCTTCAGTATGTGAATACTGAACTATCACCATCTGTATCTCCAATATGTGAGTACTGAAAGCATCATCAAGTCACCATCATCTGCATCTATAGTATGTGAATACTGAAACATCATCTATATCTTCAGTATGGGAATAATGAAATCATCATCATATCTATATTCAGTATAGAAATACTGAATCACCATCATCTGTATCTAGATTATGTAAATACTAAAACATCATCATCTGCATCTTTATCTTGAATGTAGAAATACCGGATTTCTATGTGTTACGATGGAACACAGGGTTCTCTGTTATCACAACTCTTGTTATCACATAGAATCAATGTAGTATCCATCTTCAGTTCAAAGAGACCTAATATCAGCTTCCGAAGCCATATGGCTTCACAACTTAGTAGAGCAATATGCTATGTATTCTGCTTCATCCATGCTACGAGAAACACTGGATTGTTTCTTGCTAAACCATGAACTCATAGCAGACCCCAAACAAAAGTATATACCTAATGTGCTTTTCCTGTCTAAGATACTTCTATCCCAATATGCATCTTTGTAGCCATACAATCTATACTCATGGATACCATCATAACATAAACCAAAGTCTATAGTCCCTTTCAAATATCTCATCACATGCTTTGCAGTTACTAGGTGAACCCGTCTTGGTTGAACAAGATATTGATTTAAGGTGTTCACAGCAAAACAAATGTCTATTCTAGTATTTGTTAAGTACGTCAATGACCCAATGATCTATCTGTAATGAGTCATATCCACTAACTCTGATGAGTCATCAGCTAACAGCTTCAGGTTGGAGTCCATGGGTGTGGCCATGACTTTGCATTCCAGCATATTGAATCTCTTCAATATCTCTACTGCATACTTTCCCTGGTTGATAAAGATTTCTTCTGAACTTTGTCATACTTCTAGACCTAGGAAATAATGCATTAACCCAAGGTCTTTCATCTCAACTTCTTCTGCTAGTTTCTTCTTGCTTTCCATGATCTGTTTCTCATTTCCTGTCAAGGATAAATCATCCACATATAATAACATGATGACAAGTTCATCTTCTACAACCTTGAGATAAATGTTAGGATCAACTTTACTCTTGGTAAATCCCATGCTCGACAAGAAACTATCTATTCTTCCATACCAATATCTGGGAGCTTGCTTCAGGCCATAGCGGGCCTTCTTCAACTTGCATACGTGATTCCATCTGGCTTCAACTTCAAATCCTCATGACTATTCGATGTAAAACTCTTTCTCAATCATAACATTAAGAAAGGATTTTCTTTACTTCACCATGGAAGAAACTACCATGATAGTTCTGAAGGAAGTGTACCTTACTTCCTGGAGTAAGTGTCTCTTCAGAATTAATTCTCTTTTTCTGAAAGAAACCTCTGGCCACAAATCTTTCTTTATACTTCTCAATACTTCCGTCAACTGCATGCTCTATTTTGTATATCCATTTGGAGGATAAATTACTCTTTCCTTCTGGTTTGGGAACTATATCCCATACATCATTCTAGTATCCTTCCATCATAACATCTTCCATGACTTCGTCTTATCATATCATCAACATATCCTGGTCTTCTGCATTCAAATTTGAAGGTTGGAACCCACTTTACTCTTGGTAAAGTCTCAATCCATCAAGAAGCTGTCCATCATGTCATACCGTGTCAAACTCAGATATCTTCTATAGTCACTCCCCCTAAAGTGGAGTATTATCTTCCTTCTTCATTCTGTACAGGTGGTTCTATGCTTGATATATACTAGTCAATAGAGTATTTCATGTCATATTCTATTCTTTCTGAGGCAAATCACGAACCTTTCTTTCTACACTTGTTCTTGTAGATCCATATGGGGGATACTATGTACTTCCCTTTATGTCTCGAAATCATATCATATACATCATTCCCCATGATCAACTGTTATTCTTTTATCATAGTTTATTTTATAGCATTCTTTTCTTCATCTTGAGTTATCTCTCATACCCATGGTGGTCTTCATCCTTTGAGGTGTATCTACCACTCTCTAAAGCTCTTTCTTCCTTCATGGTGTCTCTGACCCTGGGAGCTTCAGATTCATGTTTATTGAATTGTCATCACTTGTTCTTCGGAACAAGTCTCATCCTTCTTTTGTTGTAGGAGGTTGTATAGGACCTTTCCTACAATTCAAATACACCAGTTGCATGGTTAGAACTATTTCATAAAACATATGCATAACGACAAATTATTATGCATCATACAACTATTTAGCCAATACAACATTCATCCACATTTCACAGAAACTTTCTAGATGCCTTCCATCTCTACCATGACATCATTGAGATTGTGCACTAATCCAATATGTCAGCAAAGAGGTTTGATAAGTAGCACTAGAGAGTTGTATAGGTCCATGAGCTACTTACCCATCACATGCATATTAGTAGTATTAATGTAAACAATCTATCATGCATAACACATCAACTGAATACAATCAAATGCATAACAAAACAATATCAAGAAATGGCAATTGAATACTTATCTTTTGTTTGTTTCATGGGTAGACTCCATCTTGATCATTCTACTTTATCATCTTCTTCATTCATATCTTCTTCATTCATGAAATCATCATTTCTTGTCCAAATGATAAGATGAATAAGAGGTTCTTCAAGAATTGAATTTTTCATATTCCTCATCGCTTGAGGGATCTTCTTTGAATGGTGAGAGCTTGACCTTCAATTGCTCCCATCTTCTTCTTCTCTTATTATTAGTCAAGCTGAAAATAATCACTTAATTCTGGCATACATTCTTCACATGAATGAATCCCATGATCCTGGGAGGCCATTCAAGGTGGCTATCACCACTTCTGCATACTTCTTCTTCTACCGCTTCAAGTTGTTCTGCACTCTGTATCTTCACATTCTTCAATTGTTTTCTCAAAGCCATCTTCTGATTTAAGTTCTTATCTTCAAATAGCTTGATCAAGGAATCAAACATATTCGGTGTCTTTATGGGAGACACTTGTGGTATAAGTTGATACGTGATTGAATCAACAATGATCTTCTTGGCCTTGATCAAGTTCTTCTTGTATAAGTCTTTGAGGCTCATCTCCCTCTAGAACTGGAACCTCTCTACTCATGTAGGTGTCCAATTCATTTTCTTCAGAGAGATCAAATACTTCCATGCTTGGAAGTTTTCAACTTCACCAAGCTTATCATCAAGCTTATGTGATAGATCATTTTGAAATGAGAACCTCAAATTCAAATAGCAAAAGATTAGATCTTACCGATTTGAGGTGTTCGTCTTGCTTCCAAAGCTGGCTGATCTAGGGTTTGTCAGAGAAACCCTAATTTTCAAAACTTGGAATATTTCATATCTGATTGGATAGAAATATATATCTCTTCAAATGGATCTGTCCAATGTACTCATTTTCTGAAAATAGAGGAGGGAAGCTCCCGGAACAGGAAGCCCTAGTTTTCCACTTTCTTCTCCAGAAATGTCTGTTACTGTTTCTATGATATATATGAACTTACTGCTCCAATGTGTATAAAATTTATCACTATGGTAACCTCACATGTCCCTGATACAACATCACATGTTTCATCAGAATTGGTTTCACCAATTTGGAGTTATGATCATTTTCCCAAGGTGACCTGTTACAGGACTGTTCAGAATAGTGTAGTTGTACGGCATGCCATGTGTCATTGGTTCATCTTTAGGTTCTGAAATTGGGATAAAAAAAATTAAAGGCCGTGATAGTTCTGGAACATTTTCATTAATTCCATTTGGACCTCTGTATCCCATGCTACAACAATTCTCCCCAGGTGTCCTGTTTAGGGATGAATTATGGAAGAGGCTAGAACCCTAACTTGGAGGGATCATATCTCCCAGAATACAGCAAATATGGGGCTGAATTTTGGATACAGTGTAAATCAGGATGTTCTATTCGACCTATGCAATTTTCAACTCCTAATCCTTCTCCAATATCAGTATATAGTGAATGTACCAAAACGTAGCAGTTTTAGTATTTAGGGTTTTTCTAGATCGGAGTCAAACTAGGGTTTGACTTTCCTAGAGTTTCACCCAACCAAATTTCTTGATCTAGATCTCTAAACTTTGATTTTTATGAGGATAAAAATCCTATGCTAGGCTCACTCAAAAATTCTTCTTCTGTAGAAAGCCCTAATTTTCCGCACGATAACTAAAAATGCTCGGAATCAAATTCCGCTTCAACAGAAAGATGTGCCCTTCAATGGAGAGTCATTCTAGCCTTCTTTTGCTGATCGATCATGGATAGAGACCCCCCAAAAGAAGAATCCATAGATTCTTTAGCTGCACAATGTCTTCTTTCAGGGTGGCTCTGATACCATGTTAAATTTGCATATGCTTAGCTAAGACATCAATATTTAATTTCATTTTCATAACAAAAGCATATAAACAAGATCACTGAAAGATAGACAAGCACAACCATACAAAAGGAACACAAAGATTTATCTTGGGAAAACCCTAAAGGGAAAAACCCAGCAAAAGGTTCCTCAATATAGATGCCCCAAAAAGATAAAAGATAAAACCAGCAAGGAGATCAAAGGCTGATCCTCCTCCTTCTCAAGCTACTTCTCTTCTCCAATAATGCACTACACAAGTGAGAGTGTGTGCTCAAATGAGGAGAGCTACACCTCAGATTATATTCATCCGTTCACTTCAATTAACTCATCCGACATGTAGGCTCGATTTAATCATGTAGGATCGAGTTACACATGTAGGCTCAAGTAACCACACTGGGGTGCTAATGACCCACATTTACAATTAGAGGTGGAAACCTCATGACTCTTATTAGTTCTTCTGATTAGAAGCATCGAGGTACAAGATAATACAATTGGTTCTCCCGGTAGGATGATTAGAAACCACAAAAGATACATATAGAATATTCTTTGAAGTTACAATATTTCAACATGCTTAACATTGATTTGGAATGCTCCAGGGCTTATTCCCAACATTTCCAATCTTATAACACATGTGTTCCAGAGCTTATACTCAACACAAAATCTCATAATTAATGTGCTCTAGAGATTACACTAAACACAATATTTCATAACTCATGTGTTCTAGAGCTTGCGTTCAACACACAATCTCATCACTTATGTGTTTCGGGGTTTACGCCCAAGACATTATAGAACTCAATCATGCATTCAGTCTTCTGCATATTTCATCACAATAATAATCTCAGTACATGTATTGAGGTAAATCACATAATACATCTATTACATTGTAGTATGACAATAATTTTTGTAAATCAGGGTCAAGGCCCAACATATACAATCACATACATGATAATAAAATGTATGCATTGTCTTACACCCAACATATCTAACTAATCAACATAACTCATCTGCATTTGGGAATTACGCCCAATATACAAACATAAACATTAAATTAACTCGTGGGAAACGAGACTCATGCCCATTATAGTTAAGGTCAAAATTCAGGATTTTACACTAAGGTGGAATTCGGCACTCTCTCCATATTTTTCTTATTGGTGACTAGCCCTCCTAGTTTATCAGGTAACATTTCGGTGTCATTGTCGGGGACCATTTCACAATTTGAAGTGGCTGATATTAGTCATCCATACCCCTGATAGGAAATACATTCGATAAGAAAATTGAGGTAAGTTTTTCTTGGTATTTTTAAATATTATTGTCAAGGACTAATCTTCCGGATCTTACCTGGGGACTCCATAAAGAAGAAACTAGACAAAGTTTAACATTTTGGCGTCATTTTTCCGGACCTCAAATTTATTGAGGTGACTAATATAGGAAACAACTACACTATGGTAAGTCTCAAAAGCATAATTTTATATGATTGCATACATTTTTGGGGAAATAACCTAAAGGATTACTTGGCGACTCCACATAGAACTCAGGCTACCCATTTATCAGGTACTTATTTTCTTTTGATATTTTAGTGAAATTTGTTAAGATAACTTGGCAGGTCTCTCATGTGACTCGAGAGAAGAAAAACTAAAGAAGTTCAAAGAAAAAATTTTCAAACAAGCAATATGGTCATGCTTGACCCAGTCGATTTCTCAAACATCCCGGGTTACCCACGAAATTTCAACCAACATCGTCGTCTTAAGTCTATCGTGACTTTTCACAAGGATGAACATACAGTTGCAACACATGTGAAAAAGTTTAAATAATTCCTTATGACATGGGATATTGTGGACAAATATACGATTATACAATTATTTGTGATGTCCCTCGGGATGGGAGGGAACCAAGACATTGATGCTAGGTATGGTGCACTCCCCTGGGGGTATATTTTTCTTTCAACAGTGGATGGAGATATTCTATGATCAGTGGGACAAAAACTCCAAGAAGGAAATCTTGAAGACTATGGAATACAAACAATCCTTAGAACATCCTGGGGAACTCCTCAATGATGAAAGAAAATATAAAGAATCCATAATTGAATAAACTAAGGAATACACACGATTGGTAAAATTTCCTTATATTCCATTGATGGTTTCTTATGATGTTCTGACCCTCTTAGAAGAAAGTTATGAGAATATAGAAGGAAACAATTACTAGGAGTTCCTCAGTCCATTGGTATATGATGCTTTTAGGCCTTTTGGTATAATAATGGATTCATTCCCTTATACAGGTACGAGAAGAGAAGTTTTTTCGATCATTAATGAAGCTCTTGCTACCTTCCATCCCATCATGCATCTGAATCAGTACTTCCATCATCCTCTTGTGGAATGTATTGAAGAATTTGTTCGACCCTTTCCATACTATCTTGGTAAGTCAGTAGTCATCCATCTCAATGAGATCAAGGAAGGTACATGGATAGGTATGATTTTCATTACTTAGCTTCATGGTATTTATTATCTATCTTTTCGTTTGAATCATGAGGGTATGAATTATTTTGCTGACAATTTCAAAATTTAAAGGATTATCTAGAATACTAACTTATTTGTAGGAAAGACAAGTTATATACATGTATATCAAAAGAAATACTTAGGTGTATGGAGGGATGATATGTGGTTGACATACAAGGATATGCGAAGTTCTAATTTATCAAGTACCTTTCTAGCTTAGAGTCTCGTAACCAATTGTAGGAAAAAAAATCTCAACACCAGCATATGATGGAGGGGACCCACATATAAGTCCACCATAAGTATGGATTAATAAATCTTGTCAAAGAGATGCTCCTCTGTGGCTCTAGTTCCAAACCTTCCAGGTTCTTCTTCATAAGGTCCAATTTTATTTCCTCATCCAAATGAAGATCATGCTGCATACTCAACATATGATCGATGAGGTATTATCCTCGATTACACTAAGGACAAAGGTAATACATCGTGTAAGAATTACTTACTTAAATGGTTACACTGTTGGTATGATTTCACCTAAAAAGTGTCTGGATAGCATGTTTAGAGTAGGTAGGGCTAGTTGCATTAGGCATATTTCTGTGCATTTCATTTGGTGTATTTTCATGCTTTAGTTAGTTTTTATTGTTCTTAGCTTGTTTCTGTAATTTAGAAAACAAGTTAGGACGAAAGTCTCTGCCCTTATATTCTTTTAATCTATCGGATATTTGATATGTGTGTAGGTCTACAGGTACCAATAGATTCACATGTTCTCGAGCACTCCCAGGAGAGAACTCATCCCACACTGGAATTTTAAATTTGTAGGAAAATATAAAAGTTGTAGCACTCATCCAAAGGGTCCAACCATGACCACCAATGCTCAATAACACCCTTCTTGATTGAAAACTTTTCCCTCTCTCCCTAGGGTACACATGAAGGTGTGTTGGGTATAGATGTAGAATAACACTCTCCAAATGGGAATTACTCTCCAAAATATGGTTACAATAAGTTCATTACAGCAAGAGAGAACATAGAACCCATCTGGTGGTGGTGGGAAGTTTGGAAGTTCAATTTCCCAATGAAGTCAAAGATTGGCGAAGAAAAAGATCTTGTGTGGTTACTACTAATAAATGAATCTCTCACTTGGGATGTATCAAGAATAAAAGGGAGAGATGGACTAGGAAGATGTTATCTATGTAAAAATGTTGAAGAATGAAATTTCCATTTGGCTACATGAATTGTATTTATACTAGGACTGTGGGGGCAGAAATTGGAAAAAAAATAAATTTGGTAAATTTGTGGAAAGAGGTGTTTGTCGAGCTATGTTTAAAGGAGTGGAGTATTAAAGAAGAGCTAAACTATTATAGATATCTACCTCTTATCGTATCGTGGGGTACACAGAATTCCATGAATTATTGTTGTTTTGAATATGAGTTTGTTGTATCGATTCAATGTGCTTATCAAAGTATAGGCACTATAAGATATTTCCCACAAGAAAATGCACATATGAAAACTAGATTGGCGGTTGAGGAAGAAATTGATGCGGCCCTTCCCTGGGGCTATTTTTATGGTGTGGCTGAAAAGGACCCAAAGAGTTGTAGGGAAGGGGGATTTCTCTATTTTTTGGATGAGCATTGGTATAGTTTAATTGTTGGTCTAGGGGAAGGAACTAACATATTTGTTGAATTAAGTGCAATTAGAATTATATTGCGACTCGCATTAGATTTCTATTGCATGACGCATTGCATTTAAATATTTTTGGTAATTCTCATATTTTCATTAAGTGGATTACAAGTCAAAATCGGATTCATAATGTACAGCTGGTTCGGTTTTCATAAAAAGGCTTATATACTTATTGGTCTATTGGGAAATGTGGAGATAAAGCATATATAAAGGGAGTGAAATGTCTAGGAGGATGAGAAAGAAAATGATGGAATACAATTGCAGGAAGGATCCTGGTTCATAACTGAACATATAAATTATTTTTCAATTAATTTCTTTCATGTTTTTAATTGGGATCTTTTGTTAATTTTGTAAGATTAAGACTCCTAATGATATTCAATTTTTTTTTCAAAAAGATGGGGAGTATGTTTGAATCAACTAATGGGGGAACATAGTTCCATACTCTATGCTAGTAAAGGTGTGAATATGTGATATATTTTGGTTGTGAATACTTGGAAATATGTGGTTGAAAACACATAAGAACTTGGTTTTTGATACTTCTCGATGAGTTTCTTATTTATTTATTTATTTATGTGATATGTTTTGGAAAAACAATGAACAATTTTGGAAGAGTTTGGATATGCATCATGATATACCATGAAGGCATATGAGGAATGTAATCCTTTTTAAATTAAAGATTATAAATTTTTTCTGTGAAAAATAAAGTTATCAACATTTTTTCCTAATTAAATTTTATGGGATAATTAGACTAGACTAGTTAGGTAAAAGGTTATCATATTAAATACAATGAGAAAATAATGGAAGTAAATAATGAAATAAAGACATTTAACCAATAGCCCTTGTAATTAATATAATTATTATAGTTATAAATGAAATATATTAATTATAAATAAGAATTGAAATGAATGAGAATATAAGAAATTAATGTAAGATAACCTTATAATATGTGAAACATTTTTTGAAAATTTATAAAATATAAATAAATAACTAAATAAAATTACAAACAAAATTATTCTAATTATTTATAATTTATAAGAAAATTAAAGTAATTTAAATGGAGTGTCTATTTATCTATGCTTTTAACTTTAAGCTGACTTTTAGTTGGAATGTAAGTTAAAATCAAATTTAAATGTATTTAAATTGTGTGTTATTCATAAATAAATTCAACATTTTTTAATACCTCATGGTATTCAAGTTATGAAATATCTATAGTTAATATATGGGATTTAAATTTTTTTTTAAATAATAATAAAAATAAAATAAAGATAAAAATATTTCAAAAATTAAAAGTTTATTTATTTTTTAAACCAAAATTTTAAAAGAGCATGGAAAACCATAAATAGTTTAAAAGATATTAGAAAAGTATAAAAGATTAAAAGGGAATGAGGAAACTTATTAACTAAATGAAGATTTGCAAACAATAGTTTTATATAAGATGCACATAAGGAAAAGATTTAAAAGATATTAGAAGAGTATAAAAGATTAAAAGGGAATGAGGAAACTAATTAACTAAATGGAGATTTGCAAACAATAGTTTTAAATAATATGCACATAAGGAAAAGATATAGATGACGAATTCACGAAAAATCCATATTAGAGATAAGGTTATCTGTCTAAGGGATGTAAAAATATATTTATTACGGTGAAAAGTTGTTTTTCATGCATTTGATCTAATATGAATATGTTTATAATGGAAGGTGGGTGATGGTTTATTTGTTTGTGCGGAAGTGGATCTTTGGGTGGGTTGTAAATAAAGATATATTTTTTTATTATATTATAGATTATCTAAAAACTCAAAGTTTTAATTTTCTTAATATCATCATTGGTCCAATAACATCTTCATTCAGGCGATAAAGTTGGTTAAAGGCAGAAGATGTTGCTCTTGTTGATATTGAGATAAATTATTGAAATGATTATATAGCAATTTTAAAATCTAGTAATGCCAAGATAACCAGGAAAGATGATCCTTTGGTTTGGTGTTTCTCTCCAAATGAGAATTACTCTCCAAAATATCATAGTTCCCCATGATACTAAAATGAAGAATTCAAATGAAAAAAATAATTTAAACGATAAATAGGAAGAAACATTTTTTTTAAGATGAAATCATGCATTTAAGACATTAAATTGAAATATACAATATGCTTAATGAAACCATTTATTCTAACTTATTTTTGGTATATATATATATATATATATATATATATATATTTTATTTAATAATATTGTATAGGTAAATTTAATAATAATTAAAAGAAAAATAAAATATAAAATTAAACCTCATAAAAGTAAAACAACATTTTTTATTATCTAGCATAATTTTATATGGTTAATTATCTTTTCAAAACGTTATCAATTTTAATTTATAGCCTTCTTACAACATGTTAAGGTATGTGTACTCCTAGATAAGTGGCTTAGTGGTAGGTGGTTGTTATTATATATGTAATAACGAAGATTTCTCTCCAACTTGATTGAAACTTTCACACTTGATTGAAGAGTGGGTAGATGAGTTTTCCTCAAAGGGGATGGTTTTGCTTTCTTCCCATTTCTTCTTTATTTCTTATATTGGCGTAGTGTTGTCCCAATATGGAACCTCGCCCTCCCTTTTGGATCCTTTTCCCTAGCCTTTATTCCCTTCCTTCAGAAAATAAGTTAGTTTTCAAGTCTGAAAGTGAAACTCCAAGAGAGAGGTGGCTAACATTTTAGTTAGAGAACTCATTTTTTAACTCTGTTAATGGAAGAATTAACCGACCCACCTACCAAGCATTAGAAATTACCTAAAGAAATTTAGACAATTTATTTTATTGTTATGGGACTTAAAAGTTATAGGCACCTGCTAATTCTATCATGTAGATGCCATGGACATGGAGCTACAGATTCTGGTAAGATGTTATTTTAAGTTTTTGTTTTTATATTTGATAATAATCTAAAAGCAAATTTTAATGAAATGTGTTTTTTAGTAAACATGAAATTACTTTCTGTTATTTTGACATTGAACTACATTAACAATTGTGACTAAACAAAGGCATGAAAATAGGGTTTGTTGTGGGAGGTTCCCAATCCCACTTTGTACACTTCCAATACTTCAAAGCTACAATTTATAGGTCTTGTTCAGATTTATTTTAAATGATTTATTTGGTATATGTTAAAAATTACTCACATTTTATTATTCTTGTAATCTTAGTAATTTGTTGAAACAATTACTTTTACTCATGGAAAAAATAGTTTCTAAACAAGTGTGAAGTTAAAATGGGTTTCTTCTATAGACAAGGGAAAGTGAATGACACAAAGAGGCCTAAATAGGAACTCGTTCCCAAAATATAGTTTTTACCATAACAATTTTTAAATATTTAAATAACTATGTCAAATTATATAAGTTTGACTTATTCCATTTTTATAAAATTAAAATAGAATGAATTACTTATATAAGAAATAGTAATCCTTTTAGTTACAAATGAAGCAAAAAACAAGAAATTTATTTGATTATATTCTCAAGATCATCATGGATAATACATAGACAACTTCACTTCTGTGAAAGATTTTCTTAAACTTCGTTTGATTATAAAGGAAGCTGAGAGAACCTCATACTACAAAGGGCATATTATATTTATTTGGTCTTTCAACTGTATTCCTATCATTGAAGTATTAATTTGAAATAGAAGGTCGCCAATTCACCTACATAATTGATGTAACATGTTAAATTTGAAAATTTTAGTATCTTGAGGTACATGTAGCATGACTAATCTCTCAAAAGGATTCTAGGTTCCATGTATTGTTTAATTCCTAAGTTTATCACTTAATGTAGTTCAGATGCATAATGTGTTGTGTTCTATGATTGATAAAACAAAACATGAATAAAAATTAAATTCTTCAATAAAAAACATTATTATCTAAGTATAATGTTTTAATAATACTTCATTGTTAAAGGGTTATTTTTTGCCAAAACTTTGTGTGGTGGCTAGATGAAAGTTCAAAACAAAAACAAAAAAATAGTTTTAAAGGTAAATATTAAATGAAATTCCAACACTGTTGTCTGTTACTTCATTGTAAGTAGACTTAAATGAAATAAAGTGGGATGCTTTACTAAGCTTATCTACCACAACCATAATCAAGTCACTTTGTTTATCACGTTTAGGTAACCTTGTTATAAAATCTATATTGGTAGTCTCTCATTTACATTTTGGACTAGGAAATGTATGAAAGAATCCAGATGGATGTTTATGTTCGTATTTTACTTGCTGACATTCAATAGTTCTAGCTAAGTATTCTGCAACTTCATTTTTCATATTAGTCCAAACGAAGTCTTTTCTTATCATCGTAATCATTTTTGGATATCGAGGATGTCCTAAATACGGTCTTTTATGTAATTCATTCATAATGATTAATTTAGTTTCTTCCAATTCAAATATATATAGGCTTATTTTATGTAATAACATTTTTTTTGTTCAAACTAAATTCTACTTTTACATGATTTGCTTCATTTTTTGTTGTCTTCTCTTTTAATTTTCTATAATACTTATCTAACTTTGTTGTTTTTTCAATTTTATCTTCCAAATATGTCTCATGTATGCTACTTCCAGTTACATATAACATATTTACATGATGTCTTAAGGCATTTGCGACTTTATTTTATTTTCCCTTAATATGTTTATAGCAAAGTCGTATTCAATTAAAAAGGATAACCACCTAGCATTTCTAAAATTAAGGTTTTGTTGATCGAATAAATATTTTAGACTAATATTATCAAATATTAATAAAAATGTTCTTCTTATAAGATAGTGTCTCCACATATTAAGGGCATGAATGATAGCAGCTAATTCTAGATCATGAGTGGAATCATTCTTTTTGTGTTCTTTAAGCTTTCTAGACTCATAAGGTATAACATAATTTTCTTCAATTAGTACCCCTTCTAAACCTTTATTACATGTATTCGTACATAAGACAAAAACTTTGCATGGATCAAAATTTTTTAGGATAGAAACTATTGTTAATAAGTGTTTTAATTTATTATAACTTTCTTCACATTTTTCATTCCAATCTAATTTCTTACCTTTGGTTTGTAATGAATTTATAGGATATGGAACCTTAGAAAATCCTTCGATGAATTTACAATAATAGCCAGCTTTCTCCTTAAAATATAATATATTAGTTCTATTTTTAGGAACAGGCCATTCCATGATAGATTTAATTTTTTCAGGATCTACTGATATTCCTTCTTTAGACACCACATGTCCTAATAATTGAATTTTATCCTTGAAAAAGTCGCATTTTCTAAACTTGGAAAATAATTGTTGTTCTCTTAACACTTGCAAAATTATTTTTAGGTGTTCCGCATGTTCTTATTTATTCTTAGAATAGATTAATATGTCGTCGATAAAGATGGCTACAAATTTATCTAAGTACTTACTTAATATGATGTTTATTAAACACATAAAAGATGCCAGAGCATTTTTCAATCGAAAGGGCATGACGAAAACATCCTAATGACCATATCTAGTTCTAAAAGTTGTTTTAAAAATATCTTCGTTCTTAATTCGTACTTGATAATATCTTGATCTCAAGTCTATTTTAGAATATATAGTTGCTCCTCAAAACTGATCAAATAGGTCGTCGATATGAGGTAGGGGATATCTTTTTTTCATAGTCATTTTATTTAGTTGTCTATAATCTATACACTACCATAAAGTACCATATTTTTTCTTTACGAACAACACTGGTGCTCCCCATGGGGAAACAATTGGTCAGATGTACTCTTCATCAATTAACTCTTGTATTTGTTATTTTAACTCATTAGGTTCGAAAATATTCATACGATATGGAGCTTTCAATGTTGGTACCGCAACTAATATTAAATAAAGAGTAAAATATATGTCTCTTTCAGAGGTAATCCAAGAATTTCTTTCGAAAATACATCTTTAAAATATTTTAGAATTGGAATGTCATCCAATTTGACTTGATTACTTTTTTCTCTATCATCTATTATGTGAACTACAAATACCTTGCAACCTTTACAAAAATATCTTTTCATTTGTAAAATTGAAATTTATCTTATAGTGGTTTTCCTTGGAATCCCTTTTATGATAATAGTATTACTTTCTTAATCTATACATGAAAATGTTTTATCATAACAATTTAAAATCACTATATTCTTCTCTAACCAATCCATTCTTATCAACATATCATGAGATCCTAAGGGTAAAATATTTAAATAAACTTGTGTATTAAAACAATTCACATTAAATTCACAATATTTCACAAAATTGGTTACTTTTCACTTCGTGCCCTTTGCAAGTTGAACTAACCAAGACTTTTCAAATTTATTTTGCTATAGTTTACATTACTCTACAATTCTTGGTGCAATATAACTTTGACTTGCACCTGGATCAATTAATATAAACATTGGTTTATCTTTTAACATACCTTTGATTTATACCATAGATGTTTGATGATATGCTTGAATGTTCTCCATAGTTATGTTGATTCTGGGCATGCTCCTTGCTATATCTCCTACAATAGTATCTTCTTGAATTGTATGCATATTTTTAAGATTTTTCCTTCTTATAGGACAATATTTAAAATAATGCCGTTCACCGCATTCCCAGAATTTTAATGATTCTATTTGTGCAACATTCTTATTATAAGTAGTGGGCACTTCCCTTTCTTTCATTGCATTAGAATTCTGTAGTTTATTGCACCAAAGAGGTGCATTCTACAACCTATTAGGGTGAGGCATGTAAGTCCTTCCGTGATCATCTTAGAGATGACATGTGTCCTTTATAACAAAAATTTAAAAAAAAAGTTATAAAAAATAACATGTCGGCTAAATTTAGATTTAAAATATTTTTTAGAACCACATATATAAAACTACAAATTAAAACCATAAACACTCCATTCACATTTACACTCTAAAAATGGGGTTTCCAGTTAGAGACATTTGATCCCTTTCGACGCTTGGTAGATACCTTTTAAGATGGATCTACGCTGGTTATTTTTAAAATTACTTCCCTGGTAACCTCGATAATTATTTCCTGAATTTTTATAAAATTTTGTGCCTCTCTTTTTCCCTCCAAAACTTTCATGTTTTTTTAAGTTTTCAAATTACGTATACTTCCGCTTTTGTTTTTATGTTGGTCATAACAGAAATTTTCTTTTCTCATAGCCTCCTCGATAGTTTTTGGTTTATCATATTTGATTCTCTCTTTAAACATAAAAGGAAAATAGCCAAGAAAACATTGAATTTTTGTTTTTCATCAATAATATATGGTACATAATGTAACAAAAATAGAAACTTACTCGATAATTCTTTCATCGTCATTGCCCCCAATCTCAACTCATAAAATTCTTTAGCTTTTTCATCATAATATTGTTCTAATAAATATTTTCTTTTAAAGTAATTCTTGAAAAATTTCCATGTTACATAACATTCTTTAATGTTCTTTAAATTTATTATGTCTTGCCACCATATATCAGCTTTCCCAATTAAATTATAGATTGTCATTTTCTCCTTTAGCTCATATGAATAGTTATAGATCTGAAAATACTTTTCCATTATTGAAAGCCAAGCCTGTGCTTATTCTCCTTTTTCAATTTCTCCATTGAACATAAGAGGATTAATCTTTTTAAATTCACTACTAATTTCTTCACATGGATTATATTTCTTTCCTGGTTGGTTACTATCGCTAATTTCACTAGAATATTTGTATTTTCCTTTACTCTATTTAGCTTATTCTTCACTTGAAAACTTAGTCTCATTATTAGAAAATTTTAATTTCTAAGGTGCAGTCCTTGTTATTTCTAACTCTGGTCCTTTATTCTTTTATTCTTCATGATTATGTATTTTAGTTAATAGGACATTATTTAGTTCTTCTTGTGATTTTATGATGCATTCATAATCTTCTTTAATACTTTGCAATTCTACTTTTAAATATTTTGTACTGTATGTAGGATTTCAGATTGATTATCATTCCTACTTTCATTTAAATTCACCAATATATCACCATCTCTAATATTCCCTTCTTCTATGTTTTCTCGTTCTTTAGGATGGGATTCTCCTTCAATGGACATTTCAACTCTTACCATTTTTCCTGCAAAATCAAGGTTATTTTTCTCTTGCTGAATATAAAGAGAATCAAAACATAAGACAACTTAGTTTTTCTCATTTGTTTATGTTTAAGCGTTGGGCCTTTTCAGGCCGAGTATTGTAAATGTGCTTTGATATCATTACGTCACAACCCCAAAAATACCAAATTAAAAAAAATTATATGTTTACTCTTTGTCTTACAAACATAATCTCATTTATTTAGTTTTACTCACTTGATTTTGTTTTCAAGTTCTAATTTTATTTTGTTGCATTTTGGTGGTGTACCGATATTTACCTTGGGATTGTTGATCCACCAAGGTAAAATTATTTGCATACACTTACGGTTTCTTAGCAAGGTATTTGATGACAATGTCTGTGTTCATTCTACACACTAATTTTAGGACCATAAGGATTATCCTTAGTCATAAGTCTTGGGTCAATGAAAATATTAGTACTAATACAAATGTTTACAAGCATAAGGATTTGTTGAGGTTTGTATGGATTAACCCTATATTTTATATAAGTCTTAAACCCATCTTATGCTAAATTTTTATTTAAATTTTGTTAATGTTATAAAAACATTATAAACCATCCATACAATGGTATAAAATATCATTTTGACTTTATCTTTGTAATCATGCGGCAGTTTGAAAATGGTTCAAAGGTTTGCAAAGGATCGAAGTAAGTGTTCAACAACTTGCAAGGTTTAGACGCCAAGTGGAAGGTTTTTAATGTTGCACTTTGTGTGCTCAAACTTGTGGAAATTAAGGCCAGAAATAGATTAATTTTACTCACAACAATTATCAATTGATCATGCAAAATCACTCACAAAAGAGACTGAAAGTGGAGCTATAACACTAAACTGTATTATGTAAGTGTACACTAGCCAACCTTGTAATAACATAGGCTTCAGAATAAATAGAATACATTAGGAAATATAATGCATGAGGAAGCATCCAAATCTAGCATAAATCAGGCTTACAAAAAATAAGCAAATCCCCCATAGGTGTAAAAAGCTGATCCCAAATCTGTCATGGAGCTCACGAATTGGCAAGGGTGCATGGGAAAGATAATGAGTGATGAAATGGAATCTCATACATGCTTTTGCATGGAGAAAAGAGTGGAGGATGAAGAGGACAAAAAACTAGTTCACCTCACCTAGTCTAGCTTTCCTATGTGCTTTAAAACACTGAAAAAGCAGGCAATAAAGCAGAAAAAGCAGAAGGGTTCCTAGGAGGCCAGGAATAAAGAATATTTGATTCCTAAGGCTTTCCCAAGCACTACATGAGTCAAAGATGGAAATTTTGACCTCTATGGATAGGCAAATAGCAACTTTCACAAGGTGGGACACATGAACTAGGCAAATAAGGCAAAAATAAATGAATTAATGTCTAAGTGGGTAAACTATGGGTTGATTATTCTAACACCCCCCCTTAAGACTGACTTATGAGTAATATATCAAAAAATTATAGGGCCTAGCAACAAGGCTTAGTCACCCTTTACATACTGCATGTCCAAATAAACAAGGAAAGAGGCAAAACCAACTTGGGAAAATCCTCCCTTAAACATGGACTGTAAAACAAAATTGTAGAATCTTGTCTCCACTCATGATTTCACAGCATGATTAGCAATCCCCAGTAGTGATTTGAGATTGCTGAAGGTCTTCTCACAAAATTCTTTGGTGAAGATATCAACAAATTGTTCTGAAGATGAACAGAAGAGTAGGTGAATGGTGCCATCATGCACAAGTTCTCTGATGTAGTGCGTATGGATCTCAATGTGTCTGGTCCTCTGCTTCTGAACTGGATCCTTGCATATTCGAATGGTACTCTGGTTATCACAGTAGATGGTATTTGAGTACTCAGGTTTGAATCCACACTCTCCAAGTAAACCCTGCAACCATAAACATTGAGTTGTTGCATTAACAACTCCTCTGTACTCTGCTTCTGTAGATGAGAGTGCAATGGCACTCTGTTTCTTTCTTGACCAGCTGATTGGCCCTTCTGCAAGCATGAACACATAACCTGAAGTAAACTTTATGTCTGTGCTATCACCTTCCCAATCACTGTCAGTAAATCCAATCAACTCAAGATCAGATTTTGCTTTATAGAAGATCCCATGTGTCCTTGTTCCCTGAACAAAGTTAAGGATCCTTTTGGCTGCTTTCCAATGGATCTCTTGAGGATGATCCATGAATCTAGAAGCCACACTTACTGCATAACAAATATCAGGTATAGTATGTGTCAAATACAATAAAAAGCCAATCAATTGTCTATACAGTGTATTGTTTACCATCAGTGAAGAATCAGCTTCTTCCAGCTTCACTCCTGAAAGGAAAGGAGCTTTGCTTGCTTTGCAATCCTTAATTTTGAATTTGTTCAGCAAGTCCAAGGAATATTTGGACTGGTGCACCTTCATTCCAGCTTTGGTTTGAGAGATATCAAGCCCCAAAAAGTGACTTAAGAGCCCCAAATCTGTCATGGAGAAGGCTTGGTTCATAGCTCTTTTTAAGGAAGCAATCTCAGCCTGTGAGCTTCCTATAATGAGGAGGTTATCAACATATAAAATAATGATCATTAATGAACCATTAAATAAATTCAAATAGACATTTGGATATGATTTGCACTGAACAAAATTCAGTGATAGCAAGAAGCTATCAATCTTGGCATACCAAGCCCTGGGGGCTTGCTTTAGCCCATACAATGACTTTCTCAACCTGCACACAAGAGAAGGGTTAGTAGAAAAACCTTGAGGCTGCTGCATATATATTTCCTCAGTGAGATCTCCATTCATGAAAGCACACTTTACATCCATGTGATGTACCTCCCATTGCCTTGAGGCTACAATGGCTAGAGCTAGCCTCATGGAGTCCATTTTTGCCACTGGGGCAAAGGTCTTCCATTTTACTACCAATCTTCCATTTTACTTCAGTGGTGAACCATCAGCAGCAAATTTGGTCTTATAGACTCACTTACACTGCACTAGTTTTTTCCCTGGGGGAAGATCCACTAGCTCCCATGTGTTGCTCTTCTGGAGTGAGATGAACTCCTCCTTCATGGTTGTTTGCCATATTGGATCTCCTACTACTTCTTCATATGTTTGAGGATTAGACTCCACCATCAAATAGAACTTTTCAGCAAACATAGGATCCTTCATGCACAGACCACTCTCAAATTGAGATCTAGTCCGACTTGGGTCATTGGGATCCCCAGCTAGCTCACCTGCTGCATGTAGTGTCTTGGCTGCCCATTTTAGCATTGTGGGGCTGTTAGGGTCTGAAATAAACTCATCTCCATCAGAAAAATCAGAATCATCATGTTCAACAAACTCTTTACTTACTTCTTGAGGTTCAGGTCGTGAAGAGGCTTCACCAACTTCCACTTCTGTAAGGGGTTCTTCTTCAAACTGAACACACCTTTCGATGAAGGCTTTGTTTGTGGTCAAATTTATCAACTTGTACCCTTTTGAATCTTTAGAGTATCCAACAAAAATACACTCTTGGCTTTGGGTCTGCAAAGCCTTCCTCTTCTCTGTCGGGATTCTAGCCCATGCCTTTGAGCCAAAAATCCTGAAGTGGGTAACATCTGGCTTGTGCCCACTCCATGCTTCGAAGGGAGTCATACCATCAAGCTGTTTGTGAGGCACCCTATTCTGAATATAGGCTGCACAGTTGATAGCTTCGGCCCAGTACTTTGGTGGCAAATTTTTGGCCTCCATCATGCATGTTGCCATCTCCTTCAGTGATTTGTTCTTCCTCTCAGCAACACCATTTTACTGTGGTGTGTAAGGGATAGAATGCTGCATATGAATACCTACATCTGCACAATAGTTAATAAACTTAGACTTTACATACTCACCACCATTGTCAGATCTGAGAGCCTTGAGTTTCCTTCCAGACTGGCTTTCAACCAAAGCCTTAAAGACTTTGAATAGGCGAAAAACTTTAGATTTGTGTTTCAGGAAGTGAACCCAACAATACCTGGAAAAGTCATCAATGAAAGTTAATGAATACTTGGCCTGACTCATAGACATATGAGGGAATGGACCAGAAACATCACTGTGGATCAGCTTGAGGGGTGCAGAGGTTCTCTCATGACTAGCTCTCTCAAATTTGTGCTCTGGGTGTTTTCCTAGGATACAGCCTTGGCAGACTCCTTTGGAAAATTTTATCTTGGGAAACCCTATGACCATTTCTTTCTCACTAAGATCAGATAGATACTTGTAATTTAGATGGCCAAATCTCTAATGCCACAGCTTGCTGGATTCATTAGCATGAATAAGAAGAGCAGAGGGGTTTGAGTAAGGTAGGAAGTGTGAGAACATGTATACCTTTTGAGCATGATTCGCAACTCCTTTTGCAATGACTCTACCAGTTGAAATATTTGTGATCTCAACTTCATCGGGGGAGAATATGACCTTCTTAGGAGACCTAGTGTGGGTCATCTGGTACACTGACATGAGGTTGGAGGCGAGACCAAGGACATACAGCACATTGCTGAACTTACCATGATCAAGATCTATCCTTCCTTTGCCTTTACTTTCAATGAGAGAGTCATCTCCCAGTACAATAGATGGTCCTTTCAACATATCTAGTGAGGAGAAGGCCTCCTTATTCGAAACCATGTGTCTTGCAGCTCCAGAATCTATGATAAAACTGGGTGAGCTTGATGTGCCAGCAACTAGAGCATGAACTCTCTCTCTGTCATCGGAACTTGATCCTCCTTCTCTCTTCTTTGAGCTTTCTGGAAGGGAGATGCCATTCTTCTCCAGGAGATTGGTCAGCATGTCTATCTGCTTTTTCATATAAGAGCTTTCAGTGTGATTTCCTTTATTGCAGTATGCGCACTTGTTCATTTCACCTTTGTTCTTCTTCTTCTGGTTATTCTTCTTGGGACCTTGTTGATCCTCTGGAGACTGTTTCTTGTCTCTCTTTTGCTCAGGTGTATTTTTAGCTTTCTTTTTGCTTTTTGAATCCACTTTTGAATCTTCAACAATCAAAGCTTAATCTTTGGATGGTTTGATGGTGCCCATCATCACCAACTTCTCCTGTTCTTGTGTGAGAGATTCCATGAAATCTGCAAGGCTAGGCATCTTCCAGGTTCGAGCTGTCATTTTTGTGGCATAGAAGGTTGAAACAAACAATGAATAATCAGGTCCCAGCTTCGAGAGGATCACCAGTATGAGCTGATCATATTTCTTTTCAATACCACACTGTTTCAGCTACAAAACTAGTGCTTTGAACTTGGAGAAATATAGCTGCAGGGATTCAAAGCTTGTTGGACTCAAAGAAATCAGCTCATTTTCAATTTGATGTCCCCTCATCTCATCTGTCTTTCCAAAAATATCAGCAAGATTCTCCCATACTTCATTCGGTGATGTCAATCCATCGAGATGGAAAAGGAGGTCTCTGGAAATACTCAGGCACAGGAGGCCATAAGCCTCATCCCTCCTGTTGTGCCATTTTATCTTCTCTGCAGCTGCATTGGGCTCTGCTTCTATTGCCATAATCACCCTGTAGAGGCCTTTCTCTCTCAATAGTATCTCCATCTCTGCTTTCCATTCAAATAAATTGAAAGGAGTCAAGATAGTTTTCTGTGATTGATCCATAGCTCTAGAAAATCTGTCCCGGCTGTCAGTAGAAGGCTCCCAGTCTTTGATGTCAAACCTGCAAAACAATTTTTGAAGGAGAGAAACAACCTACAATGGCTTTGATACCGTTTGGAAATTAATACCAACAATAGATTAATTTTACTCACAACAATTATCAATTGATCATGCAAAATCACTCACAAAGGAGACCGAAAATGGAGCTATAACACTAAACTGTATTATGTAAGTGTAAAATAGCCAACCCTATAATAAAATAGGCTGCTGAATAAATAGAATACATTAGGAAATTTAATGCATGAGGAAGCATAAAGTAGGCTTACCAAAAATAAGCAAATCCCCCATAGGTGTAAAAAGCTGATCCCAAATCTGTCATGGAGCTCACGAATTGGAAAGGGCACATGGGCAAGCTAATGAGTGATATAATGGAAGCTCATACATCCTTTTGCATGGAGAAAAGAGTGGAGGATGAAGAGGACAAAAAACTAGTTCACCTCACCTAGTCTAGCTTTCCTATGTGCTTTAAAACACTGAAAAAGCAGGCAATAAAGCAAAAAAAGTAGAAGGGAACCTAGGAGGCTAGGAATAAAGCAGATTTGATTCCTAAGGCTTTCCCAAGTGCTACATGAGTCAAATATGGCAAGTTTGACCTCTATGGATAGGCAAATAACAAATTGCACAAGGTGGGACACATGAACTAGGCAAATAAGACAAAAATAAATGAATTAATGTCTAAGTGGGTAAAATATGGGTTGATTATTCTAATAGAACTTGTGGCATGTGAGTAGATAGTGCAACCTCGATGGTTTAATGCTTTGTTGCAGTGCCTTCACTGCACTTTCGGGCCTCGATTTTGGCAACTACATCACATCCTTCCACTTATATGTTCCCTTATAAGCTCTACATCATTGGATGATTTTTTTATTGGGCCTCATCACTTTTAGAAAGTGAAAATATTAACTATATAGTAAACCTCAATCTTTGGTTGTTGAGAAAGTTATTTGCTAGTTTTTGTTCCCATGTTTGTTTTGCAGAACACCTTGCTAAGGGTTTTTACTTTACTGTGGTTGTTATGCTTCTCCCTGGTGTGAACACGTGTCCTTTTTCCCTGGCCATAAAGCTCATGCTGCTCATTTGAGATATACAAGAGATCTACAATGAACATTTAGCAAATCAATTTTTATTTTAAAGAGTATAAGGGTTTGGATTTTGACGAGTCGAGATATGTCTCGTCTTCTTTGGCTATGCATTTTTCTTAAAGCCTTCTCTTCTTTCATTGTGTGGAAGGATTGATGGTTTGTCCTCTGCATTCTATTTTTCATGTTGTGGATTTCTTCAAAGAAGAGGAAGCTATAATTTGTTAAGGTAAGTTACACTACTCTATACAGTTTTTGCATGCATATAAAAATTATTATGGTATTTAAAACTAAAAAGAGAAAATTATTACACTGGGTTTTGCGGTGGTGCACTTGTTGAAGAAGAACCTTGGTACCCTTAAACAGTTATATGATAAGAGTTCTTGGTCTCCACTAGTGTTATATTTCATTATTGTAATGCATATTAATATTTCTCATTCCATTTCTTGAATGCTACAGGTGAGGGGGAAGAGGAGGAAAGGTAAAGATAACTTGTTTTTAATTCAGTTCGGTTATGTTTGAACTCTCAATTTGGCCAAAGAATTACTTCGGGATCTCGTTGCAGTTTGGGTTATGGTGATTGCTTCAAACCTTTGACCTAAATATTTAAATATTAACGAGGTTTTAGAGTCCTCTAGAGAATTCGATTCTTTGCATTTGGTAAGTGTTAAACATATATTTACATTGTTAAATATTGTTATTATTTTTCTTAATGCTTTCAATTCTAACTCATTTTTTTATGTGCACGGAGATCAAATGTTGGTGTGAATCTTCCTGCGATTTGCATATAGTGGTTTTCTTGCTACGTCTAAAAGGTATTGGAAACAATCAACCATTAGTTGAAAAAATGTTATTTGACGATGGTGTTGGGTTTGGACTTGGAAAGAAGGCTTCTCAGCCTCTTACATTGCATGGATGAACCCTAAGTTAAGTTGGAATGCTTTTCAGTTAATGGTTCTAGTTTGATTAACAACTTGATTATTGGCCTCGTTAGAGACTTGAATTAAGTTTTTAATCCAAGGATTGAATTCTTGATCTACATTACCACTGTGAATGTGGAAAGTTTCCTTTTCTTTTCAGCCCATTTTATAACTTATGATCAATTTTCAGTTTGATAATATCGCTAGGTTTTTAAGTGTTTACCTTTGGCCTTAATGGCATAATGATTGTTTAGTGTCATATTTATAATATTGGTATACTATGAAGCCTCTCGGATCTGATGCTACTTTTATACATTGTTAATCGTCAATATAGTTTATCAGTTATTGATGTTATTTGATTTATTACAATTATACTGAGGGTTTATCTAGCATGATAATGTATTATGTAGAAAAAGATGCATTCGATTGCTATTAGATTTGGGCATAAATGAATGATAAAACTGAAATTTAAAAAGTTACTTGATCTATAAATTTATGTATATAAGATTGTAATAAGAATTAGCATGAACTAATAATTACATTCGAAAATGTAAGTAACAAATCTAAAAAACATAGTATCAATAGAATAAAACATTTTACCACTGATGGGAAATCAAAATTGAAGGTCACCATTCCTCCCAACAAATCTTCCAGAATATCCAAGCTACTTGATCTTAAACCCCTGAGCCTATTTGTCGAACCATGAGGACAAATACTGGTCACAATGCTCTCTTTGTATCACGGGAGCCTCACCTTGTTGACCATTATCTTATCATGTTCATTCATAAATGGGGTTTTTTAATTATCAAAAATAAGTTCAATATATTGTAGGTATTGTGGGTTACAGGGAGTGGGGTATAGGGGGTTTATATGTATTAGGGGGTATAAAAAGGGGTATCTATTAAAAATATGGGATATCTTGTAAAAATATGGAAGTTTTTAGTTAGAAATATTTATTGGGAGGGGGTCTCAACAAAAGGATTTTGGTAGGCATTTATCAATATCTAGTGAAATTAGGGGTATTCTCTAATATCACATGAATTAATGTGAGCTATGACATAGTTTCATAATCTAGTATGTATTTCCCTCCATCACAATCCTACTTCTCATTTGATGGGTTTAACACTTATAGTATTTTTCCTAGGACTTGGTCATTTATCAGCCACTTGATCATCANTATATATATATATATATATAGGCTAGTAAAAAATACCTAGACGGAACATTATTCACTTATGGAACTCTATCGTACACTTCATGTACCTCTGTTTATTCGTAAGTTGTTATTACGTTCTATCTTTTAATTTTAGTCATTGTTTTTAATGTATTTCACTTATGATGTTGTACTACTGTTTACTGCTTGGTATTATGTTTACACTTTTGTCGCTTATGTGTTGTCACTGGATTTATATGCTTCATTCTTTCTGCATTGACGCACTTGTTAATTATGGAGTCCTAACTTAACTTTATTTGTGGAAACAAAGTGGGCAGAGTGGCGGGACTCATTCTCCCATGACAGTTTGAGAGGTAATGGTGTTTAATTGTTAGTAGGCTTACTTATTTCTCTGAACTAAGGCACTTGTTCTATTTACCTACAGTTCATGCTTGCAACGGAAACTTGTTTAAAGTGTACTGAAAGTTGTGACCTTAAAGATCATACTATTGATTGTCTTGGTTCTTTGTCGACTTAGAATTATACCGGGTAAAATACCCCTCTCGTCAATTTAACTCCTACTCCTAAATTTCATGTATATTACTTATTCTACATTACGAAATTGTAAATTTATCATTTTACCTATTAGTATTATCTCCATTCTATGTATATTTTATTAAGTCTTATTAATATTTCTTATGTGCCTCTTACTACAAGTTAGGAATGTGGTCGTCAAAACCAAGCCATTGATTTATAATGGTTAAAGTAATTTAATATGGCATATTACATATGCCATGTTCACTAAGCAAAAGCCTAGGGCTTAATTGCATTGTGTTAGGTTTATTTCTTAAAGCCTAAGGTTCACATTTTAATAGGTTTTAAACCTATGGTACATACATTATTTTAATACATAATTCTTGGGTTGAATTAATGCTAGAGTAGACCATATATGGACTATACACTTAAACCTTGTCATTGTAAAATATTAACCTTACTTATAGTGTATACATTGTAACGTTGCAAGGTGATATGAGAAAGGGTTGTGAAACTATAACATATGGTAGAAACCATACGATAGCACTGTTTAATCCTTCATGTGGGAAGTGGACATACATAGTAATGCAATGAAACCTAAACTATGGAGAGTGGATTTGGTATGGCATTAGTATTTTCTAGCTCTTACATTCAATGCTCTTGGGATAACATGATAGCCCTAAGCTTAGGGCTTGGGCAAACGATGGTTGTGCATTCTATTTGTCATTTGAGGTTTATGGAATTTGGCTCTGCGTAGTGAGAAGACCATGGAAGAAACCTCCAAACTGTGAGGTATGATTCATCTGGTTCATATGCCTGCACATTGTTCTCGTTTAATTATTTTAATGTGGCCATACTTCTCATCCCCAGTTTCGCTTGTGTTTGCAAGTCCCGAAAAGTAATGAGGAGTAGTATGGCTTCAACTCTTTCAGCTCCAAGAATTTGCAATCATGGCCATGCTAAGCTTGTGAGAAAGTCTATACTTGCTACCTCTTGGCCCTCTTGGGTAGAGTGTGCATAGATTTGTTGTTTGGTTGGGGTTTTATGCTGTGGGTTTTGATGTGGGGTTTAAAATTTGTCTTTGGGCATAGTATTACAGACTTGGGTTTTAATTAGATGTTTCTATGTCTTTAGTCGTAGAGTGAAATTGCAATTCCTCTGGTTCTGCGTATAAATTTTGGGTTTGTTAATTAAACAATGGTTTGGTCCTTTGAGCCATGGGCTGCACCGTTGCTTGCAATGGTGCCATATCCCATTGGCATGCTCGTACAGACTTTGTTTGGCTTCAGAAACGACTATGTGGAGACACTGCAAAATTACCATACTATGTATGATGTCTATACTTAGTGTTTTTAATAAATGAATCATGTCGTTTTGGTTACTATGTTGTGTAATGTGAAATCTATGTTAATGGTTTAATACAATAATTTTAGCATAGGAATTTCCCTTCATTTGAGGTCTGTGTGTTGAGTATTTTAATGGGTTGTAATTTGTGAATAGCGTGGGTGTTTTAGAGGCTGAGCTATGAATGGATTCATCCTTCCCCATCGTAGTTGCGATAGTCTTACTGTTAATTCATGGTTTTAATAATGTGACTGTCTGTGAAACTTATGCTGTGACAGTGGTTTAGATACTTGTTTTTGAATGAGGTGCATTCTTTCATGGGTGCTCTATGTGCATTTATAATTATTACCTAGTTATGTGTTAAGGGAAATGGAATAGGTGAAACCACGCCATGTATGGCCTTAGCTTACGAAAGGATTGTTGTCCCAGCTTGAATGGTTACATTTCTTATTATTTTGTTTGGGTTATTATGTAAGTGGGGTTATGTAAAAACCATGGGAAATCATACGACTGCTATCATGATGTATGTTCCCAGGTGTGGACTGTATATAAAAGAAATAATTGTGGCGGAGTCCGTAACATAGCGTTGGGTTATAACCCCCATTGTAGCGAATGTAATGGCTGGAAACAACACTTTGATGTTTCTACTGGAAGTTATGGGGTTAATAATAATTGTTTCCTGCATACCTAATGTATAGTGTGGCTTTAGATTAAGAAATAGAAATGGCCTAAAGGAATTAATCATGGGAGTTACCAAGTGTAAAGACTATGGGTTATTAAAAGAATTGATTTCTATGCATTATGTAATAGTTATGGTTCTTAACTATTTTAAATAATAACAGCATTGTTGCATTATTCAATTATTGTTTGTAATTTTATGCTATGGTTGTTGATTTGTACTTTGGCCCTGGGTCTAGGACATCCATGGGAATCAATGTCGTGACCTCTACTGGATAATAAAAAGTTTTTTAATTACTAGTTGGTTAATGTTATGTGCTTAGGGAAATTTAAATAGGACTGTGGATTATTATGTGTGTAAACCGAGTTTTGATAAAGGACCACATGGATGGTCATGATGCCTCCTCTATTTATTTATAATGTTGTTTTATTTATGTGGAATATTTTAATATAAATTTGTAATATGGATACAAAACTTGAAAGGTACTTAATGATTTTATTATCTTTGTTTTAGATATAATATGTTCTTAGTGGATTTAATTTATATTCTAGTTGTGTTACTAAATAGTCATATTTAGCATTCTGGTTTATTTTACTGCTGAACTAGTTTTAATTAAAACTTGAAACAAGTTGTTGCTGACAAATGTAATATGTGAGCAGAATAATCAAACCCAAGGAATAAATAATTACACTACTGATAAAAAAACCTAATTATAGTAAAGATAAACTATATACTTGGAATAATATAGAAACCATCTTAAGGATACAAACCCTGTAATATACAACATATATTAAAACTTACAGCCTAGGGTTAGCATTTTAATAATAGAGACTCTAGAAGATTATTAACCAGAGAATCAAACCAACAAGGTTAGTATATGAATTGAAATCATCCACCTAGTATAAACAACAGTTAGTCTAGGAAAAATAGAATAGGTAGTCAAGGGTTTCATACTTGAATTTGAAGCTCTGTTAATGGCTGAACCTGCACACTCAAATAACTAGCATTAACAATTCAATATAGATATGACCTCTGTTTGATGACCAAATCACTTGGGAACTACCACTTTCCACCCAACCATGGCCCAAAACCATTCCTGGTTTTAATCCAGATCCCCTCAAGATGGACTCCAACATGCAAGTAGCTTAGAGCTCCTAAGGTATGGTTTCCTAACTGGTATTCAGTTCTGAATCAGTCCTCTTTTCCTTGCAAGAGAATGTTCTCCAGGAAAACACTTGAGAGAAAAACAGGAAGAATAATAATTCTCCAAAAATAAAAATCAGAACCCACAAGCCTTTGCTTGGCTTGAGTCTTTATAGATAGACTTTTCGGTCAAAGGGATAGTTAAATCAAGAAATCCTTGATTTCTTGATTTAACCCTTTTTAATTACTGGGGTAATTTTCAATACTTAACTTCAAAATTTTAACTAGTTCTTAGTTAAACTTTCATAGGCATTATATTATTTATTAATCCTTTAATAATAAATAATAATTGATGGAGCTTCTATTCTTTCTTTTATTTAATTATATATTTAAACAGATGTAATTCTTTATACATACTATGTATAAAGTACATAGTATTATAACACTTGTTAACATTTTTCTTTGGGCATCATGTACCATGATTCCTAGACTTAATGACACTTCTTCATTAAGGTCAAGTACATAGATGGCTTAGGGATACTAGGATAGGAAACTCTAAACATACTTGCATGTTGGATTTTCCTTGTATAATATGGTAGCTCTTCTGTACTTTGATGAGAATACAGAAATTCAAAATTTCATTTAGTCACTTATAAATAAGTATGATGAGATCAATATTTTTCTCGAGTCGTTTTCACTCGGAATTTATTACATTCTTTTCAGTAGCCCCTAGCTCTTACCAGAGACCATACTCAATGCCTACAGTAGGTATTTACAAACATAGTGCAATTCCAAAGATTTTTCTCAACACTAAAATGCTATGATGTACTTGTACGATACACCTATGGATACAATGGCCAAGGAACTGATGTTCTAGAGCTTATGCTCAACATCAACATGGAAAGATCCAGGGATTATGCCCAATACATCCAATTCTCTTTTCATGTGTTCCAGAGCTTCTCACTCAATACAAAGGTAAGTACTCATGTGCTCCAAAGCTTCTTTCCCAACACAATTCATCAATCACTCAAGTGTTCTAGAGCTCCTCGCTCAACACAAAACATCTCGTCAATCATGTGGTTCAGGGTCCACACCCAACACAAACAAGCATATACATATATCATTAATAGTTGGCTTATTCCCAATATATAAAACAAGTCATCATGTTCATATGCAGTAGGGTCTTTGACCCAATAAAATAAAAACATCAAGATAATCATCATAATTAATAGGCACATGCCTATAAGTGTTAGGTAAAAACTTTGCGATATTACATCCCTCCCCACTTAGAACAACATTGCCCCTAGTCTTCTAGGGACTTGAAATGATATAATGAAACAAGGCAGGGTAAGTATTTCTCATGGTGTCCTCGTTCTCCCAAGTAGCTTCGTCAACCTCAAAGTGATTCCACTACACGTTCAATTGGAGCACGGTGCGCTTCTGAAGCTACTCTTCTATTTTGTCCAATATATGAGTAGGCTCAGGGGAAAAATCCCCATCAGGTTCCACCAGTAATAGGGACCAATCAACAACATGTTTAGTGTCATAAACATATTTCTTTAACAAAGATGCATGGAAAACATTGTGGAATATTACTTGCATGGGAAATGCTAGTTCATAAGCCATTGGCCCTTTCTTGGCTAGTATTTCAAAAGTTTCCCAAAATATAGGTGTTAACTTACCGCACCTACCCAAGCTCAAAGAGATTTGTTTTTCTTTTACTTTCAAGTAAACATGAGCGCCTACTTGAAATTCCTTATCCTTTCTTTTTCGATTTGTGTAACTCTTTTGGCAGTCTTGCACTTCTTTAAGGTTCACCTCGACCTTGGTAACCAAATGTTCCAAGTCCATCAACAAATTAGGCCCTAACATGAGCCGATACACTGGGCTATCCCATGTAAATCGTATTCTACACTTCTGTCCATAGAGTACCTCAAAGGGACTCATCTTTATGGAATCCTGATAACCATTGTTATACGCAAATTCTGTGAGATGTAAGTAAACCTCCCACTTCATGGGATTGTTCATGACATACATTCGGAGCATGTCCTCCACAATTTGGTTTACTCTCTCAGTCTTTCCATATCTCTATGGGTGATATGTAGTACTGAAGTTCAACCACATCTCCAATCCAGAGAATAAATATCTCCAAAATTTTCCTGTGAAGTTAACATCTCAATCCAAGATAATTACCTTGGCAATCCCATGTAATCTAAATATTTCTTTCAAGAAGATATCAGCAATGTTCACGGCCATGTAGGTCGACTTTACATGAATAAAGTGTGCTTCCTTCGACAACTTGTTGATGACCACAAAAATAGAATAATTTTTCTTCTTACTTTTCGGTAAACCAGTAATAAATCCCATACTAATAACCTCCCACTTCCATTTCAGAATGGGTAATGATTGCAGTAATCTCACGGGATGTTGATGCTTAGCCTTGACTAGCTAGAACTCCTAACATTTCATAATAAACATTGCAATGTCGGCCTTTAACTTAGGAAAAAAAAACTGTCTCTTGACAGCAGATATCATCTTTTGATATCCCATGTTCCCCGAGTAGGGTGCTTGATAAAATTATGTGAGGATGTTGGACCGAAGGTCCCCTCCCTATGGAACATACAAGCGATCCTTGGACCATAGCATTTTGGATTCGTTGACCTTGTATTCTTTTTGTTGTTGAAACAACATGTCTTCCTGGAATTTCTTGAGGATCTCTACATAGAAGGAGTCAAATCCGTTGGCCGCTCTAATATTCTCATGCAAATATGCATTGGTTTGACTCAAAGTCACCTCGTAAATGATGTGATTTCATCAGCTTAAAGCATCGACAACCTTATTCTCTTTGCCTTTAATGTGCTTAAGCTCGAAATGGTACTCGTTGAGGAAATCCAACCATCTAGCTTGCCTCACATTCAAATCCAGTTGATCAAATATATACTTCAGACTCATATTGTTTTTCTTCAGAAGAAACTTCCTTCCCATGAGGTAGTGCCTTCACATCCTCAAATCATGGATGATGGTTGCTAACTCAATATCATGCATAGGTTAATTTTTCTCATGTTCTTTCAACTTCTATGATTCGTAACAGATCGCATGATCATTCTTCAAGAGGACTCCTCCAAGTCCTTCCTTGCTTGCATCCGTGCAAACAATGAAATCCCCAATGGGATCTGCAATCCGCAACATCGGTGCGGTCATCAAAAGATGCTTAAGATTTTGAAAAATTTCTTTGCACTTGTCAGTCCATATGAACTGATTTGCTTTCTTCTACAAAATGTTTAGGGGGAAAGCAATTCTTGAGAAGTTCTCAATGAACTTTCGATAATATCTGGATAATCCCAAGAACGAACTAATGTCAGTGACACTAGTAGGGGTATGCCAATCCTTTATGTATTTAATCTTTTTTGGGTCCACATGTATCCTTATCTCAAAGATAATGTGCCGTAGATAAAGCATCTGTGATTTGTAAACATCACATTTACTAAACTTAGCATAAAGCTGGTGTTCTCTTAACAGTTGTAGTACTATATGAAGGTGTTCTTCATCTTCCTCTTTATTCTTGGAATAAACCAAGATTTAGTCAATAAAGACTAGGACAAACTTATGTAGATACCTATTGAATATGTTTCTCATCATACACATAAAGTTCACAGGTGCATTGTTCAACACGAATGACATTACTACAAACTCGTAGTGCCTGTACCTTATACAAAAGGTGGTTTTGTGAATATATTCGTCACGAATCCATACCTTATGGTATCCAAATCGTAGGTCAATATTTTAAAATATTCTAGCTCCTCCCACCTGATCAATCAAGTCATCGATCTAGGGGAGTGGGTAATGGTTCTTTATAGTCATTTTGTTCAACTAGAGGTAATCGATGCACATCCGCATCGTACCATCTTTCTTCTTTATGAACAATATTGGTGCTCCCCAAGCGGACACACTAGGTCAGATATATCCTTTCTCTATCAATTCCTGCAACTGTAGTTTGAGTTCCACCAACTTAGTTGCACTCATGCAGTAAGGGGATTTGGAGGCCATAATTGATATTGGGGTCAGTTCGATGAAGAAGTCTAGGTCTCGTTTCATAGGTAATATCGATATTTCCTCGGGAAACACATCCTTGAATTATTCAAGAACAGGGAAGTATTCTATGCATTGTTCCCTATAAGACTCTATGTCTTGGTTGTTTACTGCAAACAACTTCCAGCCTTTCCTAACACATTTATTTGCTTGTAAGGCAAATATTTGTCTTACATAAACTTTCTTTGGAATACCCTGAACCTTCACTTGGCTCCCTAGGCTATCAGTACACAAGATAGAATTGTCCAAACAATAGAGCATGACATGGTGCTCTTCCATCCAATCGATGCTGATAAGTACATCATATGACCCTAAAGGTAATATGTTTAGGTTTACTTTTGTAAGAAAACCATTCCAGTTTACCTCACATTCTTTAACAATTTTTGAAACCTTCCATTTTGTACCTTTGGCTAACTGAACCATCCAAGGTTTATCATGTTTTACTTTTCCTAGTTTGCATACATCAACAATTTTAGGTGCAACATAGCTCCGCCAAGCACCGGGATCAATAAGTATTGAAACAGAAGTGTTCAAGATCTTACCTTCTATATCGACCATCATAGCTTGATGATCTGCCTGTTGGCCATCCAATGTTGCATAGATCCAGGGTGTTCTAGCTATGTCCTTGATAGTTGGTTCTTCTTGTAAGTTGTGTAATACCCCACCGGTCTTGTTCTTACAATGTCTGGAATAATGACGACCATTGAATTTCTAATAGTTGATCTATAGTGGGGTAGCATTGGATCCACTTGCTACGGGTTTGTTAACATTAGCAGCTGGTACATAAGGCTTTGTACCAGGTCTAATAAAGTTCTTGTTCACTTGAAATCTGTTATTTTTCTTTTGTTAAGGCTATGGGTTGGACCCAGGTTTGTGGTTATCAGAGAAATTCTTAGACTTGTCTCGATTTTGGTTCATGTTCTCCTACCTCAGCTGTCCATGCTCATAACAAAGCCTATATTTGTGCAGCGTGGTATCCAAAGTATTAGGCATGTCAAAGTCAATCGTGTCCCAGAAAATGGGAGGAAGAAATCCTAGGAACTACTGGATCGTTACCTTTTCTTCCTTGATGTATGGTACATAATGCAATAGATCCATAAATCTATTAATAAATGCATCCATAGTCATGGATCCCATGCGTAGTTCGTGAAACTCTTTCACTTTTTGACATATAATTTTTGGAAATTTTTTTGGAACGCATCCCACCGTATTTCCTGCAGCTCATATTTCTTTGTGTGTTTTAAATATCTATACCATATTGTTGCTTTTCCATTCAAGTTATATATGGAAAGCGGAGCCTTCATCTCACTTGAATAGCTATGAACCTAGAAGTACTTACTCATGCCTAGCAGCTACTCTTCATCCTTTTCCCCCATGTTTACTTCACCTTCATAGCTCAGGGCTCTTATTTTTTGAAACTCCCTATGAAGATTGTCATCACTCCTTTGCTTGTTTCTCCAAGGAGAAAGTGAGTCATCACTAAAAGGACTGTGATGGTCTTCTTTAGTTGCTTCAGGGGTACACTCTTTTTCCTTTTTTCTAGGGCTGCTGGCCCATTTTGGGTAAGTTTCTCTTTTGGAACTGTTTGTGGATGGAATATGTTTACCTTGTGGGATTCCTCCCATCATATTTCTCAGTAAGGCTTCATTTATAGATTGTTGTTCCTTCCTTTCATTGAGGCTGTCTTCTCTGAAACTTTTCAATTCAACTTGAATACTGTGTAAATTTTTCAAAACATCAAAGTTTAACTTTACTACCAGCTCCGCTTCTAGAGTGGGGGTGGTCATCTTTCATTGATGACTGTTTTCTTCCTCAGTATTCATAAACTTATCAATGCTATAAACATTTCCTGTAAACACAAAAAAATTTAAATGGCAGAAAAAATTTATGTTAGTAACGTATTAAATTAGCATGCTTTATTTTCTCTCTGTAAAATGCTTGGTGTGCCCATAGGTCTCTTAGTATTGAAACTCAGCTTTGATGCCACTTGTAATGTCCCCAAAAATCGAAAAAAAAAATTTTAAAAAAAATTATAGGCTGGTAAAAACTACCTAGACGGGACATTATTCACTTATAGAACTCTATCGTACACTTCATGTGCCTTTGTTTATTCGTAAGTTGTGCTTACGTTCTGTCTTTTAATTTCAGTCATTATTTTTAATGTATTTCACTTATGATGTTGTACTGTTGTTTACTTCTTAGTATTATGTTTACACTTTTGTCGCTTATGTGTCATCACTAGATTTATATGCTTCGTCCTTTTGGCATTGTGGCACTTGCTAATTATGGATTCCTAACATAACTTTTTTTGTGGAAGAAAAGTGGGCAGAGTGGCGGGACTCATTCTCCCACGACGGTTTGAGAGGTAAAGGAGTTTACTTGTTAGTAGGCTTACTTAGTTCTCTGAACTAAGGCACCTATTCTATTTACCTGTAGTTCATGCTTGCGACGAAAACTTGTTTAAATTGTATGAAAAGTTGTGACCTTAAATATCATATTGTTGCTTGTCTTGGTTCCTTGTCGACTCAGAATTGTACCGGGTAAAATACCCTTCTCATCAATTTAAGTCCTACTGCTAATTTTCCTTTATATTACTTATGCTTCATTACGAAATTGTAAATTTATCATTTTACCTATTAGTATTATCCCACTTCTATGTGTATTTTATTAAGTCTTATTAATATTTCTTATGTGTCTCGTACTACAGGTTAAGTATGTGGCCGTCAAAACCAAGCCATTGATTTATAATGGTTAAAGTAATTTAACATGGAATATCACATATGCCATTTTCGCTAAGCTAAAGCTTAGGGATTAATTGTATTGTGCTAGGTTTATTTGTTAAAGCCTAAGGTTCACATGTTAATAGGTTTTAAACCTATGGTAGATACATTATGTTAACACATAAGTCTTGGGTTGACTTAATGCTAGCATAGACCATATATGGACTATACACTTAAACCTTGTCATTGTAAAATATTAACCTTTCTCATAGTGTATACATTGTAACGTTCCAAGGTTATATCAGAAAGGTGGCAAAATTATAATGTATGGTAGAAACCATATAATAGCAGGGTTTAATCCTTGATATGGGAAGTGGACATACATAGTAATGCAATGAAACCTAAACTATGGAGATTGGGTTTGGTATGGAGTTAGTGGTTTCCAGCTGGTGCATTCAATGCTCTTGGGAGAGCATGACAACCCCAAGCTTAGGGCTTGGGCACACGATGGCTGTGCATTGTGTTTGTCATTTGTCATTTATGCACTTTGGCTCTGCATAGGGAGAATACCCTAGAGGTGACCTCCATACTATGAGGTATTATTCATGTGGTTCATACGCCTACACATTGTTTTAGTTTAATGATTTTAACGTTTCCATACTTCTCATCCACAGTTTTGCTTGTGTTTGCAGGTGTTGAAAAGTAATGAGCAGCATCATGGTTTTAACTATGATGGCTCAATCATTTGCAATCATGGCCATGGTAAGCCTATCAGCAAGTCTATACTTGCTACCCCTCGGCCCTCTTGGGCAAACTACGCATTGATTTGTTGCTTGGTTGGGGTTTTATGCTGTAGGTTTCGATGTGGGGTTTAAAATTGTTCTTCATGCATAGTATTACAGACTTGGGTTTTAATTACATGTTTCTATGGCTTTGGTCATGGAGTGAAATCGTACTTCCTTTGGTTCTGTGTATAAATTTTGGGTTTGTAAATTAAACAATGGTTTTGGCTTTTGAGCCATGCACTACACAATTGCTTGCAATGGTCCCATAGCCCATTGGCATGCCCATATAGACTTCATTTTGCTCTGAAAACAACTATGTGGAGACACTACAAAATTACCATATGGTGTATGATGTCTATACTCTGCATTTTTAATAAATGACTCATTTCGTTTTGCTTACTGTGTTGTGTAATGTGAAATCTATGTTAATGGTTTAATACGACAATTTTAGCACAGGAATTTGCCTTCGTTTGAGGTCTGTGTGTTGAGTATTTCAATGGGATGTAATTTGTGAACAACATGGGTGGTTGAGAGGCCAAGCCATGAATGGCATGAGCCTTCCCCATCATGACTTCAATAGTCTTACTGTTAATTCATGGTTTTAATAATGTGATTGTGTGTGAAACTGATGCTGTGACAGTGGTTTAGATACATGTGTTTAGATGAGGCACATGCCATCATGGGTACTCTATGTGCATTTATAATTATTACCTAGAGTTATGTTTTAAGGGAATCGAAATAGGTGAAACCATGCATGTATTGCCTTGGCTTATGACATGCTCGTTGTCCCATCTTGAATGGTTACGTTTCTTATTATTTTGTTTGGTTTATTATGTAAGTGGGGGTATGTAAAAACCATTGGAAAGCATATGACTGCTATCATGTTGTATGTTCCTAGGTGTGTACTGTATATAAAAGAAATAATTGTGGCTGAGGCCGTAACATAGCGTTGGGCTATGACCCTCATTGTAGTGAATGTAATGGCTACCAACAACGCTTTGATGTTTTTATTGTAATTAATGTGGTTAATACTAATTGTTGACCGCATACCTACTCTATAGCGTGGCTTTAGATTAAGAAATAGAAACGGCCTACATGAATTAATCTCGGGCGTTACCATGTGTAAAGACTATGGGTTATTAAAAGAATTGGTTTATGTGCATTATGTAATATTTATGGTTCTTGACTATTTTAAATAACAGCAGCATGGTTGTGTTATTCGATTACTATTTGTAATTTTATGCTATGGTTGTTTATTTGTACTTTGGCCTTGGGTCTATGACATCCATGGGAATCGATGACATGACCTTTATTGGATAACAAAGAGTTTTGTAATTACTACTTGGTTAATGTTATGTGCTTGGGGAAATTTAAATAGGAGTGTGGATTATTATGTATGTAAACAAAGTTTTGATAAAGGACCACATGGATAGTCACGATGCCTCCTCTGATTATTTATAATGTTTTTTTAATTATGTGGAGTATTTTAATATAAATTTGTAATATGGATACAAAGCTTGAAAGGTCCTTAATAATTTGATTAGCTTTATTTTAGATATAATCTTTTCTTAGTGGATTTAATTTATATTCTAGTTCTGTTACTAAATAGTCATATTTAGCATTCTGGTTTATTTTATTATTGAACTAGTTTTAATTAAAACTTGAAACAAGCCTCTCTTGACAAATGTAATATGTCACTAGAGTACTAAAACCCAAGGAAAATATAATTACACTACTCATAAAAAAACTTTGTTATAGTAAACATAAACTATATTTAATCAAAATTATTTAATTATATATTTAATCATATTTAATTATATATTTAATCATAATTAATTCTTTATACATACTATGTATAAAGTACATAGTATTATAACACTTGTTAACATTTGTCTTTGGGCATCATGTACCATGATCCCTAGACCTAATGACACTTCTTCATTAAGGTCAAGTAGGTAGATGGGTTAGGGCTACTAGGATAGGAAACTTTAAACATCCTTGAATGTTGGATTTACCTCATATAATGTGGTAACTCTTTTGTACTTTGATGAGAATACAGAAATTTGAAATTTCATTTAATCACTTATAAATAAGTAGGATGAGATCAATATTTTTCCCAATTCGTTTTCACTTGGAAGTTACTAAATTCTTTTTAGTAACCCCTAGCGCTTACGGGATCCCATACTCAATGCCTATAGTAGAGAGTTACAAACATAGTGCAATTCTAGAGCTTTTGCTCAACACTAAAATGCTAGGTTGTACTTGTATGATACACCTAGGGATACAATGGCCAAGGATTTGATGCTCCAGAGCTTATGCTCAACATCAACATGGAAGGCTTTAGGGATTATTCCCAACACATCCAATTATCTTTTCATATGTTCCATATCTTTTTGCTCAACACAAAGGTAAGTACTCTTGTGCTCGAGAGCTTCTCGCTCAGAACAATTCATCAATCACTCAAGTGTTCCAGAGCTCCTCGCTCAACACAAAACATCTCATCAATCATGTGCTTCAATGTCCACTCCCAACACAAACAAGCATATACATATATCATCAATAATTGACTTACGCCCAATATATAAAACAAATCATCATGTTCATATGCAGTGGGGTCTTTGACCCAATATAAAATAAAAACATCAAGATAATCATCATAATCAATAGGAACATGCCTATAAGTGTTAGGTCCAAAATTGAGGATATTACAGCCTATTCCTTTGACACCTGTCATTCCTCCTTGTGGGTCAGCAAACACTCTACAAGAGCTATCTGTTTTTTAATCATTTAATCATTAATAATTCTTTTACATTTACTTTGACCTCACTTGGTCAAACTAAAAAATAATAATTTAAAGTGTTTAAAACAATAATTATATGTTCCTTAGGTGAAATACATGAGATGATTCAGTTGATATATGTTAAAAATTAATCACATTTTATTATTCTTGCAACCTTAGGAATTGGTTGAAACAATTACTTTTACTAATGGAAAAAATAGTTTCTAATTAAGTATGAAGTTAAAAGTGGTTTCTTCTATGGACAAGGGAAAGTGAATGACCCAAAGAAACCTTAAGAGGAACTCCTCCCAAATAAAAAAGTTTTTCCCACATTAGGTTTTAAATATTTAAATAACTATGTCAAATTATATAAGTTTGACTTATTACATTTTTATAAAATTAAAATATAATGAATTACTTATATTAGAAAACCTAACGCTTTTAGTTATGAGTGAAGCAAAACACAAGAAATTTATTTAATTATATTCTAGAGATCATCATGGATAATGCATAGACAACTCCATTTGTCTAAAAGAATTGCTTAAAACTCTTTTGACAAAGGAAGAGAACCTCATAGTACAAAGGGCATATTATATTTATGTGGTTTTTCAACTATATTCCTACCATTGAAGTATTACTTTGAAATAAAATGTTCCAATTTCAATTACATCATTGATGCAACATGTTAACTTTGCAAAATTTAGTATCTTGAATTACATGTAATGTGACTAATCTCTCTAAAGGATTCTAGGTTCCATGTTTTGTTTATTTCCTAAGTTTATCACTTAATGCACTATGCATAATATGTTTTGTTTTAAGATTTGATTAAGAAACTAAACATAAATGGAAATGAAATTCTTTAATAAAAACCACTATTATCCAAGGACATTTTTTTAATAAAACTTCATTGTTAAATGGTTATTTTTCACTCATATTTTTTTAATAAAACTTCATTATAAAAAGGTTATTTTTTACCAAAATTAAATTCTTTAATAAAAACCATTATTAGTCAAGGATTTTTTTTAATAAAACTTCATTGTAAAAAAGTTAATTTTCACCAAAATTAAATTCTTTAATAAAAACCATTATCATTCCAAGATATAAAAGTTATTTTTCACCAAAATTAAATTCTTTAATAAAAACCATTATTATTCCCAGATATTTTTTTAATAAAACTTCATGTTAAAAGGTTATTTTTCACACAACTTTGTGTGAGGACCTCATAAAAGTTCCAAAAGTTAAAAAAAAAACATGAAAAAAAAAGAAAACAGATTTTATTTTTTTATTATGAAAATTCATTGAATTCTCTGTTTGCTGAATATGTATGTTGGTGTCTTGTTAAGAAGTTTCGAGTTGTGGAGGCAAAATTGTTCAAATGAGAGAGTTAGAGTAATAACAAAACATATGTAATGGACTGTAGAGATCCAAGTGGAAGAAATGGCCGGGAAAAATCAAACATCTCAAAACAGAGCATACATGAACATCCGAGCAAAAAGCAAAAACAAAACTGGGCTGATTTATTATGGGTCAATTTGTCTCAGCCAATTTAGACAACTTGGAATTTCATGGCATCATTTTAGATTCATCACATATAAAGTAGTAATAAAAATTTAAAAGACTTCAAATATATGTAATAAAAAAGTACGAATCATTTTTTAAGCTTGATGTCCTTCTATATAATATAAATTCTGGCTGAAGAGAATCGTGGATATGTCTGGTTAATGATGAGTACTGAAAAAACACTGAAAATGGCAGAACTACGTTAATTATGTGCACTCAGAGTTGAAACTTAGAAAAACCTCGAAATTTAGGTAAGCCTAAGTCACGCTTAGAAAAAACTAGACAATTACGTAGGACCATTGATAACGAAATTCAATATCTTAATATATATAATTCTTTCTAGAAGATCACCAAAATGACCATTGACAGTTTGTTGTCAAATTCAACGCATAAAATAATATGTTTGTTTGTTACGAGGTAAATATTTGAAGGAGTACAATTGACGTTAACCCTTGTTTGTATAGAAAACATTAAACTCCTAAACCTTAAAATTGCAGGTTGGAACTATCCATGATTCACTGATTAATCCTTTAGCCTGCCCACTAATGATTATCTTGCAGAAGTTACAAGTTGGAAAAATGATTTCAAGGAGGAACTACGTTAATTAAATTAAGTTATTAACAATTGTTCAAGGCGTTATTTCACATGCTAAAATGCAACCAATGTGCGTGAAGCTATTGTACAATAACTCTACAAGATTTCAGATCTTGCTTTCACCCAATTGTACAATAAGCTCGATGTATAGGTTGTTAAATTGTTTTAACTCGGGGTAAGATTTTTCTCTTGTAAATCACTGTTAATCTAACTGCAATTATTAAATGTTCATCATACAAACAATTATAAAAAGTTAAAAAGTTCAGACCTTATTATTAAGGTCTGCATTTGTAAAATGCAATCAATACAGTTAAACCTGAAGAGTATGAAAAGATTACATAAACATAAGTTGAAGATTCTATGTAAAGGGAAAGGAATTAAAATCTAGAGTGAAGATCAACACACCACCAAACAACGCTTAACCTCGCTTAGAGTTGGTTGGAGTAGCCACTTCATTTTTTGGAAAATATATAGAAAACAAAAAGGAAAATGAATATTCTACTAAATTAATTAAAATAAAATTAACATTTTCAATTATCGATGTGGTTGTTAAGGATCAATATGATTTTTCTTAAAGTGATTATAAAAACAAATAAACTAACAAAAAAAATAAACAAAACATAGAAAATGAAACTAGATTTATTGGCATATTTCTTTAATGTTTTCATTAGTCTACTTGAGAGAAAAGTATACAACCTAGATCACCCTTTTAACTCAATGAAAACAGCAAATTGACAAACATTAGCTAAATACCCAACTCGTTTGACCATCAAACACACTAATAAAGATCTAAAATAGTGAAAATATTTTTAAACCAATTATTGAATTAATGTAATCTAATTTAAGCTAAATAATTGCAACTACATGGAATTGGAGATGAGAAAAAAATAGACAAGTAGGTAGAAAATATCAAAGTGTAAATTTTCTAAATAGATCTTCGTCAACGACAATCTACTTTGGAGCCATGGATTCTAAGGATGACGCGGTGGACATTTTTGATGGGTGAAATAATGCAATTAAATAATCTCATAGTGGATTATAAGAAAATGCTTATATTTATATATATGCGTGTACGAGGTTTCATTATCGTGAAGGTAAGGAGTTCTTGATGGATTTATGGGTCATGGTCTTTCGCATTGAAGATAGTGAAGGGAATATTGAGGTGTAAGGAGGAGATGTTGAAGACATCCAAAGCAAGATGAAGGAGATGGAGTGCTTCTGGGAAACTAGGTACTAGGAGCTTGTAAAAGGAACCTTCCATATCAAGTTTTGGCTTCAAGACCTATTTCACTTAGGAAAATGAGATTTTGGAAGCCATTGAGTTGGAGCTAGAAGATAAAGGAAAAGAAGGCACATCAACATCCTACCATGATGAAGACAAGTAGATGGAGGATACTTCTAGTGTCATTGTGAGTGGATTAGAGGAATGATGTTTAGTACCCCTCTCTTTTTGGTTTATAGAATGTTTTTTCCATGCTTCTATGTAACTATTTTATTGGGCTTTATAATGTAAGAGGAAATAGACCACGCTTGGAAAGTCTCTTTTCTTTTTTATCAACAAGAGTTGAAAGAAAGTTTCTTCTTTTTGAACTTGTCATGTGTGTCAATTTTGAAAAGACTATTACTAGCATAATTTCATTGTATATGTATATGTATATATCTTTGTCTATGTCTATGTATACACATATACATACATATATACATATATATATTTTAGTTTTTGTTAAAAAATAATAATTTACTTATAATATTAAATAATTTAAAAAAACATACAAACAACATACACCAAAATATAAATATATTAAATGCGAGAATGTGACCCTGTGTGTTCTTATTAGATATAAACATATGAAATGCAAGAATGTGGTTGGATGTGTTCTTGAGTAGTTTACTCTCTCATAGATATTGGCTAAACCTTCCTTTTGAGTAGGGATGAAGGTTGGTTGGAGTGTCAATATGGTTAGAGATAAAGGTTGTTTGGAGTGTTAATATGATTAGAGCCACGATAGCACAAGATGCAATGACTTATTCAGCCAACGGATATCTAAACAAACAAGAAGACAACAATTGCTTAATCCTTTAGAAGGTGAGAGGCCAATGGAATAACCAATTCTAGAAAGACCAACAATTTCAAAGATTAAATTAAGAAGATCAATAATTTAAAACAGATTTCAATGTTTAAATTTTTTACTACACTAATAAGAGAGAGAAAGAGGACAGTAAGATTACAGCCTTAGTAGTTTTGGGCACACTTGGATAACATAGTGCAATATCCTAAATTTTGGACCTACCATTTATAGGCATGAGCCTAATGATCATGATGATTTTATTGATGTTTTATTTTTATATTGGGTCAAAGAGCCCACTGCATGTGAACATGATGAATTGTTTTGTATATTGGGCGTAAGCCAATTGTTGAGGTTATATGTATATATATGTTGGTTGTGTTGGGCGTGGACCCTGAAGCACATGATTGATGAAATGTTTTGTGTTGGGAGTGGACCCTGAAGCACATGATCGATGAGATGTTTTGTGTTGAGCGAGAGGCTCTGGAGCACATGAGTACTTACATTTGTGTTGAGCATAAAGATCTCGAACACATAAAAATATAATTGGAAATGTTGGGAATAAGCTCTGGAGCCTTCCATGTTGATGTTGAGCATAAGCTGTGGAGCATCGGATCCTTGGCCACTGTATCCCTAGGTGTATCATACAAGTACATCCTAGCATTTAGTGTTGAGCGATAGCTTTGGAATTGCACTATATTGTAACTCCCTGTTATAAGCATTGAGTATGGGCTCTGGTAAGCGCCAGGGGTCACTGAAAAGATTAAAATCACCTCTGAGTGAAAATGACTCGAGAATAATATTGATCTCATCATACTTATTTTTAAGTGATTAAATGAAATTTCGAATTTTCGTATTCTCATCAAGTACTCAAGAACTACCACGTTATACGAGAGAAATCCAACATGCAAGGATGTTTAAAGTTACCTCGCCTAGTATACCTGAGCCATCTATCTACTTAACCTTCATAAAAAAGTGTCGTTAAGTCTAGGGATCATGATACACGATGCCCAAAGACAAATGTTAACAACTATTTTAATACTATGTATTTTATACATAGTATGTATAAAGAATTAATTATGATTAATTATATAATTGAATAAAGAAAGAAGAGAAGCTCCACCAATTATTATTTATTATTAAAGGATTAATAAATAGTGAAATATCTATGAAAGACTAACTAGGATCTAGTTAAAAGTTCCTAGGATCATAATTGAAAATTACCCCACTAATTAAAAAGGGTTAAATCAAGAAATCAAGGATTTCTTGATTTAACTACCCATTTGACTGAAAATTCTGTTTATAAAGACTCAAGCCAAACAAAGGCTTGGGGTTTTGATTTTCATGTAGGAGAATTATTATTCTACCTATTTTTGCTCTCAAGTTTTTTCTTGGAGAAATTTTTCTGCAAGGAAAAGAGGATTGATTCAAAACTAATTACGAGTTAGGAAACCCTACCTTAGGAGCTCTAAGCTACTTGCATGTTGGAGTCCAGCTCGAGGGGGTCCAAATTTAAACCAGGAATAGTTTCGGGTCATGGTTGGGTGGAATGTGGTAGTTCCCAAGTGATTTGGTCATCAAACAGAGGTCAGATATGCATTGAATTATTAATGCTAGTTATTTAAGTGTGTAGGTGCATCCATTAACAAAGTGTAAAATTTAGGTATAAAACCCTTGAAGGCCTATTTTATTTCTTTCCTAAAGATTAATTACTATTTATGTTAAGTAATGGCTGCAATATAATTTCTAAAACTAATGGTTAAGTTTTATGGTTAACAATCTGCTAGGGTTCGTATTTGCAATTTACTAATCATAGCCTCGAGAATTTTTACTATATGTTGTTTATGTTCGGGGTTGTCTCTTTCATAAGTGTTCATGTATTAACTAGGTTTTGATTTTAGTATTATGTTTATACTTTGATCTTTGTATTTAATACTCTTGTGACATATTCAATTTGTGAGCAGAGGCTTGCCCTAAATTTTAAAGAAACTAGTTCAGTAGTAATTAATTAAAATATTAATTATGCTAACTAATACAAGTATATATTATAAACTAGATCTACTAAGAACATATTTCATATAATAAACAAGCTAAACAAATTATTAAAGACCTTCCAAGGTCTTCTCCACATAATCATTTAAAAACAAATTACTTTACATAACGAGAACAAACATTAAATTTAATGAGAGGGATATCGTGACCATCCATGTGGTCCTGTTGCAGCTGCAACTTTTTCCCAAAATTCAAAAAAAAATTGGGACCCTCCTTTTGCTTAGATTGGTTTGATTTTCTTCTTTGATTTGATTTAATGACTCTTCAGAAAGACTGTTTCTAGTGCCTGAAATGATCCATTTTTTTTTTTTTGCCTTTGAGTGCGTTTTCAAGTGTTTGAATCGGAAGATTCTTTGCTTGCGCTCCTGCCATTGCGGAGAAATAATAAGCTTCAGCCTCAATATTTGTCTCCGACACATTTGTCTCTATCAACTAACTTTTGGTTTTCACATCGGAACATTTTATTACGACTTTCTCTGCAGTTGCGGATGACAAACTACGAAGCCCCCCGATTATTGTATTGACCTTTCAAGCTCCGCTTTGTTGTTTCGTCGATCCTTGGGTTTTGGGTTTCCACCATTGCGGCCGCAGAAAGAACTACCTTTCTGATATTTTAGTTGTTTTGTCTTCTAATTCAGACCTTACATGGTGGGGCGTGATGTCTTCTATGTTCCCGCCGTTGCGGCTCCTTATGCTGCTATCGTCGTGACGTTTAGTCTTGCGAAGCCCCGATGCACTATTGGTTTCTCTCGGTTAGCTCTGCAGATAGCTTAGTTGTTTTACCACCCGATGTTACGAAAAGAAATGTCCTTGTCACATCCAATCCGTTTGTCTCCGCCATCCGATTTTTATTTTTTCCTCCGCCGCTTATGGTTGACTATATATATATATGGGGTCGGGCATGTGGATTATTCTACTGCTATTTCCAACTGTCGCTCATTGTCGTTTTTGTGCATTGTCATTCCACTCGAGCTCGGTCGGACCCCCATTTTCGGTGTACCCACATTTCCAAGTGGCTCACCCGTGGAAGCTCGACAGTCCTCTTCCCGTCGGTCACACAGCACTGCCAGGTAGGATCTTGTTCACCTTACCCGTTCCATTCTATTGAGCATTTTGATTTTAGTTCACGGTTAGGGTTTTTCTATGGTTGTTTTCCCTTGACCCTGTTATTTACATGCATATATAGTGAGGGGTTTGTATCGTAACTGTCAGTGGGGGTATTTTTTGGCCCACAGGGTAATTTCCCTCCGTAGTCGTTATGTATTTCGACCTTGCGCTTAGTGGTTGGGGAGATTGGTGTAGACGGTCGTTGTGCTGTCTGCACCAGTCTGCCCTGTTTGATGATAGACTGTTTGGGAAAGGTCGTTCATGGCCTCCCTGTGATGTTAGACTGGTTGCACACCCCTTTTTTTCATGTTGCCCATATCCTTCAAACCAAATCCGCGTTGTTTCAAGCAACCCGGTTCGCGGTCGGTTTCGAACCTGAGCCGGTTGGGGGTTATATAGCACCACACAACGTATTATTGACCATAGATTTGCATAAACAGTGTCTTTTATGAAAAATTACCATTGAAAACTTGTATAAGTTCCCCGTTTTCCAACGCAGTGCGATGATCATGGTGTCCACAGAGAGCCCAAGTTTTCTTCACTTTAATGTACATTTTGTTTCCCCGCTCGAGATTTGTTGATAGAACTATTTTGGTATTAGAAAACGGTGTTATCTTACACATATTTGCTTCATTTAACTAATTTATGTCATGTTAAATATAGATGAAGTGAAACAATGCACATTGTTGTCTCAATGTTTGCAACTTAGCCAGAAATGGCCTAATGATTATAATTTCATATATGACAAGAAGATTTTGAACTCAAAATGTCAAATCGACAAAAGAATAAGGCCCCTGTGGTCGAAGAGGATCCCGACGTGGAATTTATCACCAAAACGAAATACATCTATGAGGACACCAAGTGCATATTTGGTGTAGAGCCTGAGTACCAGTGGGGAGAGATATATAGGTTGATCATGCGTCGAGAGGTCCCTAATATGGGCTTGGAGGAGGAAGGCATATACACCAATATAGAGAGATCTTCACTGATGAATATTGCCACAAGACCAAAGCTCTTCCCATGCTCTAAAGTGATTGATTGGATTCTACCTCAGGTAGATGTAGCCACTATGATCCTGGAGAATTTGACAAACAAGGCTATGCTACCTATAGCCCAGGATATGTAGCCCTAGCCTACCACCTACCAGAAGCACACATATTTTTGTCCGACGATTGGTTAAAAAACATCAGAATGGACCTTGTTGAGACCCTCAAAAGAATGTTGTTGTCTGCAAGAAATTTCAGAACCAGGCCTACAGGAGAATATGACACAACGAGCTTAAGGGCCCCATACAGGTTCATTGCCTTGATCCTCAACAGAATTTTTGGAAGAGCGCATGGAAAAAGCTTCAAACTGGAGTGGATGCCCATTATTTTTTATGTTGCGACCTAGGGGACCATCTTCAACTGGGCCAACATAGTGTCAAATAGTCTTTCAGCCTACATGTCCTCAGCTTTGGGAGGAGTGTCCCAAAATAGGTCAGAATTTTACATGAGTTCCATACTCGTCAATTGTATACTATGCAATCAACCTTTCCCCGGTCTAAGGTGCATCTGGGACAGGGAGAGGATGCTTGTTTATTCTGCATACAAGCCACTGTGGGCACAAAAGTACCATAGTCACTACCGGGAGGTCTCTGAACAGTTCATCATGCCATTTTATACTCTCATTTTTCTGAAGGAATGTGACTGCATGTCAGAGGAGGCATTGCAGGTAATTGAAGAATATGCAGATTATTACTTGACTGAGGATGGCCTCTACTTCAGAATGTTTGGAGGCTCCAGAGCACCCTCCCTACTTCCCAAATATGCCACATACTACATCATTCGTAAAGAGGCAGTCAGGAAAGTCTTTCTGGATGGCATAGGAAGCTTTTTGTTTGAACATAAGAAGGCTGCCTATCCCCCTTTTCCTTTCAAGTTAGGAAGTTATAAGTTTAGCAGAGTGAAGAAATAAGATGAGTTTGTAGAAGAGTTGGAAAGGTTTCATTTTGGTGAGATGCTCTTCCATAGAAATGACTCCCACAACAAAGTAGCTGAAAACTGCAAAGAGGCAAATGTTCATTTCGAATAAACTCATCATTAGGACAGAGAAGAGTCCGTCTTCCACAGTGCATTGAATATAATAGCCTTGAGGGAAAGGTTCAAAAAGAAGATCACCACCAAAGGTGGGGAGGGGCAGGATGAACAAGCAAAAGACGACGAAGAAGCCAGGAAAAGAAATGAGGAAGCCCAAAGGTTGCCCAAAAAGATGCAAGGTGGCTACAGGGAGAAGAGGAAGAGAAAAGAAGAGCTGCCCAAGAAGCAACCAAAAAGGCAGAAGAAGATGCGAGAAATGAAGAAGAAGAAAGGAAAAGGAAGCTTGATGAGGAGGTTTAGAAACAGGAAGCAGATAGGATGAAGCTGACTCAGAGAGCAACAGAACAGTCAGCCTCTATCATAGCTGGCGGTCAGACCCAGGACATGGACAACCCTGAGGTTTAGGACCCAGAAGTACCAACTGTGAGCATACCTGGACTGTCTATGGTCCCCACACTTAAGCTAGTCCCTTTTGTACAGAAGGTAGGGGAAGAAATCCCTGATTTTAATATTGTCTTCTATGACAAAGAGACAAATAGGATATTGAAGAGAACTGAAAAGAAGGTAGAGACAGGAGGTTAGTCCCGAAAGATGATAACGGATACAACCGTTGTATATGGGACAGACCACGATCCCAGATTCACCATTATATTAGGAGCTGCATTAATCCACGCTTTGGAGGAAAATGTAGACAAAATAATGAGAGAGCTAGAACAATCCAAAAAGTCTTCTTCTAAGCTAAAAGACACATTAAGAAAGGAGAGAGAAGAAAACAGTAAGCTGAAGAGGACATATGAGGACATGCAAAAAGAGATGAGGTATTCAAAGGATGAAATGCAGGTCCTCCAAGTAAAAAGGAGGTCTATGGAAACTACACAAGAGTGTCTAGAGAGAGTGCAGCAAGAGTATCAAGAGCTAAGGGTGGAAAAGGAATAACTGATGGGAAAGATAGAAGACTTAGAGCTGCAAAAGACCACCTTGGAGGCAAGTGAGAAGGAAGCTCAAAAACAAGAGATGAAACTTCAAGAGCATATTTCTTCTCTAACAACCGCTTTAGAGGAAGCAAAAGAGCAGCAGGTTAACCTCCAACCTTTCAAGGAACATGTGCTGGCATAAAAGGCCAAGATGCTTCAGCTGGAGACGGCCATAGAGGAAGAGAGATGTAAAGTTTTGCAAGTAGATGGTCTATTAGAGGAAATTCTGGAGACTTCCTCTTATTTTGTTGATAGATCTTAGGACGTCCTGGAAGTCCTGATAGAAAGAATGGAGAGGCTAGAAAATAATGAAGAAACTACTGCAGAGCTACCCTCGAAAGATCGATAGGCCCTTAAGCAGGATTACGACTTATTAGAGTTTGCTATAAGCACAGCAGAGGATTTCAAAAAAGCTGTTAGAAAGAGAAAAGGAGCATGCACAGAATTCTTCAGAAGGCTCCTGATTACCAATAACCAGTGCCAAGTAGAAGCTGAGTAGAGGCTAGATGTTTTCCCAGACCACAACTCATTTGTGGATATTTTACAGAAGAGGTATCAAGAGGAGGAAGAAACAATATAGCACATTACAGCCCTCGACGACCAGATCTTGAGGAGTGAAGTAGATCATTCCACCATTAGTGTGCAGCTATTGGAGGGTCAACTTCGGTTGAGTGCGTCCATAATTGAGGCCATCAAGAACCAAGCTGCGAAGTTCGAGATAAACATTCAATTTTTGGAACCTTGTGCGTTTGAAGGCATCGCCTCTGAGGCTTTGGCATTGAAGAAATTTTTGAATACTCAAGTGGGGCCCTCCTCGTGAATGATAATTCACTTTTGTAATATGTAACAATTTTGTGAACACTCGATGTAAGTGAGATATTGGGAGGCGAAGAGTTGGGAAGCCCAAGGGTTATTTGTGGGTAGCCCAACAGTCTTTTGACTTTTTGTATAAATATAGAAGACTCAGAAGAACAAGGGGATTTTTCCCAGTTAGACATGTAAAGAGATATTGTAAGAAGAACTAATTTTTTTTGCAATAAAGAATTATTGTTTGCCTGTCGGAGAAAGTTTGGTTGGACGTTCAAATGCTATGCTATGGATTGGTGAAAGATGAACTATTTCATTTTTCTAGTTTTTGTCCATTAACTATGAGATTGTTCTAACTCTTAGAGCCTATGTTCTTGTTTGAATGATTTCTGATTTATTCTGTGAAATTACCACCATGAGCAATGCATGTTGTTCATAAGCAATTGGCTATCTGATTGTCTAAATATCTTTAATCGTTCATGTGTTGTAGGAAGGAATATCAGCTATCTGTAATTTCTCTTTATAATGCATGAACAATACACATTACTCATAAATAAGCTACAATCTGGCTCCTCGGGGATAGATAGATAGATAGTTAGTTTTACTTTATTGTTGCATATGTGATTTAGATGCTTGTGAGTTCTAAGATGAGAGGTAAGAACCCGCGCATCACGTTGTGACTACTCCTTGCATCCTTTATCACCCTGCATTGTTAATTAGGCATGTGCATATCATACTTTAAGTCAAAAATACAAAAATATACACGGTGGACCAGGCCGCAACCGGTAGCTGGACCGCAAACCGGACGGATTCCCTATACCAAACAGTCACGAGCTAGTTGGGATAGTTGACTGGGGAGAATCCCTTGCTGTTATTGCCTGCGAATTTATAGGCCTCAACAGTTTTTGGTGCTAGAAGGAGGGCCTCCAGTGCATGGCTGGCCGTGGAAACCTATTTTTCCCAACATTACCCCACTAGCATATATTTGGAAGCTTTTGACTTAACCCAAGTACTTACATGTTTTGGTTCTACCTTTGAAGCAAGTAAGCCCAGTTTCATATTACGGTGTTTCTTACTCAAACTCTTGTTCGTTCACGTTGCTCATGGCTGGTATTAATGTGAATTAGCCCAACCCACTACTTCCTTGGAGAGCTAGATCACCTTTGAACCTGACACCTCCTTTTCATAACCTACCTCAAGCGTTTGAGAAGCTGCTGCCTAAGTTTGATCCCGATGAGAAGATTGTTGTAGAAGACCACTTGCAAAGTTTCTATTTAGCAATAGAAGGGTTAAGGGCTGGGGAGTACGAGGATGTGGTCTGTAGATTGTTCCCACATACCCTTAAAGGAGCAATATCATCCTTGTATTTCGGTTTTCCTGCAAACTCTATTCTTAATTGGGACACCTTCGAAAAAATTTTCAGAAGTAAATACATAGCCCAAAATGCACATGCCTCACTAATGAAAGGTCTAGGTTTTAAAAAAAAAAAGAAGGATGAGAAGGTGCATCATTTTACTCAAAGGTTTTCAACATACCTAAAGAACTTCTTTGAAACTGACAGACTCTTAGACAAGGTCTTAATTGAATATTATACCTCAGCCCTAGGACCTGAGCTAGCCATGTTTTCCAAAATGAAAGCTCGACCTACATTGGTAGAGACTTATGAAGAAGCGGAAAGGGTAGAGGCTGAAAAGGAAAGTATAGAAGACTATCCCAAGCAACCCGAAGAAAAAACTAATGGGAAAAGAGCCTTATTGTTGTCTAAACCTAAAAAGGAGCAATCACATGATTTTTGAGGGAATGCTAAAAATGATCCAAAAACTCTCGAACCGAATAATAGATCTGGAGAAAGAAAGGGAAGTTCAAAAAACTGATAAACCCTACTACCAAAAAAGGGAGAATAACAACCAATTGAAGATCCCTCCATCAAATTCAGCATCAATGAATATAACACAGGTAGGGGGTGACAATTTCTGCACTTTTCACCAACAACCTCATTTTGAAAAGAAGTGTCCTCAATGGTTGAATTCAATGACATTGGTTATGAATCAGCTGCTGGACTCTAAATTGACTAAGAATAGTGGTAAAGAAGAAAAGAAAAACCAGACCATAGAGAAACAAGATAATGATACCATGTTCTTATGGGATGGTGTCTCGCTTTTCAACATAGAAGAGAGTGTTCTCAAATATGAATACACACCTATAGCAATAAAGGACTTGGATTCGATAATTAAAGATAATGCAACAATTTCAAAGATTAAGAGGTTGCAAACGAATGTCAAGAGACAAATAAATGCCAATGTTGAAGATAAAACACCTAAAGTCACTACTGTCAACCAGGAAACAGAACCAATCAACGAGCCTGTCAAACCTGTGGAAGGATAGGTAGATGTTGATGAAGGAAACACTGAAAAAATTAAGGAGGTTAAATAAGATGTACCCACAGAAAATCAGCCGGGAGAAGAAGGCACTTGGGAAGAAAAAGCTAAAACCTCGCCTTTTCTTTTGACTCTAGAAATGTTGAATCATAATGTGCATAATTATTTGGTAGATTCTGGGTCATCGGTAAATGTTATGCCACTTGAAGTTTGCAAAAGGATTAATGGGTAGCCAAAGCCCACAGCCTGGGAAGTAGTGCAACTTGGTAGAATGAGTGTCAAAGTAGTGAGAGAAATGAAGAATGTTCTCATACGCTTATCTGCAAGTAACAAGATATGTCAATTTATTGACATTATGGTGGCTGACGTACCATATGGATATGGGCTTATTCTTAACCGAGATTGGTATACTATGTTAAAGGGTTATTTCGCTTCATACTGGTCTCATTTGTGGTTACCTCTTAAGGGTACCCAAAATCAGATTAAAATTTTGAGAGAGCCTTACATGAAGCATATTGTCACTAACCTGGGAGAAGGTAATGAATCTGCTAATTCTGTCCTGGGAAATTATCTAACAGATCTTAAACTAAGATATCATACCTCAGGAAAGGCTAGTTCTATGATTGACAATCAGCCTGAGCTCCTTCAACTTCCTCAGGCTGAAAAGGATGACTGTAGACTAGTAGACATGGTTTCGATTTCAAAAATAGCGCAGCTAGACCATGGTTAGGTATCTCATGTCTGCAATCCATCCCACCCCTTGACTCACCAGGTTAAAGGGTTTTCAGGAGTGGGCACTTTTTCATTTCTTTTGTCTTAATGATTCTATACATAAATAATTTGATACTGTTCTCTTTTGGTTTATTGCTTTGTTGTTGTTTTCTCTTGGTTTAATGCTTTGTTATTTCTTTTGGTTTTGAATAAAGAGGAAAACTTTTGGTTGCAATGGAAACATCAGGGTTCTTAATTAACTGAAATCTTTAGCAAAAGACTATGCTTTAAAACATAGAATGTCTTCTAGTAGCAGTGTTCCTAATTAGCCATGTATTCATTGAGGTCCTACTTAACCGATGTAAATAACTCAGAATTAAGAAGTCTGGAATACTATTTCGAGGCTCCATCCATTTCACATCTAAAACGTCCAAGGGAGTGGCAACAAAGGACCCACAGAAAGGAAGCAAGGTAAATAGTATATCAAATATAAATGATCCCATGCCATGATTTCAGAAAAGCTAAAAGCTATCAAGAGTCAAAGCTCCTTAAAGAAACAATACATATCAAAGCAAAGTATCAAAAGCATGAATTTCAAATTGTCAAAAGTTCCTCTCCGTCCGTGAGATGAAAAGTAAAGAGGGGCCTGAATAAAATTCAGAAAGGAAGGCAGATGGAAGACTCAAAAGAACTAAAGTACAAATGGCACAAAAGTGCAGTTGGCATGGGAATGAGGAACAAAGGGATAGTGTTGTTTACTACCTGTTACAATCTTATGGTGTACAAGCTAGAAACTACCTAAGGACGGGTAAAATAAATCTCACTTATTAGGACTCAAAAGAGTTATTCAGACTTGCAAATATTTCTCATGTTACCTTTTCCCAATGAATGAACTTCTTTTCAATGATTTAAATGTATGGGTTGGCCAGATGAGGAATACAAACATCTAGAAGATTTCAATTTTGAGCTAGACAGTCTTTTACTGGGGAGGAGTTAAGTCAGAAATTTGGGGTTCACCAAGTAGTCGCCAATTGTTGCAGCTGCAACTTTTTCCCAAAATTCAAAAAAAAATCGGGACCCTCCTTTTGCTTAGATTGGTTTGATTTTCTTCTTTGATTTGATTTAATGAATCTTCAGAAAGACTGTTTCTAGTGCCTGAAATGATCCATTTTTATTTTTTTTGCCTTTGAGTGCATTTTCAAGTGTTTGAATCAAAAGATTCTTTTCTTGCGCTCCTGCCATTGCGGAGAAATAATAAGTTTCATTCTCGATATTTGTCTCCGACGCATTTGTCTCTATCGGCTAAATTTTGGTTTTCACATCGGAACATTTTATTACTACTTTATCCGTAGTTGCGGACAACAAACTACGAAGCCCCCCAATTATTGTATTGACCTTTCAAGCTTCGCTTTGTTGTTTCGTCGATCCTTGGGTTTTGGGTTTCCGTCATTGCGGCCACAGAAAGAACTACCTTTCAGATATTTTAGTTGTTTTCTCTTCTGATTCAGACCTTGCATGGCAGGGCATGATGTCTTTTATGTTCCCGCCATTGCGGCTCCTTATACCGCTATCGCCCTGATGCGCTATTGGTTTCTCCTGGTTAGCTCTGTGGATAGCTTAGTTGTTTTACCACCTGACATTGGGGAAAGAAATGTCCTTGTGACATCCATTCCGTTTGTCACCGTCGTCCGATTTTTATTTTTTCGTCCGCTGCTTATGGTTGACTATATATATATATATATGGGGTCGGGCATGTGGACTATTCTATTGCTATTTCCAACTGTCACTCACTGTCATTTTCATGTGCTTTCATTCTGCTCGAGCTCGGTCGGACTCTCGTTGTCGGTGTACCCATGTTTATAGGTGGCTCACCCGTGGAAGCTTGAAAGTCCTCTTCCCGCCAGTCACGCAGCACTGCCAGGTAGGATCTTGTTCGCCTTACGCATTCCATTCTATTGAACGTTTTGATTTTAGTTCATGGTTAGGGTTTTTCTACGGATGTTTTCCCTTGACCCCATTATTTACATGTATATATAGTGAGGTTTTTGTATCGTAACTGTCAGTGGGGGTGTTTCTCATGCCACAGGGTAATTTCCCTCCATAGCCGTTATGTATTTCGACCCTGCACTTAGTGGTTGGGGAGATTGGTGCAGACGGCCGTTGCGTTGTCCACACCAGTATGCCCTGTTTGATGATAGACTATTTGGGAAAGGTCGTTCATGGCCTCCCTATGATGTTAGACTAGTTGCCCCCCCCTTTTTTCCGTGTTTCCCATATCCTTCAAACCAAAGCCGCATTGTTTCAAGCGACCCGGTTCGCGGTCGGTTTCGAACCTGAGCCGGATGGGGGTTATATAGCACCGCTTATTGTATTATTGACCATAGATTTGCACAAACAATGTCTTTCCTGAAAACATACTATTGAAAACTTGCATAAGTTCCCCGTTTTCCAACGCAGTGCGATGATCATGGCGTCCACAGAGAGCCCAAGTTTTCTTCACTTTAATGTAGATTTCGTTTCCCTGCTTGAGATTTGTTGATAGAACTATTTTGGTATTAGACGGCGGTGTTAGCTTGCACATATTTGCTTCATTTAACTAATTTCTGTCATGTTAAACATAGATGAAGTGAAACACTACACATTGTTGTCTCAATGTTTGCAACTTAGCTGGAAATGGCCTAATGATTATAATTTCATATATGACAGGAAGATTCCGAACTCAAAATGTCGAAGCGACAAAAGAAGAAGGCCCCTATGGTCGAAGAGGATCCCGACATGGAATTTATCACCAAAACCGAATACATCTATGAGGACACCAAGTGCATATTTGGTGTAGAGCCTGAGTACCAGTGGGGAGAGATATACAGGTTGATCATGCACCAAGATGTTTTTGATATGGGCTTGGAGGAGGAAGGCATATACACCAATATAGAGAGATCTTCACTGATGAAGATTGCCACAAGACCAGAGCTCTTCCCATGCTCTGAAGTGATTGGTTGGATTCTTCCCCAGGCAGATGTAACCACTATGATCCTGGAGAATGTTGACAAACAAGGCTATGCTGCCTATATCCCAGGATATGTAGCCCTAGCCTACCACCTGCCAAAAGCACACATATTTTTGTTTGACGATTGGTGAAAAAAAATCAGAATGGACCTTGTTGAGACCCTTAAAAGAATGCTATTGTCTGGAAGAAATTTTAGAACCAGGCCTATGGGAGAATATGACATAGCGAGCTTAAGGGCCCCGTATAGATTCATTGCCTTGATGCTCAACAGAATTTTTAGAAGAGCGCATGGCAAAAGATTCAGACTGGAGTGGATGCCCATTATTTTTTATGTTGCGACCCAGGGGACCATCTTCAACTGGGCCAACATAGTGTCAAATAGTCTTTCAGCCTACACGGCCTTAGCTTTGGGAGGAGTGTCCCAAAATAGGTCATAATTTTACATGAGTTCCATACTGGTCGATTGTATACTGTGCAATCAACCTTTCCCCGGCCTAAGGTGCATCTGGGACAAGGAGAGGATGCATGTTTATTATACATATAAGCCACTGTGGGCGCACACGTACCACAGTCACTACCGGGAGGTCTGTGAACAGTTCATCATGCCATTGTATACTCTCATTTTTCTGAAGGAATGTGACTGCATGTTAGAAGAGGCATTGTAGGTAATTAAAGAATATGTAGATTATTACCTGACTGAGGATGCCCTCTACTTCAGAATGTTTGGAGGCTCCAAAGCACCCTCCCTACTACCCAAATATGCCATAGACTACATCATTCATAAAGAGGCGGTCATGCAAGTCTTCCTAGATGGCATAGGAAGATTTTTGTTTGAACATAAGAAGGCTGCCTATCCCCCTTTTCCTTTCAAGTTAGGAAGTTATAAGTTTACCAGAGTGAAGAAAGAAGATGAGTTTGTAGAAGAGTTGGAAAGGTTTCATTTTGGTGAGATGCCCTTCCATAGAAATGACTCCCGCAACAAAGTAGTTGAACACTGCAAAGAGTCAAATGTTCATTTCGAATACACTCATCATTGGGACAGAGAAGAGTTCATCTTCCACGGTGCATTGAATATAACAACCTTGAGGAAAAGGTTCAAATAGAAGATCACCACCAAAGGTGGGAAGGGGAAGGATGAAAAAGCAAAAGATAATGAAGAAGCCAAGAAAAGAAATGAGGAATCCCAAAGGTTGGCCCAAGAAGCTGCAGGGTGGCTACAGGGAGAAGAGGAAAAGAAAAGAAGAGCTGCCCAAGAAGCAGCCAAAAAGGCAGAAGAATATGCGAGAAATGAAGAAGAAGAAAGGAAAAGGAAGCTTGATGAGGAGCTTCGGAAACAGGAAGTGGATAGGATGAAGCTGACCCAGATAGCAACAGAACAGCCAGCCTCTGACACAACTGGAGGTTAGACCCAGGACATGGAGAACCCCAAGGTTGAGGACCTAGAAGTACCGCCTGTCAGCATACCTGGACAGTCTATGGTCCCCACACTTAAGTTGGTCCCTTTTGTACAGAAGGTAGGGGAAGAAATCCCTGATTTTAATACTATCTTCTGTGACAAAGAGACAAAGAGGATAGTGAAGAGAATTGAAAAGAAGGTAGAGACAGGAGGTCTATCTGGGAAGATGATAACGGATACAACCATTGTATATGGGACAGACCAAGATCCTAGATTCACCATTAGAGCAGGAGCTGCATTAATCCAAGCCTTAGAGGATAATGTAGACAAAATAATGACATAGCTAGAACAATCCAAGAAGTCTTCTTCTCAGCTGAAAGACACATTAAGAAAGGAGAGAGAAGAAAATAGTAAGCTGAAGAGGAAATACGAGGACATGCAAAAATAGATGAGGTCTTCAAAGGATGAACTGCAGGTCCTCCAAGTAGAAAGGAGGTCTATGGAAACTACACAAGAGTGTCTGGAGGGAGTACATCAAGAGTATCAAGAGCTAAGGGTGGAAAAGGAATAGCTACTGGGAAAGATAGAAGACTTAGAGCTGCAAAAGACCACCTTGGAGGCAAGTGAGAAGCAAGCTCTAGAACAAGAGATGAAACTTCAAGAGCATATTTCTTCTCTAACAACTGCTTTAGAGGAAGCAAAAGAGCAGCATGTTAACCTCCAACCTTTCAAGGAACATTTGATGGCACAAAAGGCTAAGATGCTTCAGCTACAGGCTGCCATAGAGGAAGAGAGATGCAAATTTTGCAAGTAGACGGTCGACTAGAGGAAATTCTGGAGACTTCCTCTTATTTTGTTGATAGATCTCAGGACGTCCTGGAAGTCCTGACAGTAAGAATGGCGAGGCTGGAAAATAATGAAGAAACTCCTGCAGAGCTGACCTTGAAATATCAACAGGCCCTTAAGCAGGATTACGAATTATTAGATTTTTCTATAAACACAGCAGAGGATTTCAAAAAAGCTGTTAGAAAGACAAAAGGAGCATGCAAAAAATTATTCATAAGGCTCCTGATTACCTATAACCGGTGCCAAGTAGAAGCTGAGCAGAGGCTAGATGTTTTCCCAGACCACAACTCATTTGTGGAGATTTTACAGAAGAGGTTTCAAGAGGAGGAAGCAAAAATACAGTACATTAAGGCCCTCGACGACGAGATCTTGAGGAGTGAAGTAGATCATTCTGCCATCAGTGTGCAGCTATTCAAGGATCAGCTTCGGTTGAGTGTGGCCATAATTAAGGCCATCAAGAACCAAGCTGCGAAGTTTGAGATAAACATTCAATTTTTGGCACCTTGTGCGTTTGAAGGCATCACCTCCGAGGCTTTGGCGTGGAAGAAATTTACGAATACTCAAGCGGGGCCCTCCTCGTGAATGATCATTCATTTCTGTAATATTTAACAATTTTGTGAACACTCGATGTAAGTGAGATATTGGGAGGCCAAGAGTTGGGAATCCCAAGGGTTATATGTGGGCAGCCCAACAGTCTTTTGACTTTTTGTATAAATATAGAAGACTCAGAAGAATAAGGGTCTTTTTCCCAGTTAGACATGTAAAGAGATATTGTAAGAAGAACTACTTTTTTTTGCAATAAAGAATTATTGTTTGCCTGTCGGAGAAAGTTTGGTGGGATGTTCAAATGCTATGCTATGGATTGCTGAAAGATGAACTATTTCGTTTTTCCAGTTTTTGTCCATTAACTATGAGATTGTTCTAACTCTTAGAGCCTGTGTTCTTGTTTGAATGATTTCTAGTTTATTCTGTGAAATTACCACCATGAGTAATGCATGTTGTTCATAAACAATTGGCTTTCTGATTGTCTAAATATCTTTAATCATTCATGTGTTGTATGAAGGAATATCAGCTATCTGTAATTTCTCATTTATAATTGATGCACACTACACATTACTCATAAATAAGTTACAATCTGGCTCCCTGGGGATAGATAGATAGATAGATAGTTAGTTTTACTTTATTGCTACATATGTGATTTAGATGCTTGTGAGTTCTAAGACGAGAGGTAAGAACCTGTGCATCACATTGTGACTACTCCTTGCATCTTTTATCACCCTGCATTGTTAGTTAGGCACATGCATATCATACTTTAAGTCAAAAATAAAAAAATATACACGGTGGACCGGGCCGAAACCGGTAAAGCCTTTGTTTTTGTTACTTGACCTACGGTAGCCGGATTTCAAACCGGACGGATTCCCTATACGAAATAGTCACGGGCTAGTTGGGAACATTGACTGGGGAGAATCCCTTGCTATTGTTACCTGCGAATTTCCAGGCCTCAACAGGTCCTTATCAATACTCTTCCATAAAACCTATAGTTTTAACATCTATAATAAAATACCATAAATCACATGCATTATATCTTTAAGGGTCCCCTATAATATTCATCATAAAACATCCACCTATAATTTTACCAAGTAAACAATTGATATAACTCTGTATTAATAGGAAGAGGTCGTGGTATCAACCCTTATGGGTTACAAATATAATTCATAAGAAAACATAAACTCCATTTAAAAACATCTCTATAGTTCTTATTTAAACAAGGAATCATTCCTATTAAGAAGAAAAACCTATGTTATGCCAACACATGTCATGAAATCGAATCCCATGGATATCTAAGACCCAAGGCCAACATAATAATAACCTTAACATAAAAAATTACTGTAATCAAACGCATAACAAAATCCATATCTTAATACTTAGTATCCTTTCCATTATTACATATAAAATGTTTTACAATTTGGTATCACTCAGGCCCAAATAATGAAGGTCTTATCCCTAGTCACATTGGCCATGGCCAAGTTTCCAAATTCAATCACACAGTCACGCTATAGTAACCAAAATGATATCATGGGTTTGCCATAACCATGGCTATTACAGCCATATCTTTTTAAATAACAAATTACACATTAAAATTCCAACTAATCTATCGCAGTTGTTGGGAGAGGCACATGCAATTGATGACATGGCCTGCACCCACGTTGAACCATTACAAAAACAAAATTAAAACATAGTTATGTATAATACATAGTTTCCATTAACTCTAGTGCAAAGCTTACGGTGACAAGCCAATGGGCTACAGTACCATTGCAACAATGGTGCATCCCATGGGATAACACCCCAAGCTCTAGAAGCTTTCCCAAACATAAATTACAAACAATATAAACAAAGTGTTGTGCATAATTCCAAAACCCAAACTGTTACAATTATACACAGAGTAAATTCTACAGGCTTAAAGCCACGATCAAACCCATCAAGTCAACATTTTAAATGTAGCATTAGAATAACTACACAGTCCCAAAATTTACACAGTTTAATCTATTAAAATGTTGAATGAAATTGTATGCATCTTATACTAAAGAACATTACAGTCTTCACATAAAATCCAATGCACAGTATATTCACATAGTAAGGCATGAATCCTCTTAACAATAAACGTAGTAATAATGTTAAATGGAAAGCTGTGAGCTATGGAACCATTACAAGTAATGGTGCAGCCACAAATCAAAATTCCAAACCTCCCAATGAGAGTCAAAACCCAAGTCAAGCTACATTACAAACCCTAAAGGCGGAGTTGACAAGTGTCATCTAAAACCCCAACCCTATAAAGAATCCCAGCTTAGAAATTTTCAGAATGAGAGGAGGCAAGTAAGATCTTGCTAGTAGGCTTACCATGCCCATGAAGTGGCAACCCAAAATTGAAAGCATATCTTTGTGCAAACCCCGGAGTTCCTTCATTTTCACCTGCAACCAAATCAAGGATGACATGAGAAGCATGACCATGCCATCGATAAAACAATGAAACAATGCATTTGCACGGAGTCTAGTGGTTAGCATACCTGCAAATCAATGGAGGTTACCTCCCTTATCCAACTACGCAGAGGCCACATGAAACCCCAATGGAAAAACCACATAATGCACAAACAACAAATACCCAAACCCTTTGCGAAGCATTTTCACAAACCCTGGTAGCATTAAAGGCACCAACTAGTGGCCATTAACGCACTCATAAAACATCACCATAGTTTATGAGTCAACGTTATATTACATATCAATCAAGTCTTAAGATAAACCCTATTATATCATGGTGGACACTATATCCTATAGTTTCGCCACCTTCTCATGCCAGTGCAGACATATTACCAATGACATGTTATTTATACCATAGTCTTTCAACTCCAAAGTGTGAGCAGACTTAACACTATGGTATAGTGTTTACATTTCATCCCCCCTAGCATCAAAAGTAATGTGTTGGTACATGCCCTTGCTAGTTCATATACGTATAATTTGTGCATAAGTCTTTAGTATAGGTTTTGTCGTATTTAGGAATCATGGCAATCGTAGTATGCCATGATTCCCTCGCTAGGAAGAACAAGCTTAAGTTTCCAAACTCGTAACCAAGGCAGACCTACAAATTAGAAACAAGAGAAGTGTAATTAATTAACCAAGAGATAGATAATTAATAATGGGAAGGATAGTAAGTTAATTCACAGCATCTATTAATTAACTAAGAAATATAATTAACAAACATAGGGCTTACCTAAGTCGTAAAATTAAACAGTAATAAAAGTGCAAGGCAGAACTAGAAGTATAACTAGGAACTAAAATGCTTCAAGTAACCAAATAATCCTGATGTGGAAAAAGCAACCTGTAAATCAATAAATAAGGTGCCTTAGTTCAAATGAAATAAGTAAGCCTGCATAACGAAGAATGAACTTACCTCTTATATTGTCATGGGTGAACGATTCCCGCCACGCCACGACTTTGTTCCCATCAATAAAGTTAAGTTAGTTTTTATTAAATAAACAAAGTACACATGTGCAGGAGTAAAACAATGATCTATACAATTCATTAATTCATCGACGGTAATAACTAAGATGCATGAATAGTTTAAATAAAAAAATTAAGACATAAGAAGTAAATGAACTAATGATCACTGAATGGATAAGAGATTAACAAGACTATATGGGTCGTTTCTGAAGAGATCGAAAGTATAAGTAGCGCATGTAATTCCACATGAGTAATAATGATCCCCTTTGGAGTATTTTTCACTAGCCTATAATTTTTTTTTCCAATTTTAGGGGACATTACAAGTGGTATCAGAGCCCAGTTTAAATGCTAAGAGACTTGTGGGCGCAGCAGGAATTCACGCAGAGAAAATAAAGTATGATAAGTAATTCTTGTTACTAACAGAAATTTTTGTTGCTATTAAATTTTTTTGTGTTTCAGGAAATTTTTTATACAGTTGTTTAGTTTATGAATACTGAGGAAGAAAACAACCGGCAGGAAGAAATAACCACCCCCACTTTGGAAGTGAACTTGGTGGTCGAGCTAAGATCTGATCTGACTCAAGCTGAACTGAAAAGTTTCAAATAATACAGTCTAAATGAAAGAAATGAACAACAAGCTATAAATGAAGCATTATTGCATAACATGATTGGAGGGAGCCCACAAGGTAAACCTACATAGTCCACCGATAGATCCAAAAGAGAACTATACCATGAGCGGGCCAGCAGCCCAAGAGAAGTAGAAAAAGAAGGTACACCTAAAGCAACTAAAGGAGATAATCACAGTCCTACTAGTGATGACCCACTTTCTCCACAGAGAAAGAGGCAAAGAAATGATGACAGTCTTCAGGGGGAGTTTCAAAAAATAAGAACCCCGAGCTATGAAGGTGAAGTAAATATGGGAGAAAAGGCTAAAGAATGGTTGCGGGGAATGAGTAAGTATTTCCAGGTTCATTACTATTGAAGTGCGATGTAGGCTAGGCTTGCCATCTACAACCTGAATGGTAAGGCAGCAAGATGGTGGCGAGCTTTAAAGCACACCAAAAAAGATGAGCTTCGAGAAATAAGCTGAGAGAACTTCTGAAATATTTTCCAAGAAAAATACATGTCAGAAAGGTTCTTTGACCATAAGATTAAAGAGTTCCATGAACTACACATGGGGTCCATGACTATGGATGCATTTATAAACAAATTTCTAGATTTGTTGCATTATGTACCGTATATCAAAGAAGAGAAGGAGAAGATCTAATAGTTCTTAGGATGTCTTCCTCCCAGTTTTTAGGACAGAATTGAATTCGACATGCCAAAGACTCTAAATACTGCACTACACAAAGCTCAAATCTGCTATGAACATGGGCACTTACGGCAAGAAAACCAAAACCGAAACAGAGAAAAGCCTAGAAACGTTTTTGATAACCGCAAGCCTGGGTCAAACCCGCAGCCTTATAGAAAGAAAAATAACATTTTTCAAGCGAACAAGAACTTCAACAAAATTAGTATGAAGCCTTATGTACCAACTCCTAATGTTAATAAGCAACTGACGAGTGGAGCCAATGCTACCCCTTTAGTGATCAAGTGCTAGAAGTGCAACATGCCGCATTATGCTCGAGAATGTAAGAACAAGAACAATGGAGTCTTCCATAACCTGTAAAAAGAACCTACCATTGAGGATATAGTGGGAACCCCGTGAATCTATGCAGCATTAGATGGTCGACAGGAAGACCATCAAGCTACAATGGTCGAGATTGAAGATAAGATCTTGAACACCTCTGTTTCAATACTTATTGATCCCGATGCTTTCCAGAGCTATGTTGCACCTAAGATTGTTGATTTTTGCAAGTTAGGCAAAGGAAAGCATGTTAAACCTTGGATGGTATAGTTAGCCACCGGTACGAAATGGAAGGTTTCAGAAATTTTTAAAGAATGTGAAGTAAACCTGAATGGTTTCCTTACTAAGGTAAACCTCAACATTTTACTTTTAGGATCGTACGATATTCTTATCGACATGGACTAGTTGGAACAGCACCATGTTATGCTCGATTGTCTACACAAGTCTATATTGTGTACTGATAGCGAAGGGAACCAAGTGAAATTTCAAGGCATCCCAAAGAAAGTCTCTATAAGACAAATCTATGTCTTATAAGTGAAGAAGTGTGTTAGCAAGGGCTGCAAGTTGTTTGCGGTGAACATCCAAAACGTAGAGCCTGATAGAGAAAAATGCATAGAATACTTCCCCGTTCTTGAAGAATTGAAGGATGTGTTTCCCAAGGAAATCCCCAGATTACCTTCAAAATGAGACCTATACTTTTCCATTGAAAGGACCCCAGGATCAGTTCCATCCTCCAAAGCCCCTTATCGCATGAGTGCACCAGAATTGGTGGAACTCAAACTACAGTTGCAGGACTTCATAGAGAAAGGGTACATCCAACCCAGTGTGTCTCCTTGGGGAGCACCGATTTTGTTCATAAAGAAGAAGGATGGTACGATGCGAATGTGTATTGACTACCGTCAGTTTAACAAAATGATATTAAAGAACTGTTACCCAGTCCCTCCGATCAATGATTTGTTCGATTAAGTGGGAGGAGCCAAAATATTTTCAAATATTGACCTATGATTCGGGTACCATTAGGTACGGATTAGAGACGAAGATATTCCCAAGACCGCCTTTCATATGAGGTACGGGAACTACGAGTTTGTAGTGATGTTGTTTGGGTTGACCAATGCACCCACAAACTTTATGTGTATGATGAACAACATATTCAGTAAATATCTAGATAAGTTTGTACTAGTATTTATTGATGACGTTCTGGTTTATTCCAAGAATAAAGAGGAACACAAAGAACACCTTTGCATAGTACTTAGAGTGTTGAGAGTTCACTAGCTCTATTCTAAGTTTAGTAAATGTGATTTTTACAAACCAAAAATACAGTACCTAAGTCACATCATGTCTGAGACAAGAATAGCTATGGACCTGAAATAGATTCAAGCTATAAATGATTGGCCTACCCCGACTAGTGTCACTGACATTAGGTCCTTTTCGGGTTTAGCCAGGTTTTATCGAAAGTTCATTGAGAAATTCTCAAGAATTTCTTGCCCCATGATGTCTTTGCATAATAAAGTGAACAAGTTCTTATGGAATAACAAGTGTGAAGAAAGTTTTCAAAAGCTTAAGCAATTTTTGATGACCACACCAGTGTTGCGGATTGTGGATCTTGATGGGTATTTCGTTGTATGCACATATGCAAGCAAGGAAGAACTTGGAGGACTCCTCTTACAAAACGATCATGTGATCTATTATGAATTGTGGAATTTAAAAGAGCATGATCAGAATTATCCCACGCACGATCTTAAGCTAGCGGCCATTATCCAAGCTCTGAATATGTGGAGGAACTACCTCATGGGAAGGAAGTTACTTATAAAGACTGACAATATGAGTCTAAAGTATTTATTTGATCAACTTGATATGAGTGTGAGGAAAGCCCGACGGTTGGCTTTGTTGAGTGAGGATCACTTTGAACTAAAGCATATTAAGGGAAAAGAGAACAAAGTTGTTGATGCTTTAAGTTGACGAAATCATATGATATATGAGTTGACCCCGAGTCGAACTAATGCATATTTTCATGAGAATATTAGAATAGCCAACAAGGTTGACTCGTTCTATGTGGAAATCCTCAAGAAGTTCCAAGAGGACCCGTTGTTTCAACAACAGAAGGAATACAAGGTGGATGACTCTGGACTACTATGGTCCAAGGATAGATTGTATGTTCCATATGGAGGGGACATTCAGTCCAGCATCCTTGTGAAATTTCATAGGGAACCCTACTCAGGGTACCCGAGATATCAAAAGATGATATTTGCGGTCAAGAGACACTTTTTCTGGCCTAATTTAAAGGCCGGCATTGCAATGTTTATTGCAAAATGTTAGGAATGCCAACTAGTTAAAGCTGAGCACCAACATCCTTCAGGATTGCTACATCCATTGCCCATTCCAGAATGGAAGTGGGAGGTTATTAGTATGGATTTTATTACTGGCTTACTGAAAATCAAGAAGAAAAATGATTCCATCTTCGTAGTCATTGACAAGATGTCAAAGGCAGCACACTTCATCCCCATAAAATTGACCTACAAGGCCATGAACATTACCGATATCTTCCTAAAAGAGATATTTACATTGCATTGGATACCCAAAGATATTATCTCAGATCGAGATAATAAGTTTAGAGGAAAATTTTGGAGATATTTATTCTTTGGATTAGAGACGCAGTTGAACTTTAGCATTGCTTATCACCTGCAGACAGACGGGGACACTGAAAGAGTAAACCAAATTGTTGAAGACATGCTTCGAATGTATGTCATGAACAACCCTACCAAGTGGGAGGACTATCTACACCTTGCAGAGTTTGCTTATAACAATGGATATCAGGCTTCCACCAAGATGAGTCCTTTCAAGGTACTCTATGGATGGAATTATAGAACCCCAGTTACTTGGGACAGTCTGGTGGATCAGCTTATGTTAGGGCCTGACCTGTTATTGGACTTGGAACAGTTAGTTACCAAGGTCCAGGGAAACCTTAAAGAGGCACAAGACCGTTAGAAAATTTATGGAGATAAGAAAAGAAAAGATAAAGACTATCAAGTCGGTGAGCATGTCTACTTGGAAGTGAAATCAAAATAGACCTCATTGATCTTGGGTAGGTGTGGTAAGTTAACACCTAGATTTTGTGGACCTTTTTAAATTCTTGCTAAGAAAGGACCAGTGGTTTATGAACTAACATTACCTGCACACATAAGAGTTCATAATCTTTTTCATGCATCTTTATTAAGGAAATATGTTTATGACACTAAGCATGTCATTGATTCGTCATTATTACAGGTGGAACCTGAGGGGGAATTTTCCCCTGAGCCTTTGCATATATTGGACAAGAGAAAAGTGCAGCTTTGGAAGCACACTGTAGTCCAATTGAAAGTGCAGTGGAAGCACTTTGAGGTAGATGAGGCTACCTGGGAGAATGAGGTCACCATGAGAAAGTCTTACCCCTCCTTGTTTCATGATATCACTCAGAGTCCCTAGAACACCAGGGACGATGTTGTACTAAGCGGGGAGGGATGTAATATCCCAAATTTTGGACCTACAATTTATAGGCATGAGCCTATTGATCATGATGATTATATTGATGTTTTATTTTTATATTGGGTCAAATACCCCACTGCATATGGACATGATGAATTACTTTGTATATTGGGCATAAGCCAATTGTGGAGGTTATATGTATATATATGTTGGTTTTGTTGGGCATGGACCCTGAAGCACATGATTGATGAAATGTTTTGTGTTGGGCGTGGACCCTAAAGCACATGGTCAATGAGATTTTTTGTGTTGAGCGAGAGGATGTGGAGCACATGAGTACTTACATTTGTGTTGAGCATAAGCTCTATAAAATTCCATGTTGATGTTGAGCATAAGCTTTGGAGCATCAAATCCTTAGCCATTGTATCCCTAGGTGTATTGTACAAGTACATCCTAGCATTTAGTGTTGAGTGAGAGCTCTGGAATTGCACTATGTTTGTAACTCCCTGTTATAATCATTGAGTATGGGCTCTGGTAAGCACTAGGGGTTACTGAAAATATTAAAATCACCTTCGATTGAAAATGATTCAAGAATAATATTGATCTCATCATACTTATTTTTAAGTGATTAAATGAAATTTCAAATTTCTGTATTCTCATCAAGTACTGAAGAAGTACCACATTATATGAGAGAAATCCAACATGCAAGGATGTTTAGAGTTTCCTAGCCGAGTAGACCTAATACATCTATGTAATTGACCTTCATAAAAAAGTGTCATTAATTCTAGGGATCATGATACATGAAGCCCGAAGACAAATGTTAACAAGTATTTTAATAATATGTATTTTATACATAGTATGTATAAAGAATTAATTATGATTAATTATATAATTGAATAAAGAAAGAAGAGAAGCTCCCCAAATTATTATTTATTATTAAAGGATTAATAAATAGTGAAATATCTATGGAAGACTAACTAGGAACTAGTTAAAAGTTCCTAGGTTAAAAATTGAAAATTACCCAAGTAATTAAAAAGGGTTAAATAAAGAAATTAGGGATTTCTTGATTTAACTGCCCCTTTAACTGAAAAATCTATCTACAAAGACTCAAGCCAAGCAAAGACTTGGGGTTCTAATTTTTATCTAGGAGAATTATGATTCTGCCTGTTTTTTCTCTCAAGTTTTTCCTTGGAGAACTTTTCCTGCAAGGAGGAGAGGATTGATTCAAAACTGATTACCAGTTGGGAAACCCTCCCTTAGGAGCTCTAACCTAATTGCATGTTGGAGTCCGACTCATGGGGATCCGGATTTAAACCAGGAACGGTTCCGGGTCATGGTTGGGTGGAACGTGGTAGTTCCCAAGTGATTTGATAAAAAAATAAAGGTCATATCTGCATTGAAATATTAATGTTGGTTATTTAAGTGTGCAGGTGCAGCTCTTGACAAAGCTTAAAATTTAGGTATGAAACCCTTGAAGGCCTGTTCTATTTATTTCCTAAATATTCATTACTATTTATGTTAGTATTGGCTGCAATATAATTTCTAACCCTAATGGTTATGTTTTATGGTTAACAATCTTCTAGGGTTTGTATTTGCAATTTACTAATCATAGGCTGGAGAATTTTTACTAAATGTTATTTATGTTCAGGGTTGTATCTTTCATAAGTGTTCCTGTATTAACTAGGTTTTGAAATTAGTATTATGTTTATACTTTGTTTTCTGTATTTAATACTATGCTGACATATTCCATTTGTTAGCAGAGGATTGCCCTAAATTTTAAAGAAACTAGTTCAGTAGTAATAAATTAAAATATTAATTATGCTAAATATTACAAGTATATATTATAAACCATATCTACTAAGAACATATTTCATATAATAAACAAGCTAAACAAATTATTAAATACCTTCCAAGGTCTGCTCCACATAATCATTTAAAAACAAAATACTTTACATAACTCGAACAAACATTAAATTTAATCGGAGGGATATTGTGACCATCCATGTGGTCCTTAGCAAGAATCTACCATAAAACCTACATTCTTAACATCTATAATAAAATACCATAAATCACATGCATTATATCTTTAAGGGTCCCCTATAATATTCATCATAAAACATCCATTTATAATTTTACCAAGTAAACAATTCATATTACTTTGTATTAATAGATAGAGGTCGTGGTATCGACCCTTATGGGTTACAAATATAATTCATAAGCAAAATTAAACTCCACATTAAAAGCATCTCTATAGTTCTTATTTAAACAAGGAATCATTCCTATTAAGAAGAAAACCCTATCTTATGCCAACACAGGTCATAGCATCGAATCCCATGGATGTCCGTGACCCAAGGCCAACATAATAATAGCCTTAACATAAAACTTTACTATAATCAAATGCATAACAAAATTCATAGCTTAATACTTAGTATCCTTTCCATTATTACATATAAAATGTTTTACAATTTGGTATTGCCGAGGCCCAAATCCTGAAGGTTGTATACCGAGTCACACCGGCCACGGCCAAGTTTCCAAACCTAATCACACAATCACACTATAGTAACCAAAACGATATCATGGGTTTTCCATAACCCTAGATGTTACAGCCATATCTTTTTAAATAACAAATTACACATTAAAATGCTAACTAAGCTATCACATTCATTGGGAGAGGCACATGCCATTCATGGCATGGCATGCACCCATGTTGAACCATTATAAAAACCAAATTACAACACTCTTTATAATACATGGTTTCCATTAATGCTAACAAAAAGATTACAGTGGCAACCCAATGGGATACAACACCATTGCAACAATGGTGCAGCCCATGACATAATGCCCCAAGCTCTAGAAGCTTTCCCAAACATAAATTACAAACAATATAAATGGAGTGGTGTGCATACTTCCAAAACCTAAACTGTTACAATTATACACAAAGTAAATTCTACAGGCTTAAAGCCACGATCGAACCCATCAAGTCAACATTTTAAACGGAGCATTAGAATAACTACACAGTCCCAAAATTTACACAGTTTAATATATTAAAATGTTGAACAAAATCATATGCATCTTATACCAAAACACAGTACAGTCTTCACATAAAAGCCAACGCGTGGGGTGAATCCGTAGACCTGGGTAACACTTTTTGGCAAGCGCATTTTGGCAAAAACAGAAAAAACTCACCTCGGTCGAGGGCTTGTTAAACCCTCGACCGAGGTCTTAATATCTCAATCGAGGTTTTATCAAGCCCTCGACCGAGGTTTTGTTCAGCCCTCGACTGAGGTGTTTATTAACCCTCGGTCGAGGTATTAAAACCTCGACCGAGGGTTAATAAATACCTCGACCGAGGTGCCTGTGTCAAAATAATTATAAGAGGCGTTTTTGTATCCATGCCTAGTCATCGCTGTATCCACGCCTGAACTCTTAGACATCGCTGTATCCACGCCTGGACTCTTAGCCGTCGCTGTATCCACGCCTGACTGTCTCTATAGCGACGGCACTGCCCGCGGCCGTCTTAACGAAACCTCGACCGAGGGTTTGTTAAACCCTCGATCGAGGGCTTTATAAAACCTTGGTCGAGGTATTTAAATACCTCGACTGAGGTATTTATATACCTCGGTCGAGGGCTTAAGAAAATAGACTTAGCCCACATTCAAACAAATGAAAAAATTTATGTGCCTTGCAGAGGTGTACACCCTGCCACTCCTAGCACATAACTGAGTGGAGTTGATACCGATAAATTCACCAACGAATCTTCTATCCATTGAGGTATCATACACGCATTTTGGCATTCATATGAAATTTATTTTTTAATTACTTCTAAAACTTATACTTAGAAAACCACATTGCAACTTCGAAGCAGCTCAAAGAAAAATCCGCAGAGTTAAAAATACACAGCCAAAAAATTCTTTAAAATGCACACATCACATATCGACGTGTCTTCATCAAAAGGGTATCTTTGGTTTTTCAATTTTTGAAAAAATAGAAAAAATAGCTTTACGTGGACAAATATGTGTTTAAAACGATGCTCAAATCGATTGTGGTCACTTTTGAAAAATAATAAATGAAAGTATAATGCAAAAAAAATTAACAAAAAAATATGCACATCACACTGCATTTTATGTAGATCATGCTCATATATATATATTTTTTAAATTATTAATGCAAGATTGAATTACTCTATGTGGACACGAGCCACTTATTAGCTTCTTCAAATTTTTAAGGTCACACAGTTCATTAAATGAAAAAATTCACACATTAAATGACATCGGAATATTTTAAAAAAAATATCACTATGAAGCCAACATAATATTCTACAATTTGTTTTTTTACTGCAAGTCAAAATTCACATGGCATATATGCGTTTTGAGGGCTTCTATCTAGCACATGAGTAAAAAATTAGGTTTTCATCGCCAAATTTGGCCAAAAAGTGTTACCCATCTTCATGGAATCACCCCGTGGTATATTCACATAGTAAGGCACAAATCCTCTTAATAGTCAATGTATTAATAATGTTAAATGGCAAGCTGTGAGCTATGGCACCTATACAAGTAATGGTGCAACCACATCTCAAAATGCCAAACCTGCCAACGAGAGTCAAAACCCAGAGAAAGCTACATTACAAACCCCAAAGTCAGAGTCAATAAGTGCCATCTAAAAACCCAAGCCCGTAAAGAATCCCAACTCAGAAATGCCCAAAACGAGAGGAGGCAAGTAAGATCTTGCTAGCAGGATTACCATGGGAATGAAGTAGAAACCCCAAATCGAAAGCATGTCTCTATGCAAACCCTGGAGTGCCTTTGTTTTCACCTGCAATCAAATTAACAATGGCATGAGAAGCATTACGATGCCATGGATAAAACAACGAAACAATGCATTTACATAGAGTCTGGTGGTTAGCATACTTGCAAATCGATGGAGGTTGCCTCCCTTCTCTAACTGCGTAGAGGCCACATGAAACCCCAATGCCAAAACCACATAATGCACAAAAAAGGAATGCCCAAACCCTTTTCCAAGTGTTTTCACAAACCCCGATGGCATTAAAGGCACCAGCTAGTGTCCATTAGCGCACTCATAAACCCTCACCATAGTTTATGAATTCAATGTTTTATTACATATCAATCAAGTCTTAAGATAAACCCTATTATATTATGGTGCACACTATATCCTATAGTTTCACCACCTTCTAATGCTAGTGCAGACATATTACCAATGACATGGTATTTATACCATAGTCTTTCAAGTCCAAAGTGTGCCCAGACTTAACACTATGGTATAATGTTTACATTTCATCCCCCCCCTAGCATCAAAAGTAATGTGTTGGTACATGCCCTTGCTATTTAATATAGGTAGTGTTTGTGCATAGGTCTTTAGTCCACATTTTGTAGTATTTAGGAATCATGGAAAATGTAGTATGCCATGATGCCCTTGCTAGGAAGAACAAGCTTAAGTTTCCAAACTCGTAACCAAGGTAGACCTACAAATTAGAAACAAGAGAAGTGTAATTAATTAACCAAGAGATAGATAATTAATAATGGTAATGATAGTAAGTTAATTCATAGCATCTTGTTAATTAACTAAGAAACATAATTAACGAACATAGGGCTTACTTGAGTCATAAAACATAATAGTAATAAAACTGCAAGGCGAAACTGGAAGTATAACTAGGAACTAAAATGCTTCAAGTAACCAAATAATCCCGATGTCACAAACGTAACCTGTAAGTCAATAAATAAGGTTCCTTAGTTCAAATGAAGTAAGTAATCCTGCATAACGAAGAATGACCTTACCTGTCAGATCGTCATGGGAGAACGAGTCCCACCATGCCACCACTTTGTTCCCATCAATAAAGTTAAGTTAGTTTTTATTAAATAAACAAAGTACACATGTGATCGGATGTAATAACTAAGATGTATGAATAGTTTAAATAATAGAATTAAGACATAAGAAATAAATGAACTAATGATCACTGGATGGATAAGAGATTAACAAGATAGTATGGGAAGTTTCTGAAGAGATCGAAAGTATAAGTAGCACATGTAATTCTGCATGAGTAATAATGATCCCCTTTGGAGTAGTTTTCACTAGCCTATAACTTTTTTGATTTTTTCAATTTTTGGGGACATTACACATAGTTATCCATTTCACTTCTTTTCATATAAAAAAAAATATGGGTGTTTTATATCTAAGGTATCATGAAAGGGATAATATCCCTATTTTCTATAAGCACGAATGAATTGTGGGCTACAACAACAATAAAAGGATGGAAAGTCACAACTAAGAGTGTACGTCCAATCTACTAGACAATTTGTAAATTTGACCAAGTAAATCATTAAAATTATATACCACAATAGATTACAAGTATATGTGTTCTTGAATGATACTCTTTACTGTGGAGGACAATCTGTTACCAAGAAACAAAGGGACCAAATTATACACTAGAGGATCCTTCAATACTAGCTAACATTGAATGTGAAGCAAAAAGCACACATGTGAACCATGTAAACGGCCTTTAAAGTGAAAAATTAGCACTTGCGAGTCATCATGAGAATGACATCAATCTTCATACTCTAGGGATGACCCTTCTCATCATCAATAATGTTACACTAATATGAACTGCATAAAAATACCTTAGTGGGCCTAATGGTTAAGAACATGTGTTATCTCTCTGGAGATCATAGATTCAAGACCGGAAGGGGGTATGGTTCCTCATTGGCCCATTGTGACAAGGCTTGGAGGGTAGGCAACCCCTAGGATAGAGGCTCACCCCGGTGGGCTTCGGGATGTCTTATCCCCTGCTAAGTCACAAGTTACTGATATATCTGTCTTGTGGGATGTTGGATATACTCTTAAGAGGTTGTTGTTCACATGGTTAAAAAAAGTTATGAACTACATAAAAATACAATATAAAGTTGGTAAAAATATCTTATAACCAAGGAAAATAGCACACCAAGATGCAGTTGGAGGTACAAAATATCTACAACAATGTTTCCTTTCCTTTTATCAATGATATCAAAGTCATGGGATTGGATACGTGAACCTATTTGTATTTCTCTTTTATTAATGTATCATATGTTAAAATAATTGAGTCAAAAGTCATTAGATTAATATTCAAATTACAGGAAATTTGGGGTCTAAAATGGGCCTTATAAAAAACTGTGCCATGGATGAGCTAGATTGAATTGAATTTGTAAACCAATAGAATTTCAATATCTTTGGTCAACCATTATGGTTGAGTTGGACACATAATGCTTAAATGTGTCATATTTTTATTTGACAATAGCTAACTCCATATCAACCTCACCTTGGTTAAGTTCTTGAAAAGATCACCTCGAAATAAGATAAATAAACTTTAACTAATAAATATAGAATATTTTATTCGATCACTACTTCCAACTCCTCTAAAACATAACCTTCACATTAATTAATGGAAACATTTTGAAATACTAAAAACATCTACTAATCAATTTTTTTTAAACAAAACTAAATAATATTTAATTTTAAATAGACTTATCTTGAAATACTAAATAAAAGATATTTAGTATTTTTAGTATTATTAAATAATATTTAAAAAATAAATATATTTAATTATTACATCCAAAAATAAATAAAACATTTAAATACTAAAAAAATAAAAAATAAAAACTATTTTTAATGTTACTAAGATTATAATAAAATTTGATTTTACTTGTTTTCTCTCTTACCTACCTACCCATTAAACCACAATTTGTTTTATATTAATATAAAAAATAATATGAATATACATAGTTTATTGTTTTTTATTTTATGTGATGTAATATTTTTTATATGAATTAATATAAAATTTATATTAAGATAAAATAGTGATTTTTTTATTTTTTTAATATTATTGAAATTATATTTTTCATTATAAATGAATATATTTGAGTTTTACATTTATTAAATATATAAAAAGTAGTGGTCTATTCATTTAAAAAAATAATAATCTAAAATTCAAAAGTTTCCTATCATTTATTATGTGTGCACAAGAATCTAAATATTTCATTAATATTTTTAACCAATATCTCTTAGCTCTACATTAACTCAATATAGTTGTCAACTACCATTAATGAGACAATTTAGGTTGACTTTCATTAGATTTTCATTAGATTTAATCTGACATGGCATATTTGTAGTGTGATGTAGCCTTTTTTTATATTTTCCTTAGGAGGCCCATTTTAGACCCCAAATTTCCTCTAGCTACTACAAATCGATCTACATTTATCGCACTCAATGATGAAGGGCCATGTGAAATAAGGTTAGCCTCGACACAACATTAAGAAAAGGCTTCATTTTGGAGCTCAAAAACCTACCCAATGAAAGGAATAAGCCTCAAAACCCAAAAGACTTCCAAAGGTATTCAGGGTAAGAAGATGTCACTGTAGAAATAAAATATCAATGCTATCAACAATGATGATAAGAAGAAGCACATGAAATAGATCTTGCTACTAAGAATTCTCACAAGCATACACAGGAAAAATAGAGAGAAGAAAAGATATTGAATCACATGAATGAAGAGACGAATATTGGTGTGTATCCGTCCATTAAATAATGATAAATAATAGTGTACATAAATAGTACATCCCTCATAGAAAAATCAAGTTGTATGGAGACAACTCAAAAATCTCAAAAAGGTTGACTTAGTAAAAATATAGAAAACCCCCATAGGTTGCTAAAGAACTTCCCAAATCTGTTAAGGACCTCATGAATTAGAAAAAAGCATGAGTGAATTGTCAAGGAGATGGAAAAAACATGCTAATCCTAGTGTAATATCTATATCGGGATATTTTTTA
>LPNX010371144.1:1124-13566 GCA_001517045.1 Pseudotsuga menziesii | reverse complement strand
TATATATATGTTTTACATTTTAATTATTATTTTTTATGTGGTTTACATCCTTGCGAATAGAGTTTGGGGCTCTCTTCATCCATAGTGATAATTCTAGGGGGGCCACCAGAAGGGGCCTCACCCTATCGGCTCAAGTTTCAGGAACCTAACCCCCAAGGACCTAGACAGTTGCATTTGAGAGAATTACACCTATGAATTCAATATCAAACGGACTTTGGGTTCAAACTCTATCTAACTACGCTATCCCTTAGGGCATTTTTTATGTTTTAACTACTAAAGAATATCATTTGAAATAAATATAAATATGTTTTTTTTTAAATTAACTTCAAAATTATGGATCATATTTTCTCCTTTAAGATTTTCTCCAATTAAAAAATTAACTTACATAGGCTAATCATCTCATAAAAGAGTCAATTCTTTGATATGTCTATATTAAAATGTTCATAAACAAAATGAAAATAATTTAAAATAATAGTAATAGGAAATGCAATTTAATTCAATATTAAAATGAAAAAAGTGAAAGTAAAAATGATAGAAAACTATTTTTGGAGTAAGATCTTAAATTGTTTTTAAGTGGTCAATTCCTGCTAGCTCAGTCGGTTAAGGTGTGAACTTTTTTTGCAAGGTGACTCTAGTTGGGAGGAGACACAAAAAAAATAAGTTATGTTAAGGGTTGGTGTGACCTAGACCAAGTGCAATCCCCGAGTGATTTTCACATCTTATATAAGCTTGGGTTGCGGTTTCTTAGCCAATGGTGGAAAATTTACACCATTATTATCTAGTAAGAGTGAAAGTATGCTCTGTTATGGACCACAAGTATGTGTTATAGCTGGTTTTACCACACTTTAGTATATCATGTTTTTATGGCCTTCCCTATCCATATTGGCAAATTCCTTGCACCCCCTTTGTTCAGAATAAACTTTGATGCTCCGGAAAATCGCTTAAAAAAGTTAGGTTTATTGGTATACTCGAGTCACCATCTTACAAGCCGAGTGTACACAAAGCTTTCTCCACTATGACCTGCATACATTGGTAAATGTGCCAAAAATAAAATATTCAGAGTTTTCCTCTTCAAGGAACGAATAACTTGACTATTAGCCTTCCATATTCCTGGAAATGCTTTGAATCGACCCTTCACTTCCCATTGAAGGGATATATATTGAGCGAATTGGATGCATTAGAGGAGGAGAAAATGTGAGAGAAAAGAAACTATAGTGGATTTGTGCCCCATACTTACATACTTGAGTCTGCATCCCTTTGTCCTTTGAGAAACCATTGATGCTCTTCTCAAGATTCCCATTGTCGTATGAGGTTGACATTGATATGGAGGATTGTAGTGGTGGAGCCCCACTCCATTTTGATGAGTTGCCAACAGAGTTTGTCACTCATATCATGTTTATATTTAAGAGAAATATTCATTTCTCGTCCATTGTATTTGTGTAACTATGAATATTCTTGTCCATGGATGTAGTTTCTTTGATTATAAATATTGAATTGATATATGCTATAGTAGGTTCTAACGCTTAATATCTATCATGCTTGTATATTTCGTTGTTGTTGAGAATGGAATGCAGGTGCAAGTGTGGTTGAAATATCAATGTGTATCTACTACGAACGTCTCGAATAAGATACAATTCACATCACTTAGTGTTATACTTGTTTATCTCTTTATCATATTTGAAGTGGATTCATTTCTAGTGCCATACTGCCTATTGTGGTCCACCCCAAGCCATAGGAAGTTTTTCTCTGTAACGGAATTGGTGAATTCATTCAGGACTTTTCTTTTTGTTGGGATTTGATTGCACAATGTGCTTGATTTGGTCTCTACTTCTCTTTGTTTCTGTTTTGTGGTTGGGAGTATGTTATCCCACTAGTACTCATTTGAAGTAATTTGAGTCTTGGCCTATCTTCTTACCACCTTTCTCTTGTTGTGCATAGGTCATAGAGGTAATATTCAGGTATACATGCGGGATGTATTACTTACAATAATGTATACACACAGGTTTTCTATGAACAACCGAGCATATACATGCGGTATGTATCACTTACAGTCATGCATACATGCGTATTTCTGTGAATAGTCACGTATATCCCTCTTGAAGAGTAATATCTTGATGTTTGAGAGATGTTGGGTGGATTGTGAGTGTTGTTGAGTCTTTTTGGGTTCTTGTGATGTCAATTCACTCCTCCTGTACTAACCATAGACTTCTTTTTCTTTGGTTTTAGTTAAAAGTTGGTCTTGTCATTCTTCTCCTTTTATGTTTTGATATTAGTGCATTCGAAATTTTTTATTTGTGTCTTGATTGGCTTTTTTCTAATACTTTTTATAGGGTTTGGGAGTTATACAGTATTTTTGTTGCATTTTCATATCATTTATAATTAAAATACAAAAATATTTTTATTTTTGGCATGTTTGTGCATGATGCATTTGCATGGAAATAGTACTTTCATTAAGTTTGCCTTGATGAAATAAGGTTCATGTTTTTCGATAGGAATTATTGCATTGCCATTTGAAGAGAAATTTATGCATCTCATGTAGTGGCATACCCATTTTTCACATTCAAAGATAAATTTCACTTGGCATCATTTGTTAGGTGTGCATATTTATCTCACTGTTGAGTCATAACATCGCTAGTTGCATGGTCATTACCCTTGAGTAATCACATCCATTAAAATTAACACTTAACTTAAAATGGATTACACTTTTTATTTGATAGAGGTGCACCAACAATCTTAGGTTGTAGAGTCTTGGAATAGGGTGCAGCGAGTAAATTTTTCCAAGACTACATAACAAAACAATTGGGTGTATTTCAAGGTGAGAAGCGAATTTCTTGATATAATTAGTGTTCTTGGAAGGCTCCCCTTACACAGGAGTTAATAATGAGGCAACGTACACGTTTATGGTGGGGATAGACCCTTTCCACTGTCTTTGTAGTGCCATATATATTTCTAGGATCTTATTCGTATCGGGGAGCTTTTGAGGTACCTTTGGTTCTTTAAGGATTTAGGATTTGTTACCCTACCCATATGGTAGATCCTACGTATGACCATCCGCTTGATAATTGGTTATATTGGGGTGACATTAGTTTCATTACCTAGGTATCACAACAAGTACTTACAGAGGTTATTCTGAGAGTGTACTAGCCAAGTAGGGGTCGGGAAATGCAATCTCTATATGCATTGAAGATGAGGGCCACTGTAAATGGTTACACATATCCACTTGTAGTGTATGGGAGTCTCAAACCTCTCCTAGATGATACATACCTACCGCATTCAGGATCTCACTTATCCTCCCTCTTGGCTTGTTTGCATCTTCCTTAGATTTTCTTAGGGGTGTGCTCTTTGTGCACTAGATTTCTTTAGGGATTGTAATTAGTCGAGTCTTGTTATTTTTTGTGGTGTCATCTTTGATCAAGTTCTAACACTCCCCCAATCTCGACGTTTAGCATGGATTTATCCTTGTGGGTTTCCTCCTCCTCCTTGGAAGAGGACTAGACATTCTATGTGAACGTTTACAGATTATGATTCACACAACATTCTTATCATGAGTACTACATCTGAGAATGCAAATATATATCCTTCTCCATCCTAAGGAATGGGTAATGTGACTATCATAAGACCTGGGACTTTGATTGACACCAACCCTCATGGGACTGGTACTTCCTACAATTCATGACCCCATCTCTCGGACTTTGCAGCTGTTCCTTCTAGCATCGATCCCTTTAGATTTGGAATTCCAGACCTTATTGATACTTTTCCATCATCTGGCATTGATATTTGTATATATTCTGGTGTTGTTCCTAGGGGCACTTCCATCCCGTTCCATGTTGATATATTTGGTAGTGTTCATATTACACCTTCCACTCCATTCGTGGGAGGATTTTCATACCCCTCAGTTGGGCATAACACCGATGTTCACTTCCAAGGAGTTGACCCTAGACATACAAACATTGGAGGTAAAACTTACATTCCTTCCTATGCTCCATCGTCCACCAATCCTATTCCGTCAAATTCCTTTCTTATAGCACATGCTCCTCATGACCCACATAGTTGTTCAGGATGGAGTGCTTCCTCTAGCCATGTTGTTCCCTTGACGACTAGTACCATTGTGTTGGGAGGCTACGTACCTCCTTATGTGTCCGGGGGTCAACCGGTTTATCAATCCTACAATTATGGTTATATAGCACCCTATTATCAAGGTGTACCAATTTATAATATTCTCATTTATCCTTTTATTGATCATGCATGAGGGGGTTATTATCTGACTAGCCAAGTCCATGGTATTTATTCTAATCATCCTTATATGAACCAATCTTTTCAGGGAGCGTGGAACCATATGGCACAACCTAGTCTCCCTTTCTTGGCTTCGTTGAACTTGTCTGACCTTTCGAAGCTAACCAAAGATCTTGTATCTCACGATATGATGTGGTTGGTTGTCCTTGCCAAACTTCCTTCGAACATTCCAAAGTTTGAAGGTAAGAGTGATCAGGACCCTGGAGAGCATGTGACTACTTTCCACCTATGGTTCTCTTTGAATTCTTTTAATCATGAATCTATTCGCTTACGACTGTTTCAATGCACCCTCATCATTCCTGCCACTAAATGGTATATAGACTTGCCTAGGGGAATGTATTAGATGCTTAACAACCTAGACATAAAACTTTTGAACCACTTTCAACTACCGGTACATTACGATGTCAATACCGAACTCTTTTTCATGTTTGGGAAATATAAAACCACACACATTTTAGACCATATTCAAGAGTGGCATAGACCAAAAAAGTTGATTAAGGCCAGCATTCCACCTGAGTTTTTGTTGGAATGGTTCCTCAAATGTTTATTTCCTTATATCGTGAAGATGTTTCGACATCTAGAGCTATGAATGAGGACCAGTATATCTTCCAACATCAACAATTAGATTTGATTTAGGCTTGGTCTAGGCTCCGTTATGAGATTATTCCTAATGCACCAAGGTCAAACTTTGAACCTAAGTTCAAACCTGGGCCACATGTCGATGGTTTTGTTGGCTCTGCAAGTACTAAGGTTGTAGACCAGGTTAAAAATCAAATGTGAAATTTTTCTATTAATCAACATGCAACCAGATAAGCTACAGCTTTGTCTAATCCCACCCAATCAATGGGTGTGCTCTCGGTACATTCATTGGAATAGAAGGGTAACCAATAGCCCGAACAAAATAGAAAGAAGGGAAGAAACAATAAAAGAGGTGGGAATAGGAAGGAGAACTCTAATGATGACAAGAATGTAAATGATGTAGGGCAGGGACAATAATACTAAATGGAAGGTTAAATTCCCTTTCAATATTTTTGGGGGATACCATATCACATACTTGTTCCCGCGTATTGATGAGGCCTTGAATTTCATCGCACAGATCTCAGCTGTGTTGATTGATCCTTTACCTCATAACCAAAATATGGCTTCGAGGAACATGAACGCTAGAAACACTTCTGGTGGGTATCAAAACCTGCTGAATATAGTAGGTGTCCATGGTTGCATCAACATGTTGTATGTTGCTAATCTTGTGACCCAGAAGAAATATTATGGTACGTCTCAACCTGACTTGGGTGAAGAGCCTACACCTCTTGATAAATATTTTCATATTGATAATCCTGAAGATATACCTCACATACCTAAGGGATTCTTAAAGCGCTTAGAACAAGACTCTAATGCTCGAGCTTCCCAACATTATTCTATTATGGAGGGCTTGGGTCAAAATCCCTGTGTGATGTCATCTCTTGAAGTCATTCAGACTTGTCCTACACAGAGGAGAGTTTTGTTGACTACCCTCGATATGGTTGATTCTAACCCTTCCACTACATTTAGATTTGATATCCACAAGATCCATCCTCGCTTTTCTTACCATGTGGATTTCTTATTCCATATGGAGTGTATGAATAACACGATAAAATACATAGTGATTGATGAAGGCGTTGTGGCCTCTATGATGTCTCTCTCTTATTGAAAGGGCATTTATTCATCTGTGTTGTCAAAATCCATGACCATGTTGGTTTCTTTCCATGGACATTCATTTCCACCACATGGTATTATCCCCTCTCTCTAGGTCCACTTGAGAGGGAAGACTGTCTCGATCGAGGTTGAGGTGGTTGATGCACCCCCTATATACAACCTTTTACTTTCCCATAATTGCATCTATGCTATGAAATCGATCATGTCTTCTATTTTCCCTATTATTTTCTTCCCTTTTGAGGATCAGTTAGTCACTATTGACGCTATGTCAATTGATGCTTCCAGTTCCATTGCATCATCGCGATCCACCATCCCATCCATTGACAATTCTTAGCCGACAACTGAGAATGTTGGTTTTGGAATGTATACGTCACTTATGGGATCCTTTAATATTGGAACACCAATCCTAGATATTAGTTCCATTATTGGTAATGATTCGTCGTCGTTGAGTTCGGTCCCATTTCATATTATGTATTTGTAGGACCCTTGGATTCTCCCTTCTTTAAACATTTCATATGACGATCTTAGACCTACCAATATGAAGATGTTGTTGTATGCAGTAGAGGTTTCTTATCAAGCTATTCTTGATCCCATTGTAGACCCTGGTCCTTCCTCTTCATGGACGGAGGAGGAGGATCTATTTTCACTTTCTTCCCAAGCGCACAAGTAAATTTGAACATGAAATCCAAAAGATTTCATGTCTGAAATTTGAAAGACACGTGTCTGTTATTCGACAGCAACATTTCTTTTGACATCGGTGGGAATTCGTCCGTTAATATTCGACACAATTTTAAACTGTGTCGATATTTTGTCAGAATATCATCGTAAATTGGGAAATTTTTACTTGAATTAGGCTTCTAAGTTTCGACGACTAGACATCAAATAACCGATGTATATCACTTCAATCCTACACTTGCAAGTCATCGCTTCTATTTCCTCTTCGTCAGATGTCATGTTCTAGGCATCGGAATTTCGATGACATGTAGATGTTTAAACAAATGACAGAACAAGGGATATGATAGTTTCTAGACTGTTAGAACTTAAGATATTATTAGTTCTCAAATGGAATTCATTTAACACACAAGAATTATCTGATGCCATATTTTCTCCATTATTGTCATTGGCACTTGTTATGCCTCCTTTATTCAAGCCTTCTAAAATTTTCTTGGTTTCATCTTCAACTTCAATTCTTTCCCTTTTTATCGAATGCAAATGTTTAGAAAAGTTAATTTTATGTTTCCTTGCCTTCATTTGTGTCCTTTTATTTTGAAGATCTACTCCATATAATAATTCAAGAGCATTTTCTTCTTTCGTGCAAATATTTATCTTTATTTGATTATCTGATATCTATTGTAGAGTTGATAACCCTGAATTATGTTTCTTTAAGATATTTCTTTTCATCTTCAGAATGGAATTCTGATGCAAAGAAGTGTTTGGAACTACCCTAACTTCATTGTTTTTATTCACAAATGTAGAAAGCACATGATCTTTGACATTAGGACCATAATTTTCATGAATATTTTCAAAATCATTTTCACCCTTCAAATTTTCTTTATAGTTTGAAACCTGAATGCTCTCTTATATGTTTCCATGTTTAAAATATTCATCCTTTCCTTGACATTTGGATAACAACTTATTTTTCAACTCAGAGGTGAATGGATGAAAATTTATTTTTCAACTCAGAGGTGAATGGTTGAACATTAGTAGCACCACATAAACCATTGCAAAAGAAGCAATAAAAAATGAAATCAATAAACCATAACCTACATTTACTTAATGACCAAATCCTATATTTCGAAAACCAAGGTGACCAACTTGACATGCTAGAGACCACAGATAATATTATCTGACAAGAGTATAACCAAAGGCATTTATCCATCAAGTTTGGATCATTTTCTTCTAATGAATGTACTGCTATGTTCATATTTCCCTCTTATTGCACTAACTGTTTAAGCAGTCTGAAAGGGTTTTCGGATTCATACGATTACTCTTAAATATATGTATATATATATATGTGTGTGTGTGTGTGTGTGTGTGTGTGTGTGTGTGTGTGTGTGTGTGTGTGTGTGTGTGTGTGTGTGTTGTAGAGTACACCATCTCTATAAGTCTTTTCACTGTATAAATCGAGTATATTGTTTTCCAAACACTTTGCATACACTAGGTTGTAATGTACTGTAAGTAATTTGGTATGTGACTTTGACAAACAATTGTAGTATATATTGTTGAATGTAGTAGTAGTTGTTCAATCCTTATGATGATTGTCCTTAGATGGTTTAGAAGGAAGTTATTATAGAATATGTAACATTTACCATCCACAACATTTAAGATTGCAAAATAAAATGATACAATAATAATAAAGCATAAATAATACTTTTAATGCCAAATATCTAGATCTAGATTTTACTCAAAAGAAAGGTGAATACATGCCTGGAAAATTTGATGCACTAACAGCAATGGAAAAAGGTGTCCTACACAACTCCAACTTTCTCCTTGGTATTGAACAAACTGGGCATACTTCAATGAACAAATATAAACTGTTGTAGTTTCCTTTCACTAGATAATAATGAGTGGATTTGGTAGATATTAGACCTCACACAAGCAAAAGAGGCAGCATAATGAAGATTTAATTCCAATAAATATGTATAACACAAAACTTACCTCGGAAGCACAATTGTTGTCCACTTCCATATTCAAAGAGGCATGCCTATAGATAGAGATTGAGTTTACCAATTTTTTCTAGATATGTGTGAGGTTCCTGACAAGCAGAAGTTTTGCATAAGCATTAATTTGGATACTATAGATGTCATTTTATATATACTCCTTTTTGAAGCAAAGGTGATGGTATAATGCATCATGGAATTCATTTAGTTTGTCTAGGTTCTCTGGAGTGTAAACATTGTGTCTAAGTTTCAGGTTTAGTTTTAGTTGTTATCCTAGAAGGGAGTACAAGTCCCACATGATGAGCATCAATGATTTTATTTATGAATTTAGTTGTTTATATTTCAAAAGAAAAATTCTAGATTGTAGCTATACACTCTTAGCAAATTTGATTTGAATATTCTTCTTTTCCCTTGTCAAAGCATATCTATGAACAAAAATGATGTTTTATTCCTACCTAACCTTTTCTATGTAGTTTCATGAAATGCAAACACTACATTTGGAACCTGGGGAATAAAATAACAAGTGTATTTAGAAAATTTTGTTTTGCTGTAAAATCCATGATATAGGTCAGTGCAGACATTGTATGAGAAATTAAAACTAAAATCTGGGAGCAAGTCCACATGGAAATGGATGCAACTTACAATCTATGTAAATAGGTCTTGCTTTAAAAGGAACCTACACAAAATGAGAGACTACTACTAAGTCACTAATAGAGTGTAAGGCTTAAGGAACAAGATTTTCTCAAACATCATTACGTTAAGCTCTATAAATAGTATTCAGCATGAAACATGGTGAAAGAGTATTTACAGTGATATAATCAAGCCAATGATACTTGATATAAGTAACCCAATGATTCTTAAAGAGGTTCTAAGAATCCATGTACAACTTTAAGAACACCTTTTAAAATAGGTAAACAAACTACTAGGTAATGAACCAAAAGAGTGCTTAAAATCTAACATAAATATTCATAGAGGGTCTTATGGAATTGAAGAACTAACCTTCTTTGTCATATGCTAGGGTCTCATCAAAACTACTCAGGTGGTTATCCTCTAGACCTCCTAGCAGGCTCTCTATTTTTTGCCTTTGACCATGATTCTACTTCTCTTGGTTTTATTGTGAATGACCCACAAGAAGGCTACCTCTATGGTAGTGAAGTTGAATTCCTCTACTTCCCTAGCCTCCACTTTTATGTAAATATTAGGATCAACAATGTCTAGTAGTGTCACTAGTCATTTAGCAACCACCCATCCTCATGCCCCATCCTCTCACCAAAAGAACACCAATGTGAGGTTTTCATAAAAAGATCCTTAAATGGATATGTTAGATTAGGTTCTCCAAACAAGAATGTCTCTTTCTCCAAGGAGATCATTTAAGGATGTGTTCAAATTAGTCAAGGACCTTTATCCCCACCATTCTACCCAAGGACGTAGATTCATAGAGAGAACTCAAATTCTAATTTGGTCCTACAAGACTCGCCAAAGGAACTTTGTGACAATATGAAAAGCTTCAAAGAAGGCACTTTGATTTTTCATTTCAACAAACTGGCCAATTTATGGTGCTCTCATACACTAGAGTAACAACAACTGGGAAACAAATGTCTCAGTGAGATTTTGTGTGAAAGGTTTCTTGTCGTTCATTTTGAATAAATTAAACATAGGAATAGAGAAATCGAAGGGGGGTCTTGGTTATGGAATAGATATTGTGCCTTCCTAACTCTTTGATTCCTATAATTCAATATCACATCCATGAGAATCTCATTAGAGCATATCTAGGTAATACTTCCAAATTTTCAAATTGATCTCTAAGGAGATGAGGTCATTAAGCAAATGGACAAAGTCTACGGGAAAGTTTATCAATTTTCACAAAAGGAAGAATGTAGATTTTTTCATAGTTCTAAGAGAGTTTGTAGAATTGTATCTAGGGAAAGGACTTCCATATAGGGTCATCCTTGAATATGAGCAAATGTAATGGTATCAACCATTGGATTAGGGATATACATTTTTTTCGTGCATATGTTGTTGGGAAATGGGTTATTTAATAGTTTCTTCTCTGAAAATGATTCGGGAAGTAGAAGAGAAAATTGAACCTCGACATATTTATTTAGAGGAGGAAAGGAAACCCATGAGAGGTGGACCAAGATGATTTCTGATTCATGAAGAGAACAAGAAAGTGGGAATCTAGTCGAGGTGGAAGTCAATTTAATGTTGGGAACGATTTCATATGACAAAGACCGATATATCAAGAAAGATAAAGTTTCAAAAAAATCACAATGACTAGATCATTTCATATATAGAGGAGAAATTGAGAAATGAGAACCTGAACATTAGCTAATCTTACAAGATAAGAGGCTCAATTTTCCAATGTTTGCTTCTAAAAAATCTAGATCCCAATAATATAACCAAGTAAAAATGAATTATCTACTCTCAAATGCTCTAAGGCATTGTCTCTAAATTATTTTTTCACTTAGGTATACCTGGGGTAGCTTGTAAATTTGCAATTTTTAATATAAATTGTGTTCATGTTAATAAGGGTTGGAAACTTGAGAGATGGAAACTGTGGGTAGTTTTATCTTTGTCCCTGAGGAAAATATGGAAGCAAAATTTTCAAAAATTGACAACTAAATTTCATATCATTTCATATCAAGGAAGCAAAAATTTCAAAATTCACAACTAAATCATTTCATATCTCGAGGAGGAATAGGGAGATTAGAATCCCAACATTAGCAGAACTTATAGGAGAAGTATCTCCTTTGTCAATGTTTACTTCTAAAATAACTAGATCCAAAGAATGTAACCAAGGATAAATTGAATTATCTACTCGCAAACACTTTAAGGCGTCGTCTCTCAATGATTTTTGCACTTGGGTATAGCTGGGGTATATTGTAAAATTTTTATTTTTAATATATTATAATTTTAGATATGGTTCTATATAGAGTTAAAATTGTCAATGTCCAACAGAGCTGATGTAGTTAGGAATACTATTGGCACATCCATTGGGATTCCTTTTTAGCTATGTTCTTCCCCACCCATATTGACATGACTTTCAAAGTGGAGAAGACCAAGTCCTAGGTGATTTTAGTATAATAGAAACTCCTTGGAAGTAGTACAGGGAATCCTAAGGAATACCACACCTTGCATCATAGCCCCTAGGACACATTTCTACAAAACAAAAAAAAGGATTTTAAAAAAATATACATGGATAAATGAACTAACCTAGGAATGCAAGGAAGACTTAATCTTCACTTTGTTCTTGGCGGTACACTTCTCCTTCTTCTCCTTCAACTCCATTGTGGCCTCGTACCATATTTTTTGCAAGGCCTTCGTATTCCAAATGTTTGATTAGGGTAAAAATTACACAACTTTCCGTAGCAGAAAATAAGGTTTGTGGATTTTACTTTATATTACCTCTATAGAAAACAAGTGGAATAAGCAACGCAGTTGCTTAGTACCTGGAATTTATGTAAGAAACAATGTAAAGTAAATTAGCATCGGACATCATTCATGGTCATTTACAACTCCATGAGTGATTTAGGCGTTAAGTATCCCTTCGTAGTCTTATGAGAAATTTTTGGTAGACATGAAACACCTAACACTAGACACTACCATCCATAGCCTCATAAGCGATTGAAGGCATACATAGCCCTTCATATTCATGAGAACTATTTTTTATAAGCATTATGCACCCAACAATAAAGTAGTAAGTGATATATTGATTGAGATGTATATAATTAACGCAATGTAGTGGACCATTCATAACTCAAGAGTCATTTAAGGCTTACACCAACCTTTATAATCTC
>LPNX010371134.1:171606-192247 GCA_001517045.1 Pseudotsuga menziesii | reverse complement strand
TGCCTAGCCTATTATGATGGCTGGTAGTGAGTGCCCGTTTGATATAAAAATGTGCACGCCAACTTTTTCAATGGTCCGAGCTATTTGGACCCCTTCAAGCCCAACTCTAGTGAAAATGCATGATGGAGTTTCAATTCTGACCAATTTCTCATAATTGAAATTTGATAATAGATTTGGATTCCCGTTTGATAGATAACTGTGCACTCCAACTTTCACGATGTTTTGACCTATTTTCACCCCCTTTAACCCCAATCTTGGCGAAACCACATGATGGAGTTTCACTCTGGACAAATTTCTCAGATTTAAAATTTGATCATAGATTTAGATGTGCATTTGGAAGATAAGAGTGCACGCCAACTTTCATGATGTTCAAAGTTATTTTCGACTCCTTTAAGCCAAACACTAACAAAACTACACGATGCAGTTTTGCTTTTGACCAACTTCTAAGAATTGAAACTTGATCATAGATTTGGATGACCATCAGATAAACAAGCATGGACGCCAACTTTCGCAACGTTCCAAGCTATTTTTACCACATTTAATCCCAACCCTAGTGAAAATGCATGACGAAGTTTCACTTTTGACCAGTTTCTTATAATTGAAATTTGATCATAGATTTGAATGTCCATTTGATAAACAAACGTGCATGTGAAATTTCAAGACGTTCCAAAATATTTCACCCCCTTTTATCCCAACCTCAGCAAAACCATACAACAGAGTTTAACTTTTGACTAATTTCTTAGAATTAAAATTTGATCGTAGATTTATCTTAGCATTTGGTAGATAACAGTGCACACCAACTTTCATGATGTTTGAAGTTATTTTAGTCATTATGCAAGGTTCGTCAAGCAAAGGTCTAAAAGATGCTATTTTTTCGACTTCCTTGTAAGTGAAATTTGAAAGAGAATTTAGGTACCCATTTGAGAGATAACCATGCATACACACTTTCAGGGGATTTTGAGCTAGTTTGAACCTTGGTCAAACCAAGGCCTAAAAGGTTGCACTTTTTTCCAATTTCTTAGAAATCAAATTTAAAAGTACATTTAGATACCCATTTAAGAGGCACACACAAAAACGTGCACAACGGAGTTTCACTTTTAACCAATTTCTTGCAATTAAAATTTAATCATTGATTTAAATGCGCATATGGAAGATAAGAGTGCATGCCAACTTTCACGATATTGAGAGCTATTTTTGGCATCTTTAAGCCAAACCCTAACAAAAATGCAAGATGTAGTCTCAGCTTTGACCAAATTCTCAGAATTGAAACCTGATCATAGGTTTGGATGCATATTGGATAGATAAGCATGCACGCCAACTTTCGTGACGTTCCGAACTATTTTGACACCCTTTAAGCCCAACCCTGTCAAAACCGTATGAAGGAGTTTCACTTTCGAGCAGTTTCTAGAATTTAAATTTGATCATAAATTTGGATGCCCATTTGATGAACAAGCGTACATGCAAACTTTTGTGACATTCCAAAATATTTTCACCCCCTTTAATCCCAACCTTATCAAAACCGCAGAACGGAGTTTCACGTTTGACTAAGTTCTCAAAATTAAAATTTAATCATAGATTTATTGTTGCATTTGGTAGATAAGAGTGCATGCTAACTTTCATGATGTTCAGAGCTATTTTGGTCGTTATCAAGGTTGGTCAAGTAAAGGTCTAAGAGATGTTATTTTTTCGGCTTCTTGTAATTGAAATTTGAAAGAGAATTTAGGCACCCATTTGAGAGATAACCATGCATACAAACTTTCAGAGGATTTCAAGCTATTTTGGACCTTAGGCAAACTTGGTGAAACAAAGACATAAAAGTATGCATTTGTTTCGAATTTCTCAAAGCCATTTCCCCCCCCTTTACGCCAAACCTTACTGAAATTGAATGATGGAGTTTCACTTTTGACCAAATTCTTGGAGTTGAAATTTGATCATAGATTTGGATGCCCATTTGATATAAAAACGTGCACACCAACTTTTGCAATGGTCCAAGCTATTTGGACCCCTTCGAGCCCAACTCTAGCAAAAATGAACGATGGAGTTTCACTTCTGACTAATTTCTCAGAATTGAAATTTGATTATAGATTTGGATGCCCATTTGATAGATAACCGTGCACTCCAACTTTTGGGACATTTTGAGCTATTTTCACCCCTTGTAACCCCAATCTTAGCGAAATCGCATGATGGAGTTTCACTCTTGACAAATTTAAAGGAATTAAAATTTGATTATAGATTTAGATGTGCATTTGGAAGATAAGAGTGCATGCCAACTTTCATGATGTTCAGAGTTATTTTCGAATCCTTTAAGCCAAACCCTAACAAAACCGCACAATGGAGTTTCTCTTTTGACCAACTTCTAAGAATTGAAACTTGATCATAGATTCGGATGCCCATTAGATAAACAAGTATGCACGCCAACTTTCGCAACGTTCTAAGCTATTTTGACCACCTTTAAGCCCAACCCTAGAGAAAAAGCATGACAAAGTTTTCGTTTTGAGCAGTTTCATATAATTGAAATTTGATAATAGATTTGAATGCCCATTTCATAGACAAGTGTGCGCAAAATTTCAAGACGTTCAAAAATATTTCACCTGCTTTAATCCCAACCTCAGCAAAACCATACAACAGAGTTTCACTTTTGACTAATTTCTTAGAATTAAAATTTGATTATAGATTTATCTTAGCATTTGGTAGATAATAGTGCACACTAATTTTCACGATATTTGAAGTTATTTTGGTCATTATTCAAGGTTGGTCAAGCAAAGGTCTAAGAGATGCTATTTTTTCGACTTTCTTGTAAGTGAAATTTGAAAGAGAATTTAGGTACCCATTTAAGAGATAACCATGCGTACACACTTTCATGGGATTTTGAGCTATTTTGGACCTTGGTCAAACTTGGTCAAACGAAGGCCTCAAAGGTTGCACTTTTTTGCAATTTCTTAGAAATCAAATTTAAAAGTAGATTTACATACCCATTTAAGAGTCACACATAAAAACATGCACAAAGGAGTTTCTCTTTTAACCAATTTCTTGGAATTAAAATTTAATCATAGATTTAAGTGCGCATTTGGAAGATAAGACTGCATGCCAACTTTCATGATGTTGAGAGTTATTTTTAGCATCTTTAAGCCAAACCCTAACAAAAATTCAAGATGCAGTCTCAGCTTTGACCAAATTCTCATAATTGAAACCTGATCATAGGTTTGGATGCATATTGGATAGATAAGCATACATGCCAACTTTGGTGACGTTCTGAGTTATTTTGACCCCCTTTAAGCCCAACCCTATCGAAACCGCAAGAAGGAGTTTCACTTTCGAGCAGTTTCTTAGAATTTAAATTTGATCATAAATTTGGATGCCCATTTGATGAACAAGCGTGCATGCAACATTTTGAGACATTCCAAAATATTTTCACCCCCTTTAAGACCAACCTGAGCAAAACGGCACAACGGAATTTCATGTTTGACTAATTTCTCAAAATTGAAATGTGATCGTAGATTTAACGGTGCATTTGGTAGATAAGAGTGCATGCTAACTTTCCTGATGTTCGGAGCTATTTTGGTTGTTATTCAAGGTTGATCAAGTAAAGGTCTAAGAGATGTTCTTTTTCAGCTTTCTTATAATTGAAATTTGAAAGAGAATTTAGGTACCCATTTGAGAGATAACCATGCATACAAAATTTCAGGGGATTTCGAACTATTTTGGACCTTAGGCAAACTTGGTGAAACCAAGACATAAAAGGTTGCATTTATTTCCAATTTCTCAAATCCATTTTCCCCTCTTTTAAGCCAAACCTTAGCGAAATTGAATGATGGAGTTTCACTTTTGACCAAATTCTGAGAGTTGAAATTTGATCATAGATTTGGATGCCCATTTGCTAGAGAAGCGTGCACTCCAACTTTCGTGAGACTCCGAGCTATTTTCACCCGATTTAAGCGCAGCCTTAGCAAAACAACACAAGTGAGTTTCACTTTTGACCAATTTCTATAAATTAAAATTTGATCGTAGATTTATCTGCACATTTGGTAGATAAGAGTGCATGCCAATTTTCATGATGTTCGTAGCTATTTTGGTCGTTATTCAAGGCTGGTCAAGCAAAGGTCTAAGAGATCATATTTTTCGACTTTCTCATAATTGAAATTTGAAAGAGAACTTACATACCCATTTGAGAGATAACCATGCATACAAACTCTGAGGGGATTTCAAACTATTTTGGACCTTAGTCAAACTTGGTCAAACCAAGGCCTAAAAGCTTGCACTTTTTTCCAATTTCTTAGAAATCAAATATTTAGATACCACTTTTTTCAAATATAGGCATTGACACCTATTTTTATGAGATTTTGAGCTATTTTGGCCCGTAATCAAGGATGGTCAAACCAAGGTTGAAAATATGCACTTTTGTTGACTTTTTTCAGAATTAAAATTTGAAAGTGGATTTAGGGACCCATTTCAATAAACAAGCATACATGCTAACTTTCGTAACGTTTTGAGCTATTTTCGTGATGTTCAGAGCTATTTTCCCATCCTTTAAGCCAAACCTTAGCAAAATCGAATGATGGACTTTCACTGTTAACCAAATTCTCAGAGTTGAAATTTGATCATAGATTTGAATGCTCGTTTGATATAATAGCATGCACGCCAACTTTTGCAATGTTTCGAGCTATTTGGATCCCTTAGAGCCCAACTCTAGCGAAAATGCACGACGGAGTTTCACTTCTGACCAATTTCTCAGAATTGAAATTTGATCATAGATTTGGATGCCCATTTGATAGAGAACTGTGCACTCAAACTTCCGCGACACAACGAGCTATTTTCACCGACTTTAACCCCAACCTTCACGAAACCACAGAAAGGAGTTTCACTTTTAACTAATTTCTTGGAATTAAAATTTAATCATAGATTTAAATGCGCATTTGGAAGATAAGAGTACATGCCAACTTTCACGATGTTGAGAGCTATTTTTGGAATCTTTAAGCCAAACCCTAACAAAATTGCATGAAGGAGTCTCACGTTCCGAGCTATTTTACTCCCTTTAAGTGCAACCTTAGCGAAATCACATGATAAAGTTTCTCTTTTGACCAATTTCTTAGAATTTAAATATGATCATAGATTTAGATGCCCATTTGCTAGATAAGAGTGCATGCCAAATTTAGTGATGTTCAGAGCTCTTTTTCCCTCCTTTGAGCCAAATCTTAGCGAAACTGCATGATGGAGTTTCACTTTTGACCAAATTTCCAGAATTGAAATTTGATCATAGGTTTGGATGCCCATTTGATATACAAGCGTGCACGTCAAATTTTGCAATCTTTTGAGCTATTTGGACTAGCTTTAAGCTGAACTCTAGTGAAATGCATGACGAAGTTTCACTTTTGACAATTTTCTCGCAATTGAAATTTGATCATAGATTTGGATGCCCATTTGATAGACAAGCATGCACTCCAACTTTCATGACGTTTCGAGCTATTTTCACCCCCTTTAACCCCAACCTTTGCAAAACTGCACGACAGAGTTTCACTTTTTACAAAATTCTCGGAATTGAAATTTGATCATATCTTTTGATGCGCATTTGGATGATAAGTGTGCACACCAACTTTCATGATGTTCAGAGTTAGTTTCACCTCCTTTAATCCAAACCCTAACAAAACTATACGATAGAGTTTCACTTTTCACGTACTTCTTAGAATGGAAACTTGATCATAGATTTGGATGCCCATTGGATAAACAATCATGCACGCCAAATTTTGCAACGTTCCGAGCTATTATTTTGACCCCTTTGACGCCCAATCGTAATGAAACCACATGATGGAGTTTCACTTCTGACCAATTTCTTGGAATTGAAATTTGATCATAGATTTGGATGCCCATTTGATAGAGAAGCGTGCACTCAAAATTTCGTGAGACTTCAATCTATTTTCACCCGATTTAAGCGCAGCCTTAGCAAAACAACACAAGTGAGTTTCACTTTTGACCAATTTCTCTAAATTAAAATTTGATCGTAGATTTATCTGCACATTTGGTAGATAAGAGTACATGCCAATTTTCACGATGTTCGTAGCTATTTTGGTCATTATTCAAGGCTGGTTAAGCAAAGGTCTAAGAGATCATATTTTTTCGACTTTCTCATAATTGAAATTTGAAAGATAACTTAGATACGCATTTGAGAGATAACCATGCATACAAACTCTGAAGGGATTTTGAACTATTTTGGACCTTAGTCAAACTTGGTCAAACCAAGGCCTAAAAGCTTGCACTTTTTTCCAATTTCTTAGAAATCAAATGTAAAAGTATATTTAGATACCCATTTAAGAGATAAGCATGCACACATATTTTTGTGATATTTTGGGTTATTTCAGCCCTTAGTTAAGGTTGGTCAGACGAAGTTCTAAGAAATGCACTTTTCTTGACTTTCTCGAAATTGAAATTTGAAACTGTATTTAGGTATCCATTTGATAGATGAAGCATACATGTATATTTTTGGGGATTACGATCCATTCTGGACATTGGTCAAACTTCGTCAAACCAAGGCCTAAAACGTTGCATTATTTTCAATTTCTCAAAATTCAAATTTTAAAGTAGATTTAGATACCCATTTCAAATATAAGCATTGACACCTATTTTTATGATATTTTGAGCTATTTTGGCCCTTAATCAAGGATGGTCAAGGCAAGGTTGAAAGAGAATTTAGGCACCCATTTGAGAGATAACCATGCATAAAACATTTCAGGGGATTTCGAGCTATTTTGGACCTTAGCCAAACTTGGTGAAACCAAGGCCTAAAAAGTTGCATTTGTTTCCAATTTCTCAGAGCCATTTTCCCCTCCTTTAAGCCAAACCTTAGCGAAATCGAATGATGGAGTTTCAATTTTGACCAAATTCTCAGAGTTTAAATTTGATCATAGATTTGGATACCCATTTGATATAAAAATGTGCACGCCAACTATTGCAATGGTCTGATATATTTGGACCCCTTCGAGCCCAACTCTAGTGAAAATACACGACGGAGTTTCACTTCCGACCAATTTTTCGGAATTGAAATTTGTACATAGATTTGGATGCCTATTTGATAGATAACCGTGCACTCCAACTTTCGCGATGTTTTGAGCTATTTTCACCCCCTTTAACCCCAATCTTAGAGAAATCGCATGACGAAGTTTCACTCTTGAACAATTTCTCAAAATTAAAATTTGATCAGAGATTTAGATGTGCATTTGGAAGATAAGAGTGCACACCAACTTTCATGATGTTCAGAGTTATTTTCGACTCATTTAAGCCAAACCCCAACAAAACCGCACGATGGAGTTTCCATTTTGACAAAATTCTAAGAATTGAAACTTGATCATAGATTTGGATGCCCATGAGATAAACAAGCATGCATGCCAACTTTCAAAACGTTCCAAGCTATTTTGACCACCTTTAAGCCCAATCCTAGCAAAAACGCATGACGAAGTTTCACTTTTGAGCAATTTCTTATAATTTAAATTTGATCATAGATTTGAATGCCCATTTGATAGACAAGTGTGCATGAAAAATTTTGAGACGTTCCAAAATATTTCACCCCCTTTAATCCAAACCTTAGCAAAACCATACAATAGAGTTTCACTTTTGACTAATTTCCTAAATTTAAAATTTGATCATAGATTTATCTTAGCATTTGGTAGATAACAGTGCACACCAACTTTCACGATGTACAAAGTTATTTTGGTCATATTCAAGGTTGCTAAAGCAAAGGTCTAAGAGATGCTATTTTTCTGACTTTCTTGTAATTGAAATTTGAAAGAGAATTTAGGTACCCATTTGAGAGATAACCATGCATACACACTTTCAGGGGATTTCGAACTATTCTAGACCTTGGTCAAAGTTGGTCGAACCAAGGCCTAAAAGTCCAATTTCTTAGAAATCAAATTTAAAAGTAGATTTAGATACCCATTTAAGAGGCACACATATTTTTGTGAATTTCGAGTTATTTCGGCTCTTAGTTAAGGTTGGTCAAACCAAGTTCTAAGAAATGCACTTTTCTTTACTTTCTCAAAAATGAAATTTGAAACTCTGTTTAGGTACCCATTTGAGAGATAATCCCTACATGTAGAGTTTTTGGGATTGTGAGCCATTTTGGACCTCGGTCAAAGTTCGTGAAACCAAGGCCTAAAATGTTGCATTTTCTCCATTTTCTGAAAATTCAAATTTTAAAGTAGATTTAGATACCCATTTCAAAGATAGGCATGGACACCTATTTTTATGAGATTTGGAGCTATTTTGGCCTTCATTCAAGGATGGTCAAACAAAAGTTGAAAAGATGCACTTTTGTTGACATTTTCAGAAGTGAAATTTGAAAGTGGATTTAGGTACCCATTTCAATTAACAAGAGTACACGCTAACGTTCATGACCTTCTGAGCTATTTCACTCCCTTTAAGTGCAACCTTAGCACGATAAAGTTTCTCTTTTGACCAATTTCTTAGAATTAAAATATGATCATATATTTAGATGCCCTTATGGTAGATAAGAGTGCATGCAAAATTTAGTGATGTTCAGAGCTCTTTTTCCCTCCTTTAAGCGAAACCACATGACGGAGTTTCACTTTTTACCAAATTCCCAGAATTGAAATTTGATCATAGATTTCGATGCCTGTTTGATATACAAGTGTGCACACCCAATTATGCAATGTTTCGAGCTATTTGGACCCACTTTAAGCTAAAATATAGCGAAAATGCACGACAAAGTTTCACTTTTGACATTTTTCTCACAATTGAAATTTGATCATAGATTTGGATGCCCATTTGATAGATAAGCGTGCACTCCAACTTTCATGACATTTCAAGCTATTTTCACCCCCTTTAACCCCAACCTTTGCGAAACCGTACAACAAAGTTTCACTTTTTACAAATTTGTCGAAATTAAAATTTGATCATATCTTTTGATGCGCATTTGGATGATAAGTGTGCACGCCAACTTTCAGATGTTCAGAGTTATTTTCAGCTCCTTTAAGCCAAACCCTAACAAAACTGTACGATGGAGTTTCACTTTTGATGTACTTCTTAGAATGGAAACTTGATCATAGATTTGGATTCCCATTGGATAAACAATCATTCAGTGATGTTCAGAGCTCTTTTTCGCTTCTTTAGCCCAAACCTAAGCAAAACCGCATGACACAGTTTCACGTTTGACCAAATTCCCAGAATTGAATTTTGATCATAGATTTGGATTCCCATTTGATATACGAGCGTGCACGCCAAATTTTGTAATGTTTCAAGCTATTTGGACCTACTTTAAGCCGAACTATAGAGAAAATGCAAAACGAAGTTTCACTTTTGACTATTTTCTTGCAATTGAAACTTGATCACAGATTTGGATGCCCATTTGATAGACAAGCTTGCACTCCAACTTTCATGACATTTCGTGCTATTTTCATCCCCTTTAACCCCAACCTTTGCAAAACTGCACGACAGAGTTTCACTTTTTACAAATTTATCGGGATTAAAATTTGATCATATCTTTTGATGCGCATTTGGATGATAAGTGTGCACGCCAACTTTCACGATGTTCAAAGTTATTTTCAACTCCTTTAAGCCAAACCCTAACAAAACTGTACGATGGAGTTTCACTTTTGACATACTTCTTCAAATGGAAACTTGATCATAGATTTGGATGCCCATTGGATAAACAATCATGCATGCCAAATTTTGCAATGATCTGACCTATTATTTTGACCCCTTTTAAACCCAACCCTAGTGAAATCGCACGACAGAGTTTCACTTTTGAACAGTTTCTCAGAATTGAAATTTGCTCATAGATTTGAATGCCCATTTGATAGACAAGCGTGCATGCGAAATTTTGAGACTTTCGAAAATATTTCACCCCCTTTAATCCAAACCTCAGCAAAACCATACAATAGAGTTTCACTTTTGACTAATTTCTCAGAATTAAAATTTGATCATAGATTTATCTTAGCATTTGGTAGATAATAGTGCACACCAACTTTTACGATGTACAAAGTTATTTTGGTCATATTCAAGGTTGCTAAAGCAAAGGTCTAAGAGATGCTATTTTTCCGACTTTCTTGTAATTGAAATTTGAAAGAGAATTTAGGTACCCATTTGAGAGATAACCATGCATACACACTTTCAGGGGATTTCGAGCTATTCTAGACCTTGTTCAAACTTGGTCGAACCAAGGCCTAAAAGTCCAATTTCTTAGAAATAAAATTTAAAAGTAGATTTAGATACCCATTTAAGAGGCACACATATTTTTGCGAAGTTCAAGTTATTTCGGCTCTTAGTTAAGGTTGGTCAAACCAAGTTCTAAGAAATGTACTTTTCTTGACTTTCTCGAAAATGAAATTTGAAACTCTATTTAGGTACCCATTTGAGAGATAATCCCTACATGTAGAGTTTTTTGGGATTGCGAGCCATTTTGGACCTCGGTCAAACTTCGTCAAACCAAGGCCTAAAACGTTGCATTTTCTCCATTTTCTGAAAATTCAAATTTTAAAGTAGATTTAGATACCCATTTCAAAGATAGGCATGGACACCTATTTTTATGAGATTTGGAGCTATTTTGGCCCGCATTCAAGGATGGTCAAACAAAAGTTGAAAAGATGCACTTTTGTTCACTTTTTCAGAAGTGAAATTTGAAAGTGGATTTAGGTACCCATTTCAATAAACAAGCATACAACACATATTTCATTAAATTTGTAATTAAACAGTGGATCTAGAATTCCAAAATAGCCTAAAAACTCATTTCAAGCATTGTTCTTGTAATAAAATATTTCCAAATTTAATGAAATATGTGTTGTACTACACACTAACGTTCACGACCTTCCGAGCTATTTCACTCCCTTTAAGTGCAACCTTAGCACGATAAAGTTTCTCTTTTGACCAATTTCTTAGAATTAAAATATGATCATAGATTTGGATGCACATTTGGTAGATAAGAGTGCATGCAAAATTTAGTGATGTTCAGAGCTCTTTTTCCCTCCTTTAAGCGAAACCGCATGACGGAGTTTCACTTTTTACCAAATTCCCGGAATTTAAATTTGATCATAGATTTGGATGCCCCATTTGATATACAAGCGTGCACACCAAATTATGCAATGTTTAGAGCTATTTGGACCCACTTTAAGCCAAAATCTTGCGAAAATGCATGACAAAGTTTCACTTTTGACAATTTTCTCACAATTGAAATTTGATCATAGATTTGGATGCCCATTTGATAGACAAGCGTGCACTCCAACTTTCACGACATTTCGAGCTATTTTCACCCCCTTTAACCCCAACCTTTGTGAAATCGTATGACGAAGTTTCACTTTTTACAAATTTGTCAAAATTAAAATTTGATCGTATCTTTTGATGCGCATTTGGATGATAAGTGTGCACGCCAACTTTCAGATGTTCAGAGTTATTTTCAGCCCCTTTAAGCCAAACCCTAACAAAACTATATGATGGAGTTTCACTTTTGACGTACTTATTAGAATGGAAACTTGATTATAGATTTGGATGCCCATTGGATAAACAATCATTCAGTGATATTCAGAGCTCTTTTTCACTCCTTTAACCCAAACCAAGGCCTAAAACGTTGCATTATTTCCAATTTCTCAAAATTAAAATTTTAAAGTAGTTTTAGATTCCCATTTCAAATATAGGCGTTGACACATATTTTTATGAGATTTGGAGCTATTTTGGCCCTTAATCAAGGATGGTCAAACCAAGGTTGAAAATATGCACTATTGTTGACTTTTTTAGAATTGAAATTTAAAAGTGGATTCGGGTACCCATTTCAATAAACAAGCATACACGCCAACTTTCGTAACGTTCCGAGCTATTTTCTCTCCCTTTAAGTGCAACCATATCGAAAGCACCGATATGCCCATTTGGTAGATAAGCGTGCACACATATTTTTGTGAGATTTCTAGTTAGATAAGAGTGCATGAAAAAATTCGTGATGTTCAGAGCTATTTTCCCCTCATTTAAGCAAAACCTTAGCGAAATCGAATGATGGAGTTTCACTTTTGACCAATTTCTTGGAGTTGAAATTTGATCATAGATTTGGATGCCCATTTGATATAAAAGCATGCACACCAACTTTTGCAATGTTCCAATCTATTTGGACCCCTTTGAGCCCAACTCTAGCGAAAATGCATGACAGAGTTTCACTTCTGACTAATTTCTTGGAATTGAAATTTGATAATAGATTTGGATGCCCATTTGATAGAGAAGTGTGAACTCCAACTTTCGTGACACCACGAGCTATTTTCAAACCCTTTAACCCCAACCTTAGCGAAACCGCACAAAGATGTTTTACTTTTAACCAATTTCTTGGAATTAAAATTTAATCATAGATTTAAATGCGCATTTGGAAGATAAGAGTACATGCGACCTTTCATGATGTTGAGAGCTATTTTTAGCATCTTTAATCCAAATCCTAACAAAACTACACGATGGAGTCTTGGGTTCAATAAAATTCTCAGAATTGAAACTTGATCATCGGTTTGGATGCATATTGGATAGAGAATCCTGCATGCCAACTTTCATGACGTTTCAAGCTATTTTTCCCATTTTTAAGCCCAACCCTGCTGAAACCGCACGATGGAGTTTCACTTTCGAGCAGTTTCTTAGAATTTAAATTTGATCATAAATTTGGATGCCCATTTGATGAACAATAGTGCATGCAAAATTTTGAGACATTCCAAAATATTTTCACCCCCTTTAACCCATTCCCTAGCAAAACCACTTAACAGAGTTTCACTTTTGACTAATTTCTCAGAATTAAAATTTGAAATTGAAATTTGAAAGAGAATTTAGGTACCCATTTGAGAGATAACCATGCATAAAAACTTTCAGGGGATTTCGAATTATTTTGGACCTTAGGAAAACTTGGTGAAACCAAGGCCTAAAAGGTTGCATTTTTCCCCAATTTCTCAGAGCCATTTTCCCCTCCTTTAAGCCAAACCTTAGTGAAATCAAATGATGGAGTTTCACTTTTCACCAAATTCTCGGAGTTGAAATTTGATCATAGATTTGGATGCCCGTTTGATATGAAAATGTGCATGCCAACTTTTGCGATGGTCTGAGCTATTTCAACCCCTTCGAGCCCGACTCTAGTGAATATGCACGATGAAGTTTCACTTCTAACCATTTTCTCAGAATTGAAATTTGATCATAGATTTGGATGCCCGTTTGATAGATAACTGTGCACTCAAACTTTCGCGATGTTTTGAGCTATTTTCACTCCCTTTAATCTGAATCTTAGCGAAACCGCATGACGGAGTTTCACTACTGACCAATTTTTCAGAATTAAAATTTGGTCATAGATTTAGATGCACATTTGGAAGATAAGAGTGCACACCAACTTTCATGACGTTTAGAGTTATTTTTGACTCCTTTAAGAAAACCCTAATAAAACTGCACGATGGAGTTTTGCTTTTGACCAACTTCTAAGAATTGAAACTTGATCATCGATTTGGATGCCCATTAGATAAACAAACGTGCACACCAAATTTCGCAATGTCCCAAGCTATTTTGACCACCTTTAAGCCTAACCCTAGCGAAAACGCATGACGAAGTTTCACTTTTGAGTAGTTTCTTAAACTTGAAATTTGATCATAGATTTGAATGCCCATTTGATAGACAAGTGTGCATGCGAAATTTTGAGACATTCCAAAATATTTCACCCCCTTTAATCCCAACCTCAGCAAAACCATACAACAAAGTTTCACTTTTGACAAATTTCTTCAGAATTAAAATTTGATCATAGATTTATCTTAGCATTTGGTAGATAACAGTGCACACCAACTTTCATGATATTCGAAGTTATTTTGGTAGTTATTCAAGGTTGGTGAAGCAACGGTCTAAGAGATGCTATTTTTCTGAATTCCTTGTAATTGAAATTTGAAAGAGAATTTAGGTACCCATTTGAGAAATAACCATGCATACACACTTTCAGGGGATTTCGAGCTATATTGGACCTTGGTCAAACTTGGTCAAACCAAGGCCTAAAAGTCTAATTTCTTAGAAATCAAATTTAAAAGTAGATTTAGATACCCATTTAAGAGGCACACATATTTTTGCGAATTTCGAGTTATTTTGGCACTTGGAAAAGGTTGGTCAAACCAAGTTCTAAGAAATGCACTTTTCTTGAATTTCTCAAAATTGAAATTTGAAACTGTATTTAGGTACTCATTTGAGAGATAATCCCTACATGTAGATTTCTTTGGGATTGCGAGCCATTTTGGACATCGTTCAAACTTCGTCAAACCAAGGCCTAAAACGTTGCATTTTTTCCATTGTCTGAAAATTCAAATTTTAAAGTAGATTTTAGATACCCATTTCAAAGATAGGCATGGACACCTATTTTTATGAGATTTGGAGCTATTTTGACCCTGATTCAAGGATGGTCAAACAAAATTTGAAAAGATGCACTTTTGTGGACTTTTTCAGAAGTGAAATTTGAAAGTGGATTTAGGTACCCATTTAAATAAACAAGCGTACACGCTAACTTTCACAAAGTTCCGACCTATTTCACTCCCTTTAAGTGCAACCTTAGCATGATAAAGTTTCTCTTTTGACCAATTTCTTAGAATTGAAATATGATCATAGATTTAGATGCCCATTTGGTAGATAAGAGTGCATGCCAAATTTCGTGATGTTCAGAGCTCTTTTCCCCTCCTTTAAGCCAAATCTTAGCAAAATTGCATGATGGAGTTTCACTTTTGACCAACTTCTAATAATTGAAACTTGATCATAGATTTGGATGCCCATTAGATAAACAAGCATGCATGCCAACTTTCGCAACGTTCCAAGATATTTTGACCACCTTTAACCCCAACCTTTGCGAAACCGCACGACGGAGTTTCACTTTTTACAAATTTCTCAGAATTAAAATTTGATCATATCTTTTGATGCACATTTGGATGATAAGTGTGTACACCAACTTTCACGATGTTCATAGTTATTTTCAGCTACTTTAAGCCAAAACATAACAAAATTGTACGATCAAGTTTCACCTTTGATGTACTTCTTGGAATAGAAACTCGATTATAGATTTGGATGCCCATTGGATAAACAATCATGCACGCAAAATTTTGCAATGTTTCGAGCTATTATTTTGACCCCTTTTAAGCCCAACCCTAGAGAAACCGCATGACAGAGTTTCACTTTTGAGCAGTTTCTCAGGATTCAAATTTGCTCATACTTGGTCAAACCAAGTGCTAAAAGCTTGCAGTTTTTACTTTAAGGCAAACCTTAGTGAAATCGAATGACGAAGTTTCACTTTTGACGAAATTCTTGGAGTTGAAATTTGATCATAGATTTGGATGCCCATTTGATATAAAAATGTGCACGCCAACTTGTGCAATGGTCCGGGCTATTTGGACCCCTTCGAGCCCAACTCTAGCGAAAATGAACGGTGGAGTTTCACTTCTGACTAATTTCTTAGAATTGAAATTTGATCATAGATTTGGATGCCTGTTTGATATATAGCCATGCACTCAAACTTTTGCAATGTTTTGAGCTATTTTAACCCCTTTAACCCCAATCCTAGCGGAATCGCATGACGAAGTTTCACTCTTGACAAAAATATTGGAATTAAAACTTGATCATAGATTTAGATGTGCATTTGCAAGATAAGAGTGCACGCCAACTTTCATGATATTTAGAGTTATTTTTGACTCCTTTAAGCCAAACCCTAACAAAACCGCACGATGGAGTTTCGCTTTTAACCAACTTCTAAGAATTGAAACTTGATCATAGATTTGGATGCCCATTAAATAAACAAGCATGCATGCCAACTTTTACAACATTCCAAGCTATTTTTACCACCTTTAAGCCCAACCCTAGTGAAAACGCATGACAAAGTTTCACTTTTGAGCAATTTCTTATAATTGAAATTTGATCATAGATTTGAACGTCCATTTGATAGACAAGCATGCACGTGAAATTTCGAGACGTTCCAAAATATTTCACCCCTTTTAATCCCAACCTCAGCAAAACCATGCAATAGAGTTTCACTTTTGACTAATTTCTAAGAATTAAAATTTGATTGTAGATTTATCTTAGCATTTGGTAGATAACAGTGCACACCAATTTCCACGATGTTCGAATTTATTTTGGTCATTATTCAAGGTTGGTCAAGCAAAGGTCTAAGAGATGCTATTTTTTTGACTTTCTCGTAAGTGAAATTTGAAAGAGAATTTAGGTACCAATTTGAGAGATAACCATGCATACACACTTTCGGAGGATTCCGAGCTACTTTGGACCTTGGTCAAACTTGGTCAAACCAAGGCCAAAAAGGTTGCACTTTTTTCCAATTTCTTAGAAATCAATTTTAAAAGTAGATTTATATACCCATTTAAGAGGCACACATAAAAATGTGCACGATGGAGTTTCACTTTTAACGAATTTCTTCGAATTAAAATTTAATCATAGAATTAAATGCGCATTTGGAAAATAATAGTGCATGCCAACTTTCACGATGTTGAGAGCTATTTTTGACATCTTTAAGCCAAACCATAACAAAACTACATGATGCAGTCTCAGCTATGACAAAATTCTTAGAATTGAAACCTGATCATATGTTTGGTTGCATATTGGATAGACAAGCATGCACGCCAACTTTTGCAACGTTTCAAGCTATTTTGACCCCCTTTAAGCCCAACCCTGTCGAAACTGCACGACAGAGTTTCACTTTTGAGTAGTTTCTTAGAATTTAAATTTGATTATCAATTTTGATGCCCATTTGATGAACAAGCCTGCATGCAAACTTTTGAGACATTCCAAAATATTTTCACCCCCTTTAAGCCCAACCTTAGCAAAACCGCACAACGAAGTCTCATGTTTGACTAATTTCTCAAAATTAAAATTTAATAATAGATTTATCGGTGCATTTGGTAGATAAGAGTGCATGCTAAGATGTTCGAAGCTATTTTGGTTGTTATTCGAGGTTTGTCAAGTAAAGGTCTAAGAGATGTTATTTTTTCGGCTTTCTTGTAATTGAATTTGAAAGAGAATTTAGGTAACCATTTGAGAGATAACAATGCATACAAACTTTTAGGGGTTTTCGAGCTATTTTGGACCTTAGGCAAACTTGGTGAAACCAAGCCCTAAAAGGTTGTATTTGTTTCCAATTTCTCCCAGCCATTTTCCCCTCCTTTAAACCAAAACTTAGCGAAATCGAATGATATATTTTCACTTTTGACCAAATTCTCAGAGTTGAAATTTGATCATAGATTTGGATGCCCGTTTCATATAAAAATGGGCACGCCAAATTTTGCAATGGTTTGAGCTATTTGGACCCCTTTGAGCCCAACTCTAGCGAAAATGAATGACTGAGTTTCACTTCTAACTAATTTCTTAGATTTAAATTTGATCATAGATTTGGATGCCCGTTTGATAGATAACCGTACAATCCAACTTTCACGACATTTTGAGCTACTTTCACCCCCTGTAAACCCATTTGGAAGATAAGAGAGAATATCAACTTTCATGATGTTCAGAGTTATTTTCGACTCCTTTAAGCAAAACTGTAACAAAACCGCATGATGGAGTTTCGCTTTTGACCAACTTCTAAGAATTGAAACTTGATCATAGATTTCAATGCCCATTAGACAAAAAAGCATGCATGCCAATTTTCACAACGTTCCAAGCTATTTTGACCACCTTTAACTCCAACCTTTGCGAAACCGCATGATGGAGTTTGACTTTTTACAAATTTCTTGGAATTAAAATTTGATCATATCTTTTGATGCGTATTTGGATGATAAGTGTGCACGTCAACTTTCATGATGTTCATAGTTATTTTCAGCTCCTTTAAGCCAAACCCTAACAAAATTGTACGATTGAGTTTCACTTTTGACTTACTTCTTGGAATAGAAACTTGATTGTAGATTTGGATGCCCATTGGATAAACAATCATGCATGCCAAATTTTGCAACGTTTCGAGCTAAAAAAATTTCCCCTTTTAAGCCCAACCCTAGAGAAACCGCACGATAGAGTTTCACTTTTGAGCAGTTTCTCAGAATTCAAATTTACTCATACTTCAAACCAAGGCCTAAAAGCTTGCAGTTTTTCCTTTAAGGAAAACCTTAGTGAAATCGAATGATGGAGTTTCAATTTTAACCAAATTCTCAGAGTTGAAATTTGATCATAGATTTGGATGCCAGTTTGATATAAAAATGTGCACGCGAACTTTTGCAATGGTCTGAGCTATTTGGACCCCCTTCGAGCCCAACTCTGGCGAAAATAAAAAATGGTGTTTCACTTCTGACTAATTTCTCAGAATTGAAATTTGATCATAGATTTGGATGATCATTTGATAGATAACCGTGCACTCCAACTTTCGCGATTTTTTGAGCTATTTTCACCGCCTGTAACCCCAATCTTAGCAAAACCGCATGTCAGAGTTTCACTCTTGACAAATTTCTCAAAATCAAAATTTGATCATAGATTTAGATGTGCATTTGGAAGATAAGAGTGCATGCCAACTTTAATGATGTTCAGATTTATTTTCGACTCCTTTAAGCCAAACCTTAACAAAACCATGTAATGGAGTTTCAATTTTGACCAACCTCTAAGAATTGAAACTTGATCATAGATTTGGATGCCCATTAGATAAACAAGCATGCACGCCAAATTTCACAACGTTCTAAGCTATTTTGACCACCTTTAAGCACAACCCTAGTGAAAACACATGACGAAGTTTCACTTTTGAGTAATTTCTTATAATTGAAATTTGATCATAGATTTGAATGTGCATTTGCAAGATAAGAGTGCACACCACATTTCATGATGTTTAGAGTTATTTTCGACTCCTTTAAGCCAAACCCTAACAAAACCGCACAATGGAGTTTCGCTTTTGACCAACTTCTAAGATTGAAACTTGATCATAGATTTTGATGCCCATTAGATAAGCAAGCATGCATGCCAACTTTCGCAACTTTCCAAGCTATTTTGACCACCTTTAAGCCCAACCCTAGTGAAAACGCATGATGAAGTTTCACTTTTGAGCAGTTTATTATAATTGAAATTTGATCATATATTTGAATGTCCATTTGATAGACAAGCGTGCATGCAAAATTTTGAGATGTTCCAAAATATTTCACCCCCTTTAATCCCAACCTCAGCAAAACCATACAACAAAGTTTCAGTTTTGACTAATTTCTTAGAATTAAAATTTGATCGTAGATTTATCTTAGCATTTGGCAGATAACAGTGCAAACCAACTTCCATGATGTTTGAAGCTATTTTGGTCATTATTCAAGGTTGGTCAAGCAAAGGTCTAAGAGATACCATCTTTTCGACGTTCTTGTAAGTAAAATTTGAAAGAGAATTTAGGTACCCATTTGAGAGATAACCATGCATACACACTTTAAGGGGATTTCAAGCTATTTTGGAACTTGGTCAAACTTGGTCAAACCAAGGCCTAAAAGTTTGCACTTTTTTCCAATTTCTTAGAAATCAAATTTAAAAGTAGATTTAGATACCCATTTAAGAGGCACACATAAAAACGTGCACAACGGAGTTTCACTTTTAACCAATTTCTTGGAATTAAAATTTAATCATAGATTTAAATGTGCATTTGAAAAATAAGAGTGCATGCCAACTTTCGTGATGTTGAGAGCTATTTTTGGCATCTTTAAGCGAAACCCTAACAAAACTGTACGATGCAGTCTCAGTTTTGACCCAATTCTCAGAATTGAAACCTAATCATATGTTTGGATGCAAAATTGATAGAAAAGAATGCACACCATTTTTCATGATGTTTCGAGTTATTTTGCCCCCCTTTAAGCTTAACTCTGTCGAAACCGCACGATGTTGTTTTGCTTTCGAGCAGTTTCTTAGAATTTAAATTTGATCATAAATTTGGATGCCCATTTGATGAACAAGCGTGCATGCAAATTTTTGAGACATTTCAAAATATTTTCAGCCCATTTAATCCCAACCTTAACAAAACCGCACAACGGAGTTTCACGTTTGACTAATTTCTCAAAATTAAAATTTAATCGTAGATTTATCGGTGCATTTGGTAGATGAGAGTGCATTCTAACTTTCATGATGTTCAGAGCTATTTTGGTTGTTATTCAAGGTTGGTTAAGTAAGGTGAGAGATGTTATTTTTTCGACTTTCTTGTAATTGAAATTTGAAAGAGAATTTAGGTACCCATTTGAGAGATAACCATGCATACAAACTTTCAGGGGATTTCGAGCTATTTTGGACCTTAGGAAAACTTGGTAAAACCAAGCCCTAAAAGGTTGTATTTGTTTCCAATTTCTCAAATCCATTTTCTCCTCATTTAAGCCAAAACTTAGCGAAATCGAATGACGGAGATTCACTTTTGACCAAATTCTCAGAGTTGAAATTTTATCATAGATTTGGATGCCTGTTTGATATAGAAACGTGCACGCTAACTTGTGCAATGGTCCGAGCTATTTGGACCCTTTCGACCTGTTGACGGGCATATGTGACTATGCACGTAACGGAGAAGACAACCCAGACCGAGATCCTTAGAGCAGGTTCCAAGCTGTTTGGGATGGTTGTTTCCGACAGGTTTAAAGGCTCTGTTAGCCTGAAATTCTAACTAAACTAAGTCTAAAAGATAAAACTAAAGCTATTACTATGGTTAATTAAATCAAATGTACAAATCAAACTAATTGAT
>LPNX010371134.1:124480-162160 GCA_001517045.1 Pseudotsuga menziesii | reverse complement strand
TTTGACCAATTTCTCCGAATTAAAATTTGATCGTAGATTTATCTACACATCCGGTAGATAAGAGTGCATGCCATTTTTCACAATGTTCGTAGCTATTTTGGTCATTATTCAAGGCTGCTAAAGAAAAGTTCTAAGAGATCATATTTTTTCGACTTTCTCATAATTAAAATTTGAAAGAGAATTTAGATACCCATTTGAGAGATAACCATGCATACAAACTCTGAGGGGATTGCGAGCTATTTTGGACCTTAGTCAAACTTGGTCAAAACAAGGCCTAAAAGCTTGCACTTTTTTCCAATTTCTTAGATATCAAATGTAAAAGTATATCTAGATACCCATTTAAGAGATAAGCGTGCACACATATCTTTGTTAGATTTCGGGTTATTTCAGCACTTAGTTAAGGTTGGTCAAACAAAGTTCTAAGAAATGCACTTTACTTGACTTTCTCAAAATTGAAATTTGAAATTGTATTTATGTATCCATTTGGTAGATAAAGCATACATGTATATATTTTGGGGATTGCGAGCCATTTTCGACATCGATCAAGCTTTGTCAAACCAAGGCCTAAAATGTTGCATTATTTCCAATTTCTCAAATTCTAATTTTAAAGTAGATTTAGATACCCATTTCAAATATAGGCATTGACACCTATTTTTATGAGGTTTGGAGCTATTTTGGCCCTTAATCAAGGATGGTCAAACCAAGGTTGAAAATATGCACTTTTGTTGACCTTTTCAGAATGAAATTTGAAAGTGGATTAAGAAGTACCCATTTCAATAAACAAGCATACACTACAACTTTCGTAACATTCTAAGTTATTTTCACTCCCTTTAAGTGCAACCTTAGCGAAAGCACCGATATGCCCATTTGGTAGATAAGCGTGCACACATATGTTTGCGAGATTTATGGTTAGATAAGAGTGCATGAAAAATTTCATGATGTTCAGAGCTATTTCCCCTCCTTTAAGCCAAACCTTAGCGAAATCGAATGATGGAGTTTCACTTTTAACCAAATTCTCGGAGTTGAAATTTGATCATAGAATTGGATGCCCGTTTGATATAAAAACGTGCACACTAACTTTTGCAATGTTTTGAGCTATTTGGACCCTTTGAGCCCAACTCTAGTGAAAATGCACGACAGAGTTTCACTTTGCATGAATTTCTCTGAATTGAAATTTGATCATAGATTTGGATACCCATTTTAAAGAGAAGCATGCACTCCAATTTTCGCGACACTCCAAGCTATTTTTTCCCCCTTTAACCCCAACCTTGGCGAAACCGCACAATGGAGTTTCCCTTTTAACTAATTTCTTGGAATTAAAATTTAATCATAGATTTAAATGCGCATTTGGAAGATAAGAGTGCATGCCAACTTCCACGATGTTGAGAGCTATTTTCAGCATCTTTAAGCCAAACCGTAACAAAACTGCACAATGGAGGCTTTGCTTTGACCAAATTCTCATAATTGAAACTTGATGATAGGTTGGGATGCATATTGGATAGATAAGCATGCACACCAAATTTCGCAACGTTCTAAGCTATTTTGAACCCCTTTAATCCAACCCTATCGAAACCACTCGACAGAGTTTCACTTTTGAGCAGTTTCTTAGAATTTAAATTTGATCATAAATTTGGATTCCCATTTGATGAACAAGCGTGCATGAAAAATTTTGAGACATTCCAAAATATTTTCACCAATGTTAAGCCCAACCTTAGAAAAACCGTACAATGGAGTTTCACGTTTGACTAATTTCTCAAAATTAAAATTTAACCGTAGATTTATCACTGCATTTGGTAGATAAGAGTGCATGCTAACTTTCATGATTTTCAGAGCCATTTTGGTCATTATTCAAGGTTGGTCAAGTAAAGGTCTAAGAGATGTTATTTTTTTGGCTTTCTTATAATTGAAATTTGAAAGAGAATTTAGGTACCCATTTGAGAGATAACCATGCATAAAAACTTTCAAGGGATTTCTTGTTATTTTGGACCTTAGGTGAACTTGGTGAAACCAAGGCCTAAAAGGTTGCATTTGTTTCCAATTTCTCAGAGCCATTTTCCCCTCCTTTAAGCCAAACCTTAGCTAAATCGAATGATGGAATTTCACTTTTGACCAAATTCTCGGAGTCGAAATTTGATCAAAGATTTGGATGCCCGTTTGACATAAAAACATGCACGCTAACTTTTTCAATGGTCCGACCTATTTGGACCCCTTTGAGCCCAACTCTAGCAAAAATGCACGATGGAGTTTCACTTCTGACCAATTTCTTAGAAATTAAATTTTATCATAGATTTCGATGCCTGTTTGATAGATAAGCGTGCACTCCAACTTTCGCGACATATTGAGCTATTTTCACCCCCTTTAACCCAAATCTTAGTGAAACCACAAGATAGAGTTTCACTCTTGACCAATTTCTCAGAATTAAAATTTGATCATAGATTTAGATATACATTTGGAAGATAAGATTGCTTGCCACTTTCATGATGTCCAGATTTATTTTCAACTTCTTTTAAGCCAAAACCTAACAAAACCGCACGATGGAGTTTTACTTTTGACTTTTGACTTCTAAGAATTGAAACTTGATCATAGATTTAGATGCCCATTCGATAAACAAGAATTTACACCAACTTTCGCAACGTTCCAAGCTATTTTGACCACCTTTAATCCCAACCCTAGCGAAAACGCATGACGAAGTTTCTCTTTTGAGGAGTTTCTTATAATTGAAATTTGATCATAGATTAGAATTCCCATTTGATAGACAAGTGTGCATACGAAATTTCAAGACATTCCAAAATTTTTCACCCCCTTTAATCCCAACCTCAGCAAAACCATACAACCGAGTTTTAGTTTTGACTAATTTCTCATAATTAAAATTTGATCGTAGATTTATCTAAGCATTTGGTAGATAACAGTGCACACCAACTTTCATGATGTTTGAAGTGATTTTGCTCGTTATTTTCCAAGTTTCACTTTTGACAATTTTCTTGTAATTGAAATTTGATCATAGATTTGGATCCCCATTTTATAGACATGCGTGCACTCCAAATTTCGTGACATTTCAAGCTATTTTTACCCCCTTTAACCCCAACCTTTGTGAAACCGCATGATGGAGTTTCACTTTTTACAAATTTCTCGTAATTAAAATTTGATCATATCTTTTGATGCGGATTTGGATGATAAATGTGCACGCCAACTTTCACGATGTTTAGACTTATTTTCAGCTCCTTTAAGCCAAACCCTAACAAAATTGTACAATGGAGTTTCAGTTTTGACATACTTCTTAGAATCGAAACTTGATCATATATTTGGATGCCCATTGGATAAACAATCATACATGCAAATGGTGCAACTTTTCAAGCTATTATTTTGACCCCTTTTAAGCCCAACCCTTGTGAAACCGCATGACAGAGTTTCACTTTTGAGCAGTTTTTTAGAATTGAAATTTGCTCATAGATTTAGATGCCCATTTGATAGTGAAGCGTGCACTCCAACGTTCGCGACACTTGAGCTATTTTGACCCCCTTTAACCCCAACCTTGGCGAAACCGCACAACAGAGTTTCACTTTTAACCAATTTCTGGGAATTAAAATTTAATGATATATTGAAATGCACATTTGGAAGATAAGAGTGCATGCCAAACCCTAACAAAATTGCACGATGGAGTCTCAGCTTTGACCAATTTCTCAAAATTTAAATATGATCATAGGTTTGGATTCATATTGGATAGATAAGCATGCACACCATCTTTCACAACGTTCCGAGCTATTTTGACCTCCATTAAGCCAAACCCTATCGAAACCGCACGACGGAGTTTCACTTTTGAGCAGTTTCTTAGAATTTAAATTTGATCATAAATTTGGATTCCCATTTGATGAACAAGCATGCATGCAAACTTTTGAGACATTCCAATATATTTTCACCCCCTTTAATCCCAACCTTAGAAAAACGACACAAAGGAGTTTCACATTTGACTAATTTCTCAAAATTAAAATTTAATTGTAGATTTCTCGGCGTGTTTGGTAGATAAGAGAGCATGCTAACTTTCATGATGTTCAGAGCTATTTTGGTTGTTATTCAAGGTTGGTCAAGTGAAGGTCTAACTTATGTTATTTTTTTCGGCTTTCTTGTAATTGAAATTTGAAAGGGAATTTAGGTACCCATTTGAGAGATAACCATGCATATAAACTTTCAGGGGATTTTGAGCTGTTTTGGAACTTAGGCAAACTTGGTGAAGACAAAGCCTAAAAGCTTGCATTTGTTTCCAATTTCTCAGAGCTATTTTCCCCTCCTTTAAGCCAAACCTTAGCGAAATCGAATGATGGAGTTTCACTTTTGACCAAATTCTCGGATTTAAAATTTGATCATAGATTTGGATGCCCGTTTGATATAAAAATGTGCACGCTAACTTTTGTAATGTTCCCAGCTATTTGGACCCCTTTAAGCCCAACTATAGCAAAAATGCAAGACGGAGTTACACTTCTGACCAATTTCTCAGAAATTAAATTTGATCATAGATTTGGATGCTCATTTGATAGATAAGTGTGCACTCCAACTTTTGCGACGTTTTGAGCTATTTTGACCCCCTTTAACCCAAATCTTAGCGAAATCGCATGATGGAGTTTCATGCTTGACCAATTTATCATAATTAAAATTTGATGATAGATTTAGATTTACATTTGGAAGATAAGAGTGCACGACAACCTTCATGATGTTCAGAGTTATTTTCGACTCCTTAAGCCAAACCCTGACAAAACCGCACGATGGAGTTTCACTTTTGACGAACTTCTAAGAATTAAAACTTGATCATAGATTTGGATGCCCATTAGATAAACAAGCATGGAAAGTAACTTTTGCAATGTTCCAAGCTATTTTGACCACCTTTATGCCCAACCCTAGCAAAAACGCATGACGAAGTTTCACTTTTGAGCAGTTTCTTATAATTGAAATTTGATCATAGATTAGAATTCCCATTTGATAGATAAGCATGCATGCGAAATTTCGAGACGTTCCAAAATATTTCACCCCCTTTAATCCCAACCTCAGCAAAACCATACAATCGAGTTTCACTTTTGACTAATTTCTCAGAATTAAAATTTGATCGTAGATTTATCTTAGCATTTGGTAGATAACAGTGCACACCAACTTTCACGATGTTCGAAGTTATTTTGGTCGTTATTCAAGGTTGGTCAAGCAAAGGTGTAAGAGATGTTATTTTTTGACTTTCTTGTAATTGAAATTTGAAAGAGAATTTAGGTACCCATTTGAGAGATAACCATGCATACACACCTTTAGGGGATTTCGAGCTATTTTGGAACTTAGTCAAACTTGGTCAAACCAAGGCCTAAAAGGTTGCACTTTTTTCCAATTTCTTAGAAATCAAATTTGAAAGTAGATTTAGATACCCATTTAAGAGGCACACATATTTTTGTGAATTTCAAGTTATTTCGGCACTTAGTGAAGGTTGGTCAAAGCGAGTTCTAAGAAATGCACTTTTCTTGACTTTCTTGAAATTGAAATTTGAAACTGTATTTAGGTACCCATTTGAGAGATAATCCCTACATGTAGATTTTTTTGGGATTGTGAGCCATTTTGGACCTCAGTCAAACTTCGTCAAACCAAGGCCTTAAAAGATGCACTTTTGTTGACATTTTCAAAAGTGAAATTTGAAAGTGGATTTAGGTACCCATTTCAATAAACAATTCATGATGTTCCAAGCTATTTCACTCCCTTTAAGTGCAACCTTAGCGAAAGCACACGACAAAGTTTCTCTTTTGACCAACTTCTTAGAATTGAAATATGATCATAGATTTAGATGCCCATTTGGTCGATAAGAGTGCATGCCAAATTTAGTGATGTTCAGAGCTATTTTTCCCTCATTAAAGCAATACCTTAGTGAAACCACGTGACGGAGTTTCACTTTTGACCAAATTCCTAGAATTGAAATTTGATCATAGATTTGGATGCCCATTTGATATACAAGCATGCACACCAAATTTTGCAATGTTTCGAGCTATTTAGACCTACTTTAAGCCGAACTCTAACGAAAATGCACAATGAATTTTCACTTTTGACAAATTTCTTGGAATTAAAATTTGATCATATCTTTCGATGCAAATTTGGATGATAAGTGTGCACGCCAACTTTCACGATGTTCAGATTTATTTTCAACTCCTTTATGCCAAATTATAACGAAACTGTATGATGGATTTTCACTTTTAATGTATTTCTTAGAATGGAAATTTGACCATAGATTTGGATGCCCATTGGATAAACAATCATGCACGCCAAATTTTGGAATGTTTTGAGCTATTATTTTGACCCCTTTTAAGCCCAACCCTAGTGAAACAGCACGACAGAGTTTCACTTTTGAGCAGTTTCTCAGAATTGAAATTTACTCATAGATTTGGATGTACATTTGATAGACAAGCTTGCACATGATTTTTCACGATGTTGTGAAATATTTTCACCCGTTTTAAGCCCAACCTTAGCAAAACAACATAGGTGAGTTTCACTTTTGATCAATTTCTCAGAATTAAAATTCGATCGGAGATTTATCTGCGCATTTTGTAGCTAAGAGTGCATGCCAACTTTCATGATGTTCGGAGCTATTTTGGTTGTTATTCAAGCCTGGTCAAGCAAAGGTCTAAGAGATCATATTTTTTCAACTTTATTTATAATTAAAATTTGAAAGAGAATTTAGATACCCATTTCAGAGATAATCATGCATACAAACTCCGAGGGGATTTTGAGCTATTTTGGACCTTAGTCAAACTTGGTCAAACCAAGGCTTGAAAGCTTGTACTTTTTTCCAATTTCTTAGAAATCAAATGTAAAAGTTTATTTAGATACCCATTTAAGAGATAAGCGTGCACACATAATTTTGTGAGATTTTGGGTTTTTTCGGCCCTTAGTTAAGGTTGGTCTAACGAACTTCTAAGAAATGCACCTTTCTTTACTTTCTGGAAATTGAAATTTGAAACTGTATTTAGGTATCCATTTGGTAGATAAAGCATACATATATATTTTTTGGGGATTGTGATCCATTTTGGACATTGGTCAAACTTCGTCAAGCCAAGGCCTAAAACGTTGCATTATTTCCAATTTCTCAAAATTCAAATTTTAAAGTAGATTTAGATACCCATTTCAAATATAGGCATTGACACCTATTTTTATGAGATTTGGAGCTATTTGGGCCCTTAATCAAGGATGGTCAAACCAAGGTTGAAAATATGCACTTTTGTCGACTTTTTTAGAATTGAAATTTGAAAGTGGATTTAGGTACCCATTTTAATAAACAAGCCTACACTCCAACTTTCGTAACGTTTCGAGCTATTTTCACTCCCTTTAAGTGCAACCTTAGCGAAAGCGTCGATATGCCCATTTGGTAGATAAGCGTGCACACATATTTTTGCGAGGTTTCTAGTTAGATAAGAGTGCTTGAAAAGTTTTGTAATGTTCATAGCTATTTTCCCCTCCTTTAAGCCAAACCTTAGCGAAATCGGATGATGGAGTTTCACTTTTGACCAAATTCTTGAAGTTGAAATTTGATCATAGATTTGGATTTTCGTTTGATATAAAAACATGTATGCCAACTTTTGAAATGTTCTGAGCTATTGGGACCCCTTTGAGCACAACTCTAGAGAAAATGCATGATAGAGTTTCACTTCTGACCAATTTATCAAAATTGAAATTTGATCATAGATTTGGATGCCTTTTTGATAGATAAACGTCCACTCCAACTTTCATGACACTTCGAGCCATTTTCACCCCCTTTAACCCCAACCTTGGCGAAACCGCACAACGGAGTTTCACTTTTAACCAATTTCTTGGAATTAAAATTTAATCATATATTTAAATGCACATTTGGAAGATAAGAGTGCATGCCAACTTTCATGATGTTGAGAGCTATTTTCGACATCTTTACGCCAAACCCTAACAAAACTGCAAGATGGAGTCTTAGCTTTGACCAAATTCTCATAGTTGAAACTTGATGAGAGGTTTTGATGCATATTGGATAGACCAGCATCCACGCCAACTTTCACAATGTTCTGAGCTATTTTGTCCCCCTTTAAGCCCAACCCTATCGAAACTACATGACGGAGTTTCACTTTTGAGCAGTTTCTTAGAATTAAAATTTGATCATAAATTTGGATGCCATTTTGATGAACAAGGGTGCATGCAAACCTTTGAGACCTTCCAAAATATTTTCACCCCCTTTAAGCCCAACCTTAGCAAAACCACACAATGAAGTTTCACGTTTCACCAATTTCTCAAAATAAAAATTTATCGTAGATTTATCGGCGCATTTGGCAGATAAGAGTGCATGCTAACTTTCATGATGTTCAGAGCCATTTTGGTGGTCATTCAAGGTTGGTCAAGTAAAGGTCTAAGAGATGTTATTTATTTCTCAGAATTAAAATTTGATCATAGATTTATCTTAGCATTTGGTAGATAACAGTGCACACCAACTTTCACAATGTTCGAAGTTATTTTGGTCGTTAATCAAGGTTGGTGAAGCAAAGGTTTAAGAGATGCTATTTTTCAGACTTTCTTGTAATTGAAATTTGAAAGAGAATTAGGTACCCATTTGAGAGATAACCATGCATAGACACCTTCAGGGGATTTTGAACTATTTTGGAACTTAGTCAAACTTGGTCAAACCAAGGCCTAAAAGGTTGCACTTTTTTTCCATATTCTTAGAAATCAAATTTAAAAGTAGATTTAGATACCCATTTAAGAGGCACACATATTTTTGCGAATTTCTAGTTATTTCAGCACGTAGTTAAGTTTGGTCAAACCAAGTTCTAAGAAATGCACTTTTCTTGACTTTCTCAAAATTGAAATTTGAAACTGTATTTAGTTACCCATTTGAGAGATAATCCCTACATGTATATTTTTTTTGGATTGCAACCTATTTTGGACCTCGGTCAAACTTCGTCTAACAAGGCCTCAAACGTTGCATTTTTTCCATTCTCTGAAAATTCAAGTTTTAAAGTAGATTTAGATACCCATTTCAAACATAGGAATGGACACCTATTTTTATGAGATTTGGAGCTATTCTGTCCCTCATTCAAGGATGGTCAAACAAAAGTTGAAAAGATGCACTTTTGTTGACTTTTTTGGAAGTGAAATTCAAAAGTGGATTTAGGTACCCATTTCAATAAACAAGCGTACACACTAACTTTCGTGACGTTCCGAGCTATTTCACTCCGTTTAAGTGCAACCTTAGCGAAAGCGCACGATAAAGTTTCTCTTTTGACCAATTTCTTAGAATTGAAATGCCCATTTGGTAGATAAGAGTGCATGCCAAATTTAGTGATGTTCAGAGTTCTTTTTCCCTCCTTTAAGCCAAACCTTAGAGAAAACGCATGGCAGAGTTTCGCATGGCGGATTGCGAGCCATTTTGGACATCGGTCAAACCAAGGCCTAAAATGTTGCATTATTTCCAATTTCTATAAATTCTAATTTTAAAGTAGATTTAGATACCCATTTCAAATATAGGCATTGACACCTATTTTTATGAGGTTTGGAGCTATTTTGGCCCTTAATCAAGGATGGTCAAACCAAGGTTGAAAATATGCACTTTTGTCGACTTTTTTAGAATTGAAATTTGAAAATGGATTTAGGTACCCATTTGAATAAATAGGCGTACATGGCAACTTTTGTAACATTCGGAGCTATTTTCACTCCCTTTAAGTGAAACCTTAGGGAAAGCACCGATATCCCCATTTGGTAGATAAGCGTGCACACATATTTTTGCGAAATTTCTAGTTAGATAAGAGTGCATGAAAAATTTCATGATGTTCAAAGCTATTTTCCCCTCCTTTAAGCCAAACCTTAGTGAAATCTAATGATGGAGTTTCACTTTTAACCAAATTCTCGGAATTGAAATTTGAGCATATAATTGGATGCCCATTTGATATAAAAATGTGCATGCTAACTTTTGCAATGTTCTGAGCTATTTGGACCCTTTGAGCCCAACTCTAGCAAAAATGCACGACGAAGTTTCACTTCGCACCAATTTCTCGGAATTGAAATTTGATCATAGATTTGGATGCCCATTTTATACAGAAGCATGCAGTCCAAATTTTGCGACACTCCAAGCTATTTTCACCCCCTTTAACCCCAATCTTGGTGAAACCGCGCAATGGAGTTTCACTTTTAACTAATTTCTTGGAATTAAAATTTAATCATAGATTTAAATGTGCATTCAGAAGATAAGAGTGCATGCCAACTTCCACGATGTTGAGAGCTATTTTCAGCATCTTTAATCCAAACTGTAACAAAACTGCACGATGGAGTATTTGCTTTGACCAAATTCTCAGAATTGAAACTTGATGATAGGTTGGGATGCATATTCGATAGACAAGCATGCGCACCAACTTTCACAACGTTTCGAGCTATTTCAAACCCCTTTAAGCCCAACCCTATCGAAACTGCTCGATGGAGTTTCACTTTTGAGCAGTTTCTTAGAATTTAAATTTGATCATAAATTTTAATGCCCATTTGATGAACAAGAGTGCATGCAAACTTTTGAGACATTCCAAAATATTTTCACCCCCTTTAAGCCCAACCTTAGCAAAACCACAAAACTGAGTTTCACGTTTGACTAATTTCTCAAAATTAAAATTTAACGGTAGATTTATCGGTGCATTTGGCAGATAAGAGTGCATGCTAACTTTCATGATGTTCGGAGCCATTTTGGTCGTTATTAAAGGTTGGTCAAGTAAAGTTCTAAGAGATGTTGTTTTTTTGGATTTCTTGTAATTAAAATTTGAAAGAGAATTTAGGTACCCATTTGAGAGATAACCATGCATAAAACCTTTTAGGGGATTTCGAGTTATTTTGGACCTTAGGTGAACTTGGTGAAACCAAGGCCTAAAAGGTTGCATTTGTTTCCAATTTCTCAGAGCCATTTTCCCCTCATTTAAGCCAAACCTTAGCGAAATCGAATGATGGAGTTTCACTTTTGACCACATTCTCGGAGTTGGAATTTGATTAGAGATTTGGATGCCCGTTTGACATAAAAACATGCACGCTAACTTTTGCAATGGTCCGAGCTATTTGGACCCCTTTGAGCCCAACTGTAGCAAAAATGCACGACAGAGTTTCAATTTTGACCAATTTCTCAGAAATTAAATTTGATCATAGATTTGGATGCTAGTTTGATAGATAAGCGTGCACTCCAACTTTCACGACGTGTTGACGTATTTTCACCCCCTTTAACCCCAATCTTAGTGAAACCGCATGACGGAGTTTCACTCTTGACCAATTTCTCGGAATTAAAATTTGATCATAGATTTAGATATACATTTGGAAGATAAGAGTGCTCGCCAATTTCATGATGTTTAGAGTTATTTTCAAATCAATTAAGCCAAACCCTAACAAAACCGCACGATGGAGTTTCACTTTTGACCAACTTCTAAGAATTGAAACTTGATCATAGATTTGGATTCCCATTAGATAAACAAGAATGCACACCAAATTTCGCAACATTCCAAGCTATTTTGACCACCTTTAAGCACAACCCTTGCAAAAATGCATGATGAAGTTTCAGTTTTGAGCAGATTCTTATAATTGAAATTTGATCATAGATTCGAAGGCCAATTTGATAGAAAAGCGTGCATGCAGAATTTCGAGACTTCACAAAATATATCACCCCCTTTAATCCCAACCTCAGCAAAGCCATACAACCGAGTTTCACTTTTGACTAATTTCTCATAATTAAAATTTGATTGTATATTTATCTAAGCCATTTGGTAGATAACAGTGCACACCAACTTTCACGATGTTCGAAGTTATTTTGGTCGTTATTCAAGGTTGGTCAAGCAAAGGTCTAAGAGATGTTATTTTTTTGACTTTCTTGTAATTGAAATTTGAAAGAGAATTTAGGTACCCATTTGAGAGATAACCATGCATACAAACATTCAGGGGATTTCGAGCTATTTTGGACCTTTGGAAAATTTGGTGAAACCAAGGCCTAAAAGGTTGCATTTGTTTTCAATTTCTCAAAGCTATTTTCCCCTCCTTTAAGCCAAACCTTAGTGAAATCAAATGATGGAGTTTCACTTTTTACCAAATTCTCAGAGTTGAAAATTCATCACAGATTTGGATGCTCATTTGATATAAAAACGTGCACCCCAACTTTAGCAATGTTATAAGTTATTTGGAACCCTTTGAGCCCAACTCTAGCGATAATGCACGATGTAGTTTCACTTCTGACCAATTTCTCAGAATTGAAATTTGGTCATAGATTTGGATGCCCGTTTGATAGATAAGCGTGCACTCCAACTTTCATGACGTTTTGAGCTATTTTCACCCCCTTTAACCCCAATCTTAGCAAACCGCATGATGGAGTTTCACTCTTGACCAATTTATCAGATTTAAAATTTGATCATATATTTAGATGTGCATTTGGAAGATAAGAGTGCACGCCAACTTTCATGATGTTCAAAGTTATTTTCGACTCCTTTAATCCAAACCCTAACAAAACCGCATGATGGAGTTTCACTTTTGACCAATTTTTAAGAATTGAAACTTGATCATAGATTTGGATGCCCATTATATAAGCAAGAATGCATGCCAACTTTCACAATGTTCCAAGCTATTTTGACCACCTTTAAGCCCAACCCTACCGAAAACAAATGACGAAGTTTCACTTTTGAGCAGTTTCTTATAATTGAAATTTGATCATAGATTTGAATGCCCATTTGATAGACAAGCGTGCACACAAAACTTCAAGACGTTCCTAAATATTTCACCCCCTTTAATCCCAACCTCAGCAAAACCATACAACAGAGTTTCACTTTTGACTAATTTCTCATATTTAAAACTTGATCATAGATTTATCTTAGCATTTGGTAGATAACAATGCATACACACTTTCAGGGGATTTCGAGCTATTTTGGACCTTAGTCAAACTTGGTCAATCCATGGCCTAAAAGGTTGCATTTTTTTCCAATTTCTTAGAAAACAAACTTAAAATTAGCTTTAGATACCCATTTAAGAGGCACACATATTTTTGCGAATATCGAGTTATTTCGGCACTTAGTTAAGGTTGGTTAATCCAAGTTCTAAGAAATGCAATTTTCTTGACATTCTCGAAATTCATATTTGAAACTGTATTTAGGTACCCATTTGAGAGATAATCCCTACATGTAGATCTTTTTGTGATTTGGAGCTATTTTGGCCCTCATTCAAGGACGGTCAAACAAAAGTTTAAAAGATGCACTTTTGTTGACTTTTTCAGAAATGAAATTTGAAAGTGCATTTAGGTACCCATTTCAATAAACAAGCGTACACACTAACTTTCGCGACGTTCTGAGCTAGTTCAATGCCTTTAAGTGCAACCTTAGCGAAAGCGCACGATAAAGTTTCTCTTTTGACCAATTTCTTAGAATTTAAATATGATCATAGATTTAGATGCCCATTTGGTAGATAAGAGTGCATGCCAAATTTAGTGATGTTCAAAGCTCTTTTTCCGTCCTATAAGACAAACCTTAGTGAAACTACATGATGGAGTTTCACTTTAGACCAAATTCCTAGAATTGAAATTTGATCAAAGATTTGGATGCCCATTTGATATACAAGCGTGCATGCTAATTTTGCGATGTTTTGAGCTATTTGGACCTGCTTTAAGCCAAACTCTAACGAAATTGCACGACAAAGTTTCACTTTTGAGAATTTTCTCGCAATTGAAATTTGATCATAGATTTGGATGCCCATTTTATAGATGTGCATGCACTCCAACTTTCGTGATGTTTTGAGCTATTTTCAGCCCCTTTAACCCCAACCTTTGCAAAACTGCACGATGGAGTTTCACTTTTTACAAATTTCTTGTAATTAAAATTTGATCATATCTTTTGATGCGGATTTGGATGATAAGTGTGCACGCCAACTTTCACGATGTTCGGAGTTATTTTCAGCTCCTTTAAGGCAAACCCTAACAAAACTGTATGATCGAGTTTCACTTTTGACGTACTTCTTAGAATCGAAACTTGATCATAGATTTGGATGCCCATTGGATAAACAATCATGCATGCCAAATTTTGCAACATTTCGAGCTATTATTTTGACCCCTTTTAAGCCCAACCCTTGTGAAACCGCATGACAGAGTTTCACTTTTGAGCAATTTTTTGAATTGAAATTTGCTCATAGATTTAGATGCCCATTTGATAGTGAAGCGTGCACTCCAAAGTTCGTGACACTCAAGCTATTTTGACCCCCTTTAACCCCAACCTTGGCGAAACCGCACAACGGAGTTTCACTTTTAACCAATTTCTTGGAATTATAATTTAATCATATATTTAATTGTGCATTTGGAAGATAAGAGTGCATGCCAACTTTCACGATGTTGAGAGCTATTTTCGACATCTCTAAGCCAAACCCTGACAAAACTGCACGATGGAGTCTTAGCTTTGACCAAATTCTCAAAATTTAAATATGATCATAGGTTTGGATTCATATTGGATAGACAAGCATGCACGCCATCTTTCACAACGTTCTGAGCTATTTTGACACCCTTTTAGTCCAACCCTATCGAAACCGCACAACGAAGTTTCACTTTTGTGCAGTTTCTTAGAATTAAAATTTGATCATAAATTTGGATTCCCATTTGATGAACAAGCATGCATTTAAACTTTTGAGACATTCCAATATATTTTCACCCCCTAGCCCAACCTTAGCAAAACGATACAAAGGAGTTTCACGTTTGACTAATTTCTCAAAATTAAAATTTAATCATAGATTTATTGGCCCGTTTGGTAGATAAGAGTGCATGCTAACTTTCATGATGTTCAGAGCTATTTTGGTCGTTATTCAAGGTTGGTCAAGTGAAGGTCTAAGAGATGTTATTTTTTCGGCTTTCTTGTAATTGAAAATTGAAAGGGAATTTAGGTACCCATTTGAGAGATAACCATGCATATAAACTTTCAGGGGATTTTGAGCTATTTTGGACCTTAGGCAAACTTCGTGAAACCAAGGCCTAAAAGGTTGCATTTGCTTACAATTTATCGGAGCTATTTTCCCCTCCTTTAAGCCAAACATTAGCGAAATCGAATGGAGTTTCACTTTTGACCAAATTCTCGGATTTAAAATTTGATCATAGATTTGGATGCCCATTTGATATATAAACATGCATGCCAACTTTTGCAATGTTCCCAGCTATTTGGACCCCTTTAAGCCCAACTCTAGTGAAAATGCAAGACGAAGTTTCACTTCTGACCAATTTCTCAGAAATTAGATTTGATCATAGATTTGGATGCCCGTTTTATAGATAAGTGTGCACTCCAACTTTTGCGACGTTTTAAGCTATTTTGACACCCTTTAACCCAAATCTTAGTGAAACCGCATGATGGAGTTTCACTCTTGACCAATTTCTTAGAATTAAAATTTGACCATAGATTTAGATGTGCATTTGGAAGATAAGAGTGCATGCCAACTTTCATGATGTTCAGAGTTATTTTCGACTCCTTCAAGCCAAACCCTGAAAAACCTGCACGATGGAGTTTCACTTTTGGTGAACTTCTAACAATTAAAACTTGATCATAGATTTGGATGCCCATTAGATAAACAAGCATGCACAGTAACTTTTGCAACGTTCCAAGCTATTTTGACCACCTTTAAGCACAACCCTAGCGGAAACGCATGACGAAGTTTCACTTTTGAGCAGTTTCTTATAATTGAAACTTGATCATAGATTAGAATTCCCATTTGATAGACAAGCGTGCATGTGAAATTTTGAGACGTTCCAAAATATTTCACCCCCTTTAATCCCAACCTCAGCAAAACCATACAACCGACTTTCACTTTTGACTACTTTCTCAGAATTAAAATTTGATCGTAGATTTATCTTAGCATTTGGTAGATAATAGTGCACACCAAATTTCACGATGTTCGAAGTTATTTTGGTCATTATTCAAGGTTGGTCAAGCAAAAGTGTAAGAGATGCTATTTTTATGACTTTGTTGTTATTGAAATTTGAAAGAGAATTTAGGTACCCATTTGAGAGATAACGATGCATGCAAACCTTCAGGGGATTTCAATCTTTTTTGGACCTTAGTCAAACTTGGTCAAACCAAGTAGATTTAGATACCCATTTAAGAGGCACACATATTTTTGCGAATTTTGAGTTATTTCGGCACTTAATTAAGGTTGGTCAAACCAAGTTCTAAGAAATGCACTTTTCTTGACTTTCTCGAAATTGAAATTTGAAACTGTATTTAGGTACCCATTTCAAAGATAAACCCTACATGTAGATTTTTTTGGGATTGTGAGCCATTTTGGACTTCGGTCAAACTTCGTCAAACCAAAGCCTAAAACGTTGCATTTTTTCCATTTTCTGAAAATTCAAATTTTAAAGTAGATTTAGATACCCATTTCAAAGATAGGCATGGACACCTATTTTTATGAGATTTGGAGCTATTTTGGCCCTCATTCAGGGATGGTCAAACAAAAGTTGAAAAGATGCACTTTTGTTGACTTTTTCAGAAGTGAAATTTGAAAGTGGATTTAGGTACCCATTTCAATAAACAAGCATACACACTAACTTTCGCGACATTGCGAGCTATTTTACACTCTTTAAGTGCAACCTTAGCGAAAGCGCACGATAAAGTTTCTCTTTTGATCAACTTCTTAGAATTGAAATATGATCATAGATTTAGATGCCCATTTGGTAGATAAGAGTGCATGCCAAATTTAGTGATGTTCAGAGCTATTTTTCCCTCCTTTAAGCCATACCTTAGCGAAACCGCGTGACGGAGTTTCACTTTTGACCAAATTCCCAGAATTGAAATTTGATCATAGATTTGGATGCCCATTTGATAGACAAGTGTGCACTCCAACTTTAGCAACGTTTCGAGCTATTCTCGCCCCCTTTAACCCCAACCTTTTCAAAACCACACGATAGAGCTTCACTTTTTACAAATTTCTCAAAATTAAAATTTGATCATATCTTTTGATGCAGATTTGGATGATAGGTGTGCATGCGAACTTTCACGATGTTCATAGTTATTTTCAACTCCTTAAGCAAAACCGTAACAAATTTGTACGATGGAGTTTCACTTTTGACGTACTTCTTAGAATGGAAACTTGATCATAGATTTGGATGCCCATTGGATGAACAATCATGCACACCAAATTTTGGAACGTTTCGAGCTATGATTTTGACCCCTTTTAAGCCCAACCCTAGTGAAACCGCATGACAGAGTTTCACTTTTGAGTAGTTTCCCAGAATTGAAATTTTCTCATAGACTTGAATGTCCATTTGATAGACAAGCTTGCACATGATTTTTCACGAAGTTGCAAAATATTTTCACCCGCTTTAAGCCCAACCATAGCAAAAACAACACAAGGGAGTTTCACTTTTGACCAATTTCTCAGAATTAAAATTTGATCGTAGATTTATCTGCGCATTTGGTAGATAAGAGTGCATGCCAACTTTCACGATGTTCAGAGCTATTTTGGTCGTTATTCAAGGATTCTCAAGCAAAGGTCTAAGAGATCATATTTTTCTTACTGTCTCATAATTAAAATTTGAAAGAGAATTTAGATACCCATTTGAGAGATAACCATGCATACAAACTTTGAGAGGATTTCGAGCTATTTTGGACCTTAGTCAAACCTGGTCAAACCAAGGCCTAAAAGCTTGCACTTTTTTCCAATTTCTTAGAAATCAAATGTAAAAGTTTATTTAGATACCCATTTAAGAGATAAGCGTGCACACATATTTTTGTGAGATTTCAGGTTATTTCAGCTCTTAGTTAAGGTTGGTCAAACGAAGTTCTAAGAAATGCACTTTTCTTTACTTTCTCGAAATTGAAATTTGAAACTGTATTTAGGTATCCATTTGGTGGATAAAGCATACATGTATATTTTTTGGGGATTGTGAGCCATTTTGGACATTGGTCAAATTTCGTCAAGCCAAGGCCTAAAACGTTGCATTATTTCCAATTTCTCAAAATTCAAATTTTAAAGTAGATTTAGACACCTATTTCAAATATAGGCATTGACACCTATTTTTATGAGATTTGGAGCTATTTGGGCCCTTAATCAAGGATGGTCAAACCAAGGTTGAAAATATGTACTTTTCTCGACTTTTTTAGAATTGAAATCTGAAAGTGGATTTAGGTACCCATTTCAATAAACAAGCATACACTCAACCTTTCATAACGTTTTGAGCTATTTTCACTCCCTTTAAGTGCAACCTTAGTGAAAGCACTGATATGCCCATTTGTTAGATAAGCGTGCACACATATTTTTGTGAGATTTCTAGTTAGATAAGAGTGCATGAAAAATTTTGTGATGTTCAGAGCTATTTTCCCCTCCTTTAAGCCAAATCTTAGCGAAATCGAATGATGGAGTTTCACTTTTGACCAAATTCTTGAAGTTGAAATTTGATCATAGATTTGGATACCCCTTTGATATAAAAACATGTACACCAACTTTTGCAATGTTCTGAGCTATTGGGACCCCTTTGAGCCCAACTTTAGCGAAAATGCATGACAGAGTTTCACTTCTGACCAATTTCTCAGAATTGAAATTTGATCATAGATTTGGATGCCTTTTTGATAGATAAACGTGCACTCCAACTTTTGCAACACTTCGAGCCATTTTCACCCCCTTCAACCCCAACCTTGGCGAAACTACACAATGAAGTTTCACTTTTAACCAATTTCTTGGAATTAAAATTTGATCATAGATTTAAATGCACATATGGAAGATAAGAGTGCATGCAAACTTTCACGATGTTGAGAGCTATTTTCGGCATATTTAAGCCAAAACCTAACAAAACTGCAGGATGGAGTCTTATCTTTGACCAAATTCTCAGAATTGAAACTTGATGAGAGGTTTTGATGCATATTGGATAGACTAGCATGCACGCCAACTTTCACAACGTTCTAAGCTATTTTTTCCCCCTTTAATCCCAACCCTATCGAAACTGCACGACGGAGTTTCACTTTTGTGCAGTTTCTTAGAATTTAAATTTGAACATAAATTTGGATGCCCTTTTGATGAACAAGCATGCATGCAAACCTTTGAGACCTTCCAAAATATTTTCACCCCTTTTAAGCCCAACCTTAGCAAAACCACACAACGGAGTTTGACGTTTCACTAATTTCTCAAAATTAAAATTTATCATAGATTTATCGGCGCATTTGGCAGATAAGAGTGCATGCTAACTTTCATGATGTTTAGAGCCATTTTAGTGGTTATTCAAGGTTGGTCAAGTAAAGTTCTAAGAGTTGTTATTTTTTTGGCTTTCTTGTAATTGAAATTTGAAAGAGAATTTAGGTACCCATTTGAGAGATAACCATGGATACAAACTTTCAGGGGATTTCAAGCTATTTTGGACCTTACGAAGACTTGCTGAAACTAAGGCCTGAAAGGTTGAATTTGTTTCCAATATCTCAAAGCCATTTTCCCCTCATTTAAGCCAAACCTTAGCGAAATCGAATGAGGGAGTTTCATAGATTTGGATGCTCGTTTGATATAAAAACTAGAACGCCAACTTTTGCAATGAGCCGCGCTATTTGGACCCCTTTGAGCCCAACTCTAGCTAAAAATGCACGATGGAGTTTCAATTTTGACCAATTTCTCAGAATTGAAATTTGATGGTAGATTTGGATGCTCGTTGGATAGACAAGCGTGGAACCTCTGCGATGTTTTGAGCTATTTTCACCCCCTTTAACTCCAATCTTAGCGAAACCGCATGACGGAGTTTCACTCTTGACCAATTTCTTGGAATTAAAATTTCATCATAGATTTAGATGTGCATTTGGAAGATAAGGTTGCATGCCAACTTTCATGATGTTCAGAGTTATTTTCAACTCCTTTAAGCCAAACCCTAACAAAACCGCAAGATGGAGTTTCACTTTTGACCAACTTCTAATAATTGAAACTTGATCATAGATTTCGATGCCCATTAGATAAACAAGCTTGCATGCCAACTTTCACAACGTTCCAAGCTATTTTCACCACCTTTAAGCCCAACCCTAGCGAAAACGCATTATCAAGTTTCACTTTTGAGCAGTTTCTTATAATTAAAATTTGATCATAGATTCGAATGCCCTTTTAAAAGACAAGCGTGCACATGAAATTTTGAGACGTTCCAAAATATTTCACCCCCTTTAATCCCAACCTTAGCAAAACCATACAACCGAGTTTCACTTTTGACTAATTTCTCAGAATTAAAATTTGATTATAGATTTATCTTAGCATTTGGTAGATAACAGTGCACACCAAATTTCATGATGTTTGAAGTTATTTTGGTCGTTAATCAAGGTGGGTGAAGCAAAGGTTTAAGAGATGTTATTTTTTTGACTTTCTTGTAATTGAAAATTGAAAGAGAATTTAGGTACCCATTTGAGAGATAACCATGCATACACACCTTCAGGGGATTTCAAACTATTCTGGACCTTAGTCAAACTTGGTCAAACCAAGGCCTAAAAGGTTGCACTTTTTTCCAATTTCTTAGAAATCAAATTTAAAAGTAGATTTAGATACCCATTTAAGAGGCACACATATTTTTGCAAAATTCGAGTTATTTCAGCACTTAGTTAAGTTTGGTCAAACCAAGTTCTAAGAAATGCACTTTTCTTGAATTTCTTGAAATTGAAATTTAAAACTGTATTTAGGTACCCATTTGAGAGATAATCTCTACATGTAGATTTTCTTTGGATTGCGAGCTATTTTGGACCTCGGTCAAACTTCATCAAACAAGGCCTAAAACGTTGCATTTTTTCAATTTTCTGAAAATTCAAATTTTAAAGTAGATTTAGATACCCATTTCAAAGATAGGAATCGACACCTATTTTTATGAGATTTGGAGCTATTTTGGCCCTCATCAAAGGATGGTCAAACAAAAGTTGAAAATATGCACTTTTGTTGACTTTTTCAGAAGTGAAATTTGAAAGTGGATTAGGTACCCATTTCAATAAACAAGCGTACACACTAACTTTCACGATGTTCCAAGCTATTTCACTCCCTTTAAGTGCAACCTTAGAGAAAGCGCACGATAAAGTTCCTCTTTTGACCAATTTCTTAGAATTGAAATATTATCATAGATTTAGATGCCCATTTGGTAGATAAGAGTGCATGCCAAATTTAGTGATGTTCAGAGTTCTTTTTCCCTCCTTTAAGCCAAACCTTAGAGAAACCACATGGCAGAGTTTCAATTTTGATCAAATTACCAAAACTGAAATTTGATCATAGATTTGGATGCCCATTTGATATACAACCATGCACACCAAATTTTATAATGTTTTGAGCTATTTGGTCCTGCTTTAAGCCGAACTCTAGCAAAAATGCACGATGAACTTTCACTTTTGATAATTTTCTTGCAATTGAAATTTCATCATAGATTTGGATGGCCATTTGATAGATGAGTGTGCACTACAACTTTCACGACATTCCGAGTATTTTCACCCCCTTTAACCCCAACCTTTGCGAAACCACATGACGGAGTTTCACTTTTTACAAATTTCTTGGAATTAAAATTTGATCATATCTTTTGATGCGCATTTGGATGATAAGCGTGCACGCCAACTTTCACGATGTTCAGAGTTATTTTAAGCTCCTTTAAGCCAAACCGTAACAAAACTATATGATGGAGTTTCACTCTTGACGTACTTCTTCGAATGGAAACTTGATCATAGATTTGGATGCCCATTGGATAAATAATCATGCACGCCAAATTTTGGAACGTTCTGAGTTATTATTTTGACCCCTTTTAAGCCCAACCCTAGTGAAACCGCACGACAGAGTTTCCCTTTTGAGCAATTTCTTAGAATTGAAATGTGCTCATAGATTTGGATGTCCATTTGATAGACAAGCTTGCACATGAAATTTCACGATGTTGAGAAATATTTTCACCCGCTTTAATCCCAACCTTAGCAAAACAACACAAGGGAGTTTCACTTTTGACCAATTTCTCAGAATTGAAATTTGATTGTAGATTTATCTGTGCATTTGGTAGATAAGAGTGCATGACATTTTTCACGATGTTCGGAGCTATTTTGGTCGTTATTCAAGGCTACTAAAGCAAAGGTCTAAGAGATCATATTTTTCTGACTTTCTCATAATTGAAATTTGAAAGAGAATTTAGATACCCATTTGAGAGATAACCATGCATACAAACACTGAGGGGATTTCAAGCTATTTTGGACCTTAGTCAAACTTGGTCAAACCAAGGCCTAAAAGCTTGCACTTTTTTTCCAATTTCTTAGAAATCAAATGTAAAAGTATATCTAGATACCCATTTAAGAGATAAGCGTGCACATATATATTTGTTAGATTTCGGGTTATTTCAGCACTTAGTTAAGGTTGGTCAAATGAAGTTCTAAAAAATATTATTTTCTTAACTTTCTCGAAATTGAAATTTGAAACTGTATTTATGTATCCATTTGGTAGATAAAGCATACATGTATATTTTTGGGGGATTGCAAGACATTTTGGACATCGGTCAAACTTCGTTAAACTAAGGCCTAAATCGTTGCATTGTTTCCAATTTCTCAAAATTCTAATTTTAAAGTAGATTTAGATACCCATTTCAAATATATGCATTGACACCTATTTTTATAAGGTTTGGAGCTATTTTGGCCCTTAATCAAGGATGGTCAAACCAAGGTTGAAAATATGTACTTTTGTCAGCCTTTTCAGAATTGAAATTTGAAAGTGGATTTAGGTACCCATTTCAATAAACGAGCATACACGGCAACTTTCGTAACATTTCGAGTTATTTTCACTCCCTTTAAGTGCAACCTTAGCGAAAGCGCCGATATGCCCATTTGGTAGATAAGCGTGCACACATATTTTTGCGATATTTCTAGTTAGATAAGAGTGCATGAAAAATTTCATGATGTTCAGAGCTACTTCCCCCTCCTTTAAGCCAAACCTTAGTGAAATCGAATGATGGAGTTTCACTTTTAACGAAATTCTCGAAGTTGAAATTTGATCATAGAATTGGATGCCTGTTTGATATAAAAACGTGCACGCTAACTTTTACAATGTTCTGAGCTATTTGGACCCTTTGACCCCAACTTTAGCGAAAATGCACGATGGAGTTTCACTTCACACCAATTTCTCGGAATTGAAATTTGATCATAGATTTGGATGCCCGTTTTATAGAGAAGCATGCACTCCAACTTTCATGACACTCCAAGCTATATTCACCCCCTTTAACCCCAACCTTGGTGAAACAGCACAACGGAGTTGCACTTTTAACTAATTTCTTGGAATTAAAATTCAATCATAGGTTCAAATGCGCATTTGGAAGATAAGAGTGCATGCCAACTTCCACGATGTTGAGAGCTATTTTCAGCATCTTTAAGCTAAACCATAACAAAACTGCACGATGGAGTCTTTGCTTTGACCAAATTCTTAGAATTGAAACTTGATGATAGGTTGGGATACATATTGGATAGACAAGCATGCACACCAACTTTCGCAATGTTTCGAGCTATTTTGAACCCCTTTAAGCCCAACCCTATCGAAACCACCCGACGAAGTTTCACTTTTGAGCAGTTTCTTACAATTTAAATTTGATCATAAATTTGGATGCCCATTTGATGAACAAGCATGCATGTAAACTTTTGAGACATTCCAAAATATTTTCACCCCTTTAAGCCCAACCTTAGCAAAACCGCACAACAAATTTTCACGTTTGACTAATTTCTCAAAATTAAAATTTAACCATAGATTTATCGATGCATTTGGTAGATAAGAGTGCATGCTAACTTTCATGATGTTGGGAGCCATTTTGGTCATTGTTCAAGGTTGGTCAAGTAAAGTTCTAAGAGATGTTATTTTTACGACTTTCTTGTAATTGAAATTTGAAAGAGAATTTAGGTACCCATTTGAGAGATAACCATGCATATAAAATTTTAGGGGATTTCAAATTATTTTGGACCTTAGGAGAACTTGGTGAAACCAAGGCCTAAAAGGTTGCATTTGTTTCCAATTTCTCAGAGCCATTTTCCCCTCCTTTAAGCCAAACCTTAGCGAAATCGAATGATGGAGTTTCACTTTTGACCAAATTCTCGGAGTTGAAATTTGATCAAAGATTTGGATGCACGTTTGACATAAAAACATGCATGCTAACTTTTGCAATGGTCTGAGCTATTTGGACCCCTTTGAGCCCAAATCTAGCAAAAATGCACAATGGAGTTTCACTTTTGACCAATTTCTCAGAACTTAAATTTGATCATAGATTTTGATGCCCGTTTGATAGATAAGTGTCCACTCCAACTTTCGCAACGTTTTGAGCTATTTTCACCCTCTTTAACACCAATCTTAGCAAAACTGCATGATGGAGTTTCACTCTAGACCAATTTCTTGGATTTAAAATTTGATCAAAGATATAGATGTGCATTTGGAAGATAAGAGTGCATGCCAACTTTCATGATGCTCATACTTATTTTTGACTCCTTTAAGCCAAACTTAACAAAACCGCATGATGGAGTTTCACTTTTGACCAACTTCTAAGAATTGAAACTTGATCATAGATTTGGATGTCCATTATATAAACAAGCATGCATGCCAACTTTCACAATGTTCCAAGCTATTTTGACGACCTTTAAGCCCAACCCTAGCGAAAATGCATGACAAAGTTTCACTTTTGAGCAGTTTCTTATAATTGAAATTTGATCATAGATTTGAATGCCCATTTAATAGGCACGCGTGCACGCGAAATTTATAGATGTTCCAAAATATTTCACCCCCTTTAAACCCAACCTCAACAAAACCATACAATAGAGTTTCACTTTTGACTAATTTCTCATATTTAAAACTCGATCATATATTTATCTTAGCATTTGGTAGATAACAGTGCATACACACTTTCAGGGGATTTCAAGCTATTTTGGACTTAGTCAAACTTGGTCAACCCAAGGCCGAAAAGGTTGCACTTTTTTCGAATTTCTTAGAAATCAAATTTAAAAGTAGCTTTAGATATCCATTTAAGAGGCACACATATTTTTGCGAATTTTGAGTTATTTCAGCACTTAGTTAAGGTTGGTCAATCCAAGTTCTAAGAAATGCACTTTTCTTGACATTCTCGAAATTGAAATTTGAAACTGTATTTAGGTACCCATTTGAGAGAGAATCCCTACATGTAGATACTTTTGGTATTGCGAGCCATTTTGGACCTCGATCAAACTTCGTCAAACCAAGGCCTAAAACGTTGCATTTTTTCCATTTTCTGAAAATTCAAATTTTAAAGTAGATTTAGATACCCATTTCAAAGATAGGCATGGACACCAATTTTGTTGAGATTTGGAGCTATTTTGGCCCTCATTCAAGGATGGTCAAACAAAAGTTTAAAAGATGCACTTTCATTGACTTTTTCAGAAATGAAATTTGAAAGTGGATTTAGGTACCCATTTCAATAAACAAGCGTACACACTAACTTTCATGACATTCCGAGCTAGTTCAATGCCTTCAAGTGCAACCTTAGTGAAAGGGCATGATAAAGTTTCTCTTTTGACCAATTTATTAGAATTGAAATATGATCATAGCTTTAGATGCCCATTTGGTAGATAAGAGTGCATGCCAAATTTAGTGATGTTCAGAGCTCTTTTTCCGTCCTATAAGACAAACCTTAGCGAAAGTGCATGATGGAGTGTCACTTTTGAGCAAATTCCTAGAATTGAAATTTGATCAAAGATTTGGATGCCTGCTTGATATACAAGCGTGCATGCCAAATTTTGTAATGTTTTGAGTTATTTGGACCCGCTTTGAGCCAAACTCTAACGAAAATGCACAACGAAGTTTCACTTTTGACAATTTTCTCGCAATTGAAATTTGATCATAGATTTGGATGCCGATTTTATAGACATGCGTGCACTCCAACTTTCATGATGTTTCGATCTATTTTCACTCCCTTTAACCCCAACCTTTGCGAAACCACACGACAGAATTTCACTTTTTACAAATTTCTCGGAATTAAAATTTGATCATTTCTTTTGATGCACATTTGGATGATAAGTGTGCACGCCCACTTTCACGATGTTAGAGTTATTTTAAGCTCCTTTAAGCCAAACCCTAACAAAACTGTACGACGAAGTTTCATTTTTGACATACTTCTTAGAATCAAAAATTGATCATGGATTTGGATTCCCATTGGATAAACAATCATGCATGCCAAATTTTGCAACATTTCGAGCTATTATTTTGAGCCTTTTAAGCCCAACCCTTGTGAAACTGCACGACAGAGTTTCACTTTTGAGCAGTTTTTTAGAATTGAAATTTGCTCATAGATTTAGATGTCCATTTTATAGTGAAGCGTGCACTCCAACATTCACAACACTCAAGCTATTTTGACCCCCTTTAACCCCAACCTTGGCGAAACCGCACAACGGAGCTTCCCTTTTAACCAATTTCTTGGAATTAAAATTTAATCGTATATTTAAATGCGCATTTGGAAGATAAGAGTGCATGCCAGCTTTCACAATGTTGAGAGCTATTTTCAACATCTCTAAGCCAAACCCTAACAAAACTGCACGATGGAGTCTCTACTTTGACCAAATTCTCAATATTTAAATATGATCATAGGTTTGGATTCATATTGGATAGACAAGCATGCACGCTATCTTTCACAACGTTCCTATCTATTTTGACCCCCTTTAATCCCAACCCTATCGAAACCGCACGATGGAGTTTCACTTTTGTGCAATTTCTTAGAATTTAAATTTGATCATAAATTTGGATTCCCATTTGATGAACAAGAGTGCATGCAAAATTTTGATACATTCCAATATATTTTCACCCCCTTTAAGCCCAACCTTATCAAAACGACACAAAGGAGTTTCACGTTTGACTAATTTCTCAAAATTAAAATTTAATCGTAGATTTATCGATGCATTTGGTAGATAAGAGTGCATGGTAACTTTCATGATGTTTAGAGCTATTTTGGTCGTTATTCAAGGTTGTTCAAGTGAAGGTCTAAGAGATGTTATTTTTTTGTCTTTCTTGTAATTGAAATTTGAAAGGGAATTTAGGTACCCATTTGAGAGATAACCATGCATATAAACTTTCAGGGGATTTGGAGCTATTTTGGACCTTAGGCAAACTTGGTGAAACCAAGGCCTGAAAGCTTGCATTTGTTTCCAATTTCTTAGAGCTATTTTCCCCTCCTTTAAGCCAAACCTTAGTGAAATCGAATGATGGAGTTTCACTTTTGACCAAATTCTCGGATTTAAAATTTGATCATAGATTTGGATGTCAGTTTGATATAAAATTGTGCACGCCAACTTTTGCAATGTTCCCAGCTATTTGAAGTTTCACTTTTGACCAATTTCTCAAAAATTAAATTTGATCATAGATTTGGATGCCCGTTTGATAGATAAGTGTGCACTCCAACTTTTGCGATGTTTTGAGCTATTTTGACCCCCTTTAACCCAAATCTTAGTGAAACCGCATGATGGAGTTTCACTCTTGACCAATTTCTCAGAATTAAAATTTGATCATAGATTTAGATGTGCATTTGAAAGAGAAGAGTGCACACCAACTTTCATGATGTTCAGAGTTATTTTTGACTCCTTTAAGCCAAACCCTAACAAAACCGCACGATGTAGTTTCACTTTTGACCAACTTCTAAGAATTGAAATTTGATCATATATTTAGATGCCCATTATATAAACAAGCATGGACGCTAACTTTCACAACGTTCCAAGCTATTTTGACCACCTTTAAGCCCAACCGTAGCAAAAACGCATGACGAAGTTTCACTTTTGAGCAATTTATTATAATTGAAATTTGATCATAGATTTGAATGCCCATTTTATAAACAAGCATGCACTTGAAATTTCTAGACGTTCCAAAATATTTCACCCTATTTAATCCCAACCACAGCAAAACCATACAATAGAGTTTCACTTTTGACGAATTTCTCAGAATTAAAATTCGATCGTAGATTTATATTAGCATTTGGTAGATAACAGTGCACAACAACTTTCATGATGTTTGAAGTTATTTTGGTCGTTATTCAAGATTGGTCAAGCAAAGGTCTAAGAGATGCTATTTTTCCATTTTCTTGTAATTGAAATTTGAAAGAGAATTTAGGTACCCATTTGAGAGATAATCATGCATACACACTTTAAGGGCATTTCGAGCTATTTTGGACCTTAGTCAAACTTGGTCAAACCAAAGCCTAAAAGGTTGCACTTTTTTTGCAATTTCTTAGAAATCAAATTTAAAAGTAGATTTAGATACCCATTTAAGAGGCACACATATTTTTGCGAATTTCAAGTTATTTCGGCACTTAGTTAAGGTTGGTCAAACCAAGTTCTAAGAAATGTACTTTTCTTGACATTCTCGAAATGAAAATTTGAAACTGTATTTAGGTACCCATTTGAGAGATAATCCCTACATGTATATTTTTTTGGAATTGTGAGCCATTTTGGACCTTAGTCAAACTCTATCAAACAAGGGCTAAAACGTTGCATTTTTTCCATTTTCTGAAATTTCAAATTTTAAAGTAGATTTAGATACCCATTTCAAAGATAAGCATGGACACATATTTTTATGATATTTGGAGCTACTTTGGCCCTCATTCAAGGATGGTTAAACAAAATTTGAAAAGATGCACTTTTGTTGACTTTTTCATAAATGAAATTTGAAAGTGGATTTAGGTACCCATTTCAATAAACAAGCGTACACACGAACTTTCATGACGTTTTGAACTATTTCATTCCCTTTAAGTGCAACCTTAGCGAAAGTGCATGATAAAGTTTCTCTTTTGACCAATTTCTTAGAAGTGAAATATGATCATAGATTTAGATGCCCATTTGGTATATAAGAGTGCATGCCAAATTTAGTGATGTTCAGAGCTCTTTTTCCCTCCTTTAAGCCAAACCTTAGCGAAACCGCATGATGGAGTTTCACTTTTGACCAAATTCCCAGAATTAAAATTTGTTCATATATTTGGATTCCCATTTGATTTACAAGCGTTCACACCAAATTTTGCAATGTTTCAAGTTATTTGGACCTACTTTAAGCCAAACTCTAGCGAAAATGCACGACGAAGTTTCACTTTTGACAATTTTCTCGCAATAAAAATTTGATCATAGATTTGGATGCCCATTTGATAGACAAGCATGCACTCCAACTTTCACGATGTTCTGAGCTATTTTCACCCTCTTTAACCCCAACCTTTGTGAAATTGCATGACGAAGTTTCACTTTTTACAAATTTCTCGAAATTAAAATCTGATCATATATTTTGATGCGCATTTGGATGATAAGTGTGCACGCAAACTTTCACGATGTTCAGAGTTATTTTCATCTCCTTTAAGCCAAACCTTAACAAAACTGTATGATGGAGTTCCACTTTTGACGTACTTCTTAGAATGGAAACTTGATCATAGATTTAGATGCCCATTGGATAAACAATCATGCACGCCAAATTTCGCAATGTTTTGAGCTATTATTTTGACCCCTTTTAAGCCCAACCCCAGTGAAACCACACGACAGAGTTTCACTTTTGAGCAGTTTCTTAGAATTGATATTTTCTCATAGATTTGGATGTCAAATTGTATACAAGCTTGCACATGAACTTTCACGATGTTGTGAAATATTTTGACCCGCTTTAAGCCCAACCTTAGCAAAACAACATGAGGGAGTTTCACTTTTGACCAATTTCTCAGAATTAAAACTTGATCGCAGATTTATCTACGCATTTGGTAGATAAGAGTGCATACCAACTTTCATGATGTTCAGAGCTATTTTGGTCGTCATTCAAGGCTGGTCAAGCAAAGGTCTAAGAGATCATATTTTTTTGACTTTCTAAAAATTGAAATTTGAAAGAGAATTTAGATACCCATTTGAGAGATAACCACGTATACAAACTTTAAGGGGATTTCGAGCTATTTTCGACCTTAGTCAAACTTGGTCAAACCAAGGCCTAAAAGCTTGCACTTTTTTTCCAATTTATTAGAAATCAAATTTAAAAGTAGATTTAGATACCCATTTAAGAGGCACACATATTTTTACAAATTTTGAGTTATTTCGGCACTTAGTTAAGGTTGGTCAAACCAAGTTCTAAGAAATGCACTTTTCTTGACATTCTCGAAATTGAAATTTTAAACTGTATTTAGGTACCCATTTGAGAGATAATCCCTACATGTATATTTTTTTTGGATTGCGAGCCATTTTGGACCTAGGTCAAACTTCGTCAAACCAAGGCCTAAAACGTTGCATTTTTTCCATTTTCTGAAAATTCAAATTTTAAAGTAGATTTAGATACCCATTTCAAAGATAGACATGGTACACCTATTTTTATAAGATTTGGAGCTATTTTGGCCCTCATTCAAGGATGGTCAAACAAGAGTTGAAAAGATGCACTTTTGTTGACTTTTTCAGAAATGAAATTTGAAAGTGGATTTAGGTGCCCATTTCAATAAAAAGGCGTACACACTAACTTTCGTTATGTTTCGAGATATTTCACTCCCTTTAAGTGCAACTTTAGAGAAAATGCACAATAAAGTTTCTCTTCTGACCAATTTCTTAGAATTGAAATATGATCATATATTTAGATGTCGATTTGGTAGATAAGAGTGCATGCCAAATTTAGTGATGTTCAGTGATATTTTCCCTCCTTTAAGCCAAACCATTGTGAAACCACATGATGGAGTTTCACTTTTGACCAAATTCCCATAATTGAAATTTGATCATAGATTTGCAATGTTTGATATACAAGCGTGCACGCCAAATTTTTCAATGTTTTGAGCTATTTGGACCACTTTTAAGCCTAAGCCTAGTGAAACCACACGATAGAGTTTCACTTTTGAGCAGTTTCTTAGAATTGAAATTTGCTCACAGATTTGGATGTCCATTTGATAGACAAGCTTGCACATGAAATTTCACGACGTTGTGAAATATTTTCATCCACTTTATGCCCAACCTTAGCCAAACAACACAAGGGAGTTTCACTTTTGACCAATTTCTCAGAATTAAAATTTGATCATAGATTTATCTGTGCATTTGGTAGATAAGAGTGCATGCCAACTTTCACGATGTTCGGAGCTATTTTGGTTGTTGTTCAAGGTTGATCAAGCAAAGGTCTAAGAGATCATATTTTTTTGAATTTCTCATAATTGAAATTTGAAAGAGAATTTAGATACCCATTTGACAGATAACCATGCATACAAACTTTGAGGGGATTTCGAGCTATTTTGGACCATAGTCAAACTTGGTCAAACCAAGGCCTAAAAGCTTGCTCTTTTTTCCAATATATTAGAAATCAAATTTAAAAGTATATTTAGATACCCATTTAAGAGATAAGCATGCACACATATTTTGTGAGATTTCGGGTTATTTCAGCTCTTAGTTAAGGTTGGTCAAACGAAGTTCTAAGAAATGCACTTTTCTTGACTTTCTTGAAATTGAAATTTGAAACTGTATTTAGGTATCCATTTGACAGATAAAGTACACATGTATATTTTTTTGCGATTACGGGCCATTTTGGACATCGGTAAAACTTCGTCAAACCAAGGCCTAAAACATTGCATTATTTCCAATTTCTCAAAATTCAAATTTTAAAGTAGATTTAGATACCCATTTCAAATATAGGAATTGACACCTATTTTTATGAGATTTGGAGCTATTTTGATCCTTAATCAAGGATGGTCAAACCAAGCTTGAAAATATGCACTTTTGTCGACATTTTCAAAATTTAAATTTGAAAGTGGATTTAGGTACCCATTTCAATAAACAAGCGTACACGCCAACTTTCGTAACGTTCTGAGCTATTTTCTCTCCCTTTAAGTGCAACCTTCGCGAATGCGCCGATATGTCCATCTGGTAGATAAGCGTGCACACATATTTTTGCAAGATTTCTAGTTAGATAAGAGTGCATGAAAATTTTTGTGATGTTCAGAGCTATTTTCCCCTCCTTTAAGGCAAACCTTAGTGAAATTGAATGATGGAGTTTCACTTTTCACCAAATTCTTGGAGTTGAAATTTGATCATAGATTTGGATGCCCTTTTGATATAAAAATGTGAATGCCAACTTTTGCAATGTTTCGAGCTATTTGAACCCCTTTGAGCCCAACTCTAGCGAAAATGCACGATGGAGTTTCACTTCTAACAAATTTCTTGGAATTGAAGTTTGATCATAGATTTGGTTTCCCATTTGATAGAGAAGCATGCACTCCAACTTTCACGACACTCCGAGCTATTTTCACCCCCTTTAACCCCAACCTTGGCGAAACTACACAATGGAGTTTCACTTTTAACCAATTTCTTGGAATTAAAATGTAATCATAAATTTAAATGCGCGTCTGGAAGATAAGAGTGCATGTCAACTTTGACAATGTTGAGAGCTATTTTCGGCATCTTTAAGCCAAACCCTAAAAAAAACTGCATGATGGAGTCTCAGCTTTGACCAAATCCTCAGAATTGAAATGTAATCATAAGTTTGGTTAAACATTGGATAGACTAGAATGCACACCAACTTTCCCAGTGTTCCGAGCTATTTTGACCCCCTTCACCCAACCTTATCGAAACTGCACGACGAAGTTTCACTTTTGAGCAGTTTCTTAGAATTTAAATTTGATCATAAATTTGGATTCCCATTTGATGAACAAGCGTGAATGCAAACTTTTGAGACATTCCAAAATATTTTCACCCCCTTTAAGCCCAACCTTAGCAAAACCGTACAACAGAGTTTCACGTTTGACTAATTTTTCAAAATTAAAATTTAATCGTAGATTTATCGGTGCGTTTGGCAGATTAGAGTGCATGCTAACTTTCATGATGTTCGAAGCTATTTTGGTCATTATTCAAGGTTGGTCAGATAAAGGTCTAAGAGGTGTTATTTTTTTGGATTTCTTGTAATTGAAATTTGAAAGAGAATTTAGGTACCCATCAAGAGAGATAACCATGCATACAAAATTTTACGGGATTTCGACCTTAGGCAAACTTGGTGCAACCAAAACCTAAAAGGTTGCATTTGTTTTTTATTTATTAGAGTTATTTTCCCCTCCTTTAAGCCAAACCTTAGCGAAATTGAATGATGGAGTTTCACTTTTGACCAAATACTTGGAGTTGAAATTTGATCATAGATTTGGATGATCGTTTGATATAAAAACATGCACACCAACTTTGGTAATGTTCCAAGCTATTTGGATCCCTTTGAGCCCAACTCCAGTGAAAATGCATTACGCAGTTTCGCTTCTGACCAATTTCTTAGAATTGAAAATTAATTATAGATTTGGATGCCCATTTGATAGATAAGCGTGCACTCCAACTTTTGCGATGTTTTGAGCTATTTTCACCCCCTTTAACCTCAATCTTAGCGAAGCCGCATGACGAAGTTTCACTCTTGAGAAATTTCTCGTAATATAAATTTGATTATAGATTTAGACATGCATTTGGAAGATAAGAGTGCACGCCAACTTTCATGATGGTCAGAGTTATTGTCGACTCCTTTAAACCAAACCCTAACAAAACCGCACGATGGAGTTTTGTTAAATTTTCATATGCTTAACTAAGACATCAGTATATCATTTCATTTTTCATAATAAAAGCATATAAAACAGGATCACTGAAAGAAACAGTATCACAAGAACAACACAGATTTATCCTGGGAAAACCCTAAAGGGAAAAACCCAGCAAAAGCTTCCTCAATATAGATGCCCCAAAGGGGGAAAAGGGTAAAACCAACAAGGAGATAAAAAACCCGATTCTCCTCCTTCTCCAGCAACTCCTCTCCTCCACAAGTGCGCTATTCCAAGTGAGTGTGTGTGACTCAAATGAGGAGCACTACACCTCTATTTATATTCATCCATTTACTTAAAGTTTACTCAATTAACATGTTGGCTTAAGTTAACTCATGTAGGCTCGAGTTACACATGTAGGCTCAAGTAACCACACTGGGGTGCTGATGACCCACCTTTACAATTAGAGGGGACTACCTCATGAATCTTATTAGTTCTTCCGATTAAGAGCATCGAGGTACAATGTAATACAAGTGGTTCTCCCGGTTGGACCATCGGGGACCACAAAATATACATAAAGAATATTCTTCAAAGTTACAATATTTCAACACTCCCCCTTAACGAGAAGGGTATTCTACATCAACAAAAACAAGAGTAGATATAGCAGACATCATCAACATCAGCAGGGTAACACATCTATAAATCATTGGAAGCTTTTCAACATCATGTAGTATTCATCTTCAATCTTCAGTCTTCATCATCAACAACATCTTCAACATTTTGATCTTTCAATTTGCAGCGACATCTTCAACACTTGGACCTTTCGATCAGCAACATCTTCAGCACTTTGACTGGTTCGATCAGCAACAACATCTTCAGCATTTTGATCTTTCAATTAGCAACGACATCTTCAGCACTTTGACTGGTTCGATCAGCAACAACATCTTCAGCATTTTGATCTTTCAATTAGCAACGACATCTTCAGCACTTGGACCCTTTCTATCAGCAACATCTTCAGCACTTTGACTGTTCGATCAGCAACAACATCTTCAGCGTTTTGACCTTTCAATCAGCAACGACATCTTCAGCACTTGGACCTTCGATCAGCAACATCTTCAGCACTTTGAATGTTCAATCAGAAACAACATATTCAGCATTTTGAACTTTCGATCAACAATATCTTCAGCACTTTTATTTTTCGATCAGCAACAACATCTTCAGCATTTTGACCTTTTGATCAGTAGCAACATCTTCAGTACTTTGACCTCTCGATCAATAGCAACATCATCATCATCATATTCTGATCTGTCGATCATAATCATCATCACATTCTGATCTTTCGATCAGAAACATCATCATCATACTCTGATATTTCGATCAGAAACATCATAGTCATAGTGCGTCATCATCATACTCTGATCTTTTTAGATCAGTATGTCATCATCATCATACTATGATCTTTCGATCAGTACGTCATCATCATCATACTCTGATCTTTCGATCAGTACGGCATCATCATCATCAGCAACAACCTGCAATCCACAACTCAAAGACAAAAATTCTTTGGATCACTTTTGGACTTAAAGTCCAGGGATGATACAATCCCACCACATTCTCGACAACCGAAGTTCCCGGATTGATTACGGGAGAATCAGTCCCTATCACTTTAGGACTAAGTCCAAGGACAATGCAATCCTACCACATTCTCGACAACCGAAGTCACCGGATATAATTACGGGATAATCATTCCCTATCACTTTAGGACTTGAGTCCAAGGATGATACAATCCTACCACATTCTCGACGACCGAAGTCACCGGATACAATTACGGGATAATCACTCCTTATCACTTTAGGACTTGAGTCCAAGGATGATGCAATCCTACCACATTCTCGACGACCGAAGTCACCGGATACAATTACGGGATAATCACTCCTTATCACTTTAGGACTTGAGTCCAAGGATGATGCAATCCTACCACATTCTCGATGACCGAAGTCACCGTATACAATTACGGTATAATCACTCCCTATCACTTTAGGACTTGAGTCCAAGGATGATGCAATCCTACCACATTCTCGACGACCGAAGTCACCGGATACAATTACGGGATAATCACTCCCTATCACTTTAGGACTATGTCCAAGGATGATGCGATCCTACCACATTCTCGAGGACCGAAGCCACCGAATCTATTATGGACAGATGTCCCAGGATGATACAATCCCTCTTCATTCTCGAAGACCGAGGTCTTCAGATCACTTTAGGGAAGGTGCCCAAGGATGATACAATCCCATCACGTTCTCGATGACTGAGGTCACCGGATCTATTATGGACAGATGTCCCAGGATGATACAATCCCTCTTCATTCTCGAAGACCGAGGTCTCTGGATCACTTTAGGGAAGGTGCCCAAGGATGATACAATCCCATCACGTTCTCAATGACCGAGGTCACCGGATCTATTATGGACAGATGTCCCGGGATGATACAATCCCTCTTCATTATCGAGGACCGAGGTCTCTAGATTACTTTAGGGAAAATGCCCAGGGATGATACAATCCCACTGCAACATCACTACTCCCCCTTTCGAGGAAGGTCTGTCCGAACAACACCAAGCTTGTCTCGAAAGTGTTCGAACTCTACTCGAGGCAGAGGCTTCGTCGGTACATCATCATCCAAACCATAATCATCTACATCTTCAATATCTGAATACTGATCTATCACCATTTGTATCTCTAGTATGTGAATACTAAAAGCACCACATCTATATCTTTAGTATAGAAATACTAAATCATCATCATCTGCATCTACAGTATCATTATCTTCATCTTATCTTGTATGTAGAAATACTGGATTTCTAGGTGTTATGTGGAACACAGGGTTCTTTGTCATCACAACTATGGTTATCACATAGAATCATTGTTGTATCCATCTTCAGGTCAAAGAGACCTGATATCAGCTTTTGAAGCCATATGGATTCAAAACATAGTAGATCAATCTGCTATGTATTCTGCTTCAACCGTGCTAAGAGAAACACTGGACTGTTTCCTACTAAACCATGAACTCATAGCAGACCTCAAAGCATATACCTGATTTGATTTTATTGTCTGAGATACTTCTAGCCCAATCTGCATCTGTGTAGCCATACAATCTATACTCATGGCTACCATCATAGTATAGACAAAAGTCTATAGTCTCTTTCAGATATGTTTTGCAGCTACTAGGTGAACCCGTTAAGGTGTTCATAGCAAAACAAATGTCTGTTCTGGTATTTGTTAAGTACATCAATGACCCAAAGATCTGTCTATAGTGAGCCACATCCACTAACTCTAATGAGTCATCAGCTAACAGCTTCAAGTTGGAGTACATGGGTGTGGCCATGACTTTGCATTTGAGTCTCTTCAATATCTCTACCACATACTTTCCCTGGTTGAAAAAGATTCCTTCTGAACTTTGCCATACTTCCAGACCTAGGAAATAATGCATTAACACAAGGTCTTTCATCTCAAATTCTTCTGCTAGTTTCTTCTTACTTTCCATGATCTGTTTCTCATTCCCTGTCAAGAATAAGTCATCCACATATAGTAATAGAATGATAGGTACATCTTCTACAACCTTGTAGGAAAGGTTAGGATTGTCTTTACTCTTGGCAAAGCCCATGCTCATCAGGAAACTATCTATTCTTCCATACCAAGCTCTGGGAGCTTGCTTCAGGCCATAGAGGGCCTTCTTCAACTTGTATACTTGATTCCTTCTATCTTCAGCTTCAAATTCTCATGAATATTCGATGTAAGACTCTTCCTCAATCATACCATTAAGGAAGGCTTGTCTTTACTTCATCATGGAAGAAACTACCATGATAGTTTTGAAGGAAGTGTACCTTGCTACTCGGAGTAAGTGTCTCTTTAGAATTAATTCCCTCTTACTAATAGAAACCTCTAGCCACAACTCTTACCTTACTTCTATCAACAACATATCTTATCTTGCAAATCCATTTGGAAGATACCACATTCTTGCTTTCCGGTTTGAGTACTATATCCCAAACATTATTCTAGTATCACAACATCTTCTATGAGTTTGTCTTCTCAGGTCAATAANTCTTTCATCTCAAATTCTTCTGCTAGTTTCTTCTTACTTTCCATGATCTGTTTCTCATTCCCTGTCAAGAATAAGTCATCCACATATAATAATAGAATGACAGGTACATCTTCTACAACCTTGTAGGAAAGGTTAGGATCGTCTTTACTCTTGG
>LPNX010371134.1:25182-124415 GCA_001517045.1 Pseudotsuga menziesii | reverse complement strand
TCTTCATTCTGTACAGGTGGTTCTATGCTTGACATATACTGGTCAATAGAGTATGTCATGTCATAGTCTATTCTTTATAGGGAGAATCACGAACCTTGCATTGTACACTTGTTCCATCATATCGTATACATCATTCCCCATGATCAACTGTTACTCTTTGATCATAGCTTCTTTTATAGAATTCTTTTCTTCATCTTGAGTTATCTCTTGAACCCAGGGTCTTCATCCTTCAAGGTGGATCTACCATTCTCTGAAGCTCTTTCTTCTATCATGGTGTCTCTGACCCTGGGAGCTTCAGATTCATGTTTATTGGAGTGAATCTTGAATTGTCATCACTTGTTCTTCGGAACAAGTCTCATCCTTATTTTCTTGTAGGAGGTTGTTCGTGACCTTTCTTATCTTTATTTGTTTCATGGGTATATTCCTTCTTGAGTCTTCAACTTTATCGTCTTCTTCATTCATGATAGCGTCGTTTCTTATCCAAATGCTGAGGTGGATAAGAAGTTCTTCAAGAGTTGAGATCTTCATATTCCTCATTGATTGAGGGATCTTCTTTGGAATATGAGAGCTTGATCTTCAGAGACGAGATTCTTCTTCTTCCTAGAGTTTGCTGAAAGTAATCAATTCCTTCTAGAACACATTCCTTGAATGAATGAATTCCATGATCCTGGGAGGCCATTCAAGGTGTCCATCACCACTTCTGCATTCTTCACTTCTTCTTAAGCTGGTTTCTTAAGGTCATATTTCGATCTATGTTCTTCCCTTCAAATAGCTAGGTCAAGGAATCAAACCTCATCGATGTCTTTAGGGAAGACACTTGTAGAACAAGTTGATTCAAGACTGAATCATCAATAATCTTCTGGGCTTTGACCAAGTTCTTCTTGTGAAAGGCTTCTAGCCTCATCTCCCTCTGAAACAGGAACCTCTATGCTCATGTAGGTGTCCAATCCATTTTCTTCAGAGAGATCATATACTTCTAGGCTTGGAATTTGTCAACTTCACCAAGCTTATCATCAAGCTGATGTGATAGATCACTTTGAAATGAGAACCTCAAATGAACATAGCAAAGGATTAGATCTTACCGATTTGAGGTGTCCGTCCTGGTTTTGGAGTTGGCTGATCTAGGGTTTGTCACAGAAACCCTAATTTTAAAACTTGGAGTCTTTTAGATCTGATTGGATAGACAGATAGATCTCTTCAAATGGAGCTATCCAATGTACTCCATTTCTGAAAACAGTGGAGGGAAGCTCCCGGAACAGGAAGCCCTAATTTTCCAATTTCTTCTGCAGGAATTCCTGTTACTATTTCTGTGATATCTCCGAACTTTAGGATCCTCTATGTCTAAAATATTGTACTGAGGTAACCTCACATGTCCTTGATCCACCACCATAGGTCTCATCAGAATTGGTTTCACCATTTGGGATTTATGATCCTTTTCCCAAGGTGACCTGTTACAGGATTGTTCAGAACAGCGAGGTTGTACGGCATGCCACGTGTCTCTGGTTCATCTTCTGAGTCTAATATTCAGACCATAGAAATTAAAGTCCGTTCCCTTTCTAGAACATCTTCAGGAATTCCATTTGGACCTCTGTAGCCCAAGATATTGCAATTCTCCCCAGGTGTCCTGTTTAGGGATGAATTCTGCAAGAGGCTGGAACCCTGACTTGGAGAGAACATATCTCCTGGAATACAGTGAATCTGAGGATTAATTTTGGACACAGTGTTCACCATGATTTATCTTCGGCCCCTGCAATTTTCAGCTCCTGAGCCTTGGCCAATCTCGAAATATAGCGAATGTCCCAAAACATAGCAGTTTTAGTATTTAGGGTTTTTCTAGCTCGGGGTCAAACTAGGGTTTGACTTTCCTAGAGATTCACCCAACCAAAAATCTTGATCCAGGCCTCTAAACTTTGGTTTTGATGAGGAGAAAAATCCTATGCTGGTCTCACTCAAAAATTCCTCTTCTATAGAAAGCCCTAATTTCCACATCGAAAATTGAAAATGCTCGGAATCGAATTCCGCTTCGACAAAACGATGCGCCCTTCAAAGGAGAGTCAACCTAGCCTTCTTTTACTGATTGATTGTGGAGAGAGAACCAAAAAATAAGAAGCCCTAGCTTCTGTAACTTGTTAAAGCTACCCTATTTAGGTTAGCTCTGATACCATGTTAAATTTTCATATGCTTAACTAAGACATCAGTATATCATTTCATTTTTCATAATAAAAGCATATAAAACAGGATCACTGAAAGAAACAGTATCACAAGAACAACACAGATTTATCCTGGGAAAACCCTAAAGGGAAAAACCTAGCAAAATCTTCCTCAATATAGATGCCCCAAAAGGGAAAAAGGGTAAAACCAACAAGGAGATCAAAATCCTGATTCTTCTCCTTCTCCAGCAACTCCTCTCCTCCATAAGTGCGCTATTCCAAGTGAGTGTGTGTGACTCAAATGAGGAGCACTACACCTCTATTTATATTCATCTGTTTACTTAAAGTTTAGTCAATTAACATGTCGGCTTAAGTTAACTCATGTAGGCTCGACTTACACATGTAGGCTCAAGTAACCACACTGGGGTGCTGATGACCCACCTTTACAATTAGAGGGGACTACCTCATGACTCTTATTAGTTCTTCTGATTAGGAGCATCGGGGTACAATGTAATACAAGTGGTTCTCCCGGTTGGACCATCGGGGACCACAAAAGATACATAAAGAATATTCTTCAAAGTTACAATATTTCAACAAGTTTCACTTTTGACCCACTTCTAAGAATTGAAACTTGATCATAGATTTAGATGCCCATTAGATAAACAAGCATGCACGCCAACTTTTGGAACATTCCAAGCTATTTTGACCACCTTTAAGCCCAACCCTAGCAAAAATGCATGACAAAGTTTCACTTTTGAGCGGTTTCTTATAATTGAAAATCAATCCTAGATTTGAATGCCCATTTGATAGACAAGCGTGCATGTGAAATTTTGAGGCGTTCAAAAATATTTCACCCACTTTAATCCCAACCTCAGCAAAACTATACAACAGAGTTTCACTTTTGACAAATTTCTTAGAATTAAAATTTGATCGTAGATTTATCTTAGCATTTGGTAGATAATAGTGCACACCAACTTTCATGATGTTTGAATTTATTTTGGTCGTTATTCAAGGTTGGTCAAGCAAAGGTCTTAGAGATGTTGTTTTTCCAACTTTCTTGTAATTGAAATTTGAAAGAGAATTTACGTACCCATTTGAGAGAGAAACATGCATACAAACCTTCACGAGATTTCGAGCTATTTTGGACCTTAGTCAAAAGTTGGTCAAACCAAGGCCTAAAAGGTTGCACTTTTTTCCAATTTCTTAGAAATCAAATTTAAAAGTAGATTTAGATACCCATTTAAGAGGCACACATATTTTTTTGATTTTTGAGTTCTTTCGGCATTTAGTTAAGGTAGATTTCGAGTTATTTTTGCATTATTTCCAATTTCTCAAAATTCTAATTTTAATGTAGATTTAGATACCCATTTCAAATATAGGCATTGACACCTATTTTTATGAGGTTTGGACCTATTTTGGCCCTTAATCAAGGGTGGTCAAACCAAGTTTGAAAATATGCACTTTTGTCAACTTTTTCAGAATTGAAATTTGAAAGTGGATTTAGGTACCCATTTAAATAAACAAGTGTACACGACAACTTTTGTAACATTCTGAGCTATTTTCACTCCCTTTAAGTGGAACCTTAGTGAAAGCGCTGATATGCCCATTTGGTAGATAAGCGTGCACACATATTTTTGTGACATTTCTAGTTAGATAAGAGTGCATGAAAAAATTCATGATGTTCAAAGCTACTTCCCCCTCCTTTAATCCAAACCCTAGCGAAATCGATTGATGGAGTTTCACTTTTAACCAAATTCTTGGAATTGAAATTTGATCATAGAATCGGATGCCCGTTTGATATAAAAACACGCATGCTAACTTTTGCAATGTTCTGAGCTATTTGGACCCTTTGAGCCCACCTCTAGCGAAAATGCATGACAGAGTTTCACTTCGCACCAATTTCTCAGAATTGAAATTTGATCATGAATTTGGATGCCCATTTTATAGAGAAGCATGCACTCCAACTTTCGCGACACTCAAAGCTATTTTCACCCCCTTTAACCCCAACCTTGGCAAAACCACACGACGAAGTTTCAATCTTGACCAATTTCTCAAAATTAAAATTTGATCATAGATTTAGATGTGCATTTGTAAGATAAGAGTGCATGCCAACTTTCATGATATTCAGAGTTATTTTCGACTCCCTTAATCCAAACCCTATCAAAACCACACGATGGAGTTTCACTTTGACCAACTTCTAAGATTTGAAACTTGATCATAGATTTGGATGCCCATTAGATAAACAATCATGCACGCCAACTTTTGCAATGTTCCAAGCTATTTTGACTACCTTTAAGCCAAACCCTAGCGAAAACGTATGACAAAGTTTCACTTTTGAGCAGTTTCTTATAATTGAATTTGATCAGAGATTTGAATGCCCATTTGATAAACAAGCGTGCACGCAAAATTTCAAGATGTTCCAAAATATTTCACCCCCTTTAATCTCAACCTGAGTAAAACCATAAAATAGAGTTTCACTTTTGACTAATTTCTCAGAATTAAAATTTGATCATAGATTTATCTTAGCATTTGGTAGATAACAGTGCACACCAACTTTCATGATGTTGAAAGTTATTTTGGTTGTTATTCAAGGTTGGTCAAGCAAAGGTCTAAGAGATGCTATTGTTTTGACTTTCTTGTAATTGAAATTTGAAAAAGAATTTAGGTACCCATTTGAGAGATAACCATGCGCATGCATGTATATTTTTTGGGGATTGCGAGCCATTTTGGACATCGGTCAAACTTTGTCAAACCAAGGCCTAAAACGTTGCATTATTTCCAATTTCTTAAAATTCAAATTTTAAAGTAGGTTTAGATACCCATTTCAAATATAGGCATTGAAACCTATTTTTATGAGATCTGGAGCTATTTTGGCCCTTAATAAAGGATGGTCAAACCAAGGTTGAAAATATGCAATTTTGTCGACTTTTTCAGAATTGAAATTAGAAAGTGGATTTAGGTACCCATTTCAATAAACAAGCGTACAAGCCAAATTTTGTAACGTTCCGATATATTTTCACTCCCTTAAGTGCAACCTTAGTGAAAGTGCCGATATGCCCATTTTGTAGATAAGTGTGCACACATATTTTTGCGACATTTCTAGTTAGAAAAGAGTGCATGAAAATTTTTGTGATGCTCAAAGCTATTTTTCCCTCCTTTAAGCCAAACCTTAGCAAAATCAAATGATGGAGTTTCACTTTTGACCAAATTCTCGTAGTTGAAATTTCATCATAGAATTGGATTCCAGTTTGATATAAAAACCTGCGCGCCAACTTTTGCAATGTTCCGAGCTATTTGGACCCTTTTGAGATCAACTCTAGCGAAAATGCACGATGGAGTTTCACTTCTGACCAATTTCTTGGAATTGAAATTTAATTATAGATTTGGATGCCCATTTGATAGAGAAGCGTGCACTCCAACTTTCATGACACTTCGAGCTATTTTCACCCCCTTTAACCCCAACCTTGGCAAAACCACGCAATGGAGTTTCATGTTTAACCAAGTTCTTGGAATTGAAATTTAATCATAGATTTAAATGCGCATTTGGAAGATAAGAGTACATGCCAACTTTCATGACGTTGAGAGCTATTTTTGGCATCTTTGAGCCAAACCCTAACAAAGCTGCATGATGGAGTCTCATCTTTGACCAAATTCTTAGAATTGAAACTTGATCATAGTTTTGGATGCATATTGGATAGACAAGCATGCACGCCAACTTCTGTGATGTTCCAAGCTATTTTGACCCCCTTAAGCCAAACCTATCGAAACTGCACGACGGAGTTTCACTTTTGAGCAGTTTCTTAGAATTTAAATTTGATCATAAATTTGGATGCCCATTTGATGAACAAGCATGCATGCAAACTTTTGAGACACTCCAAAATATTTTCACCCCCTTTAATACCAACCTCAGTAAAACCATACAATAGAGTTTCACTTTTGACTAATTTCTCAGAATTAAAATTTGATCATAGATTTATCTTAGCATTTGGTAGATAACAGTGCACACCAACTTTCACGATGTTCAAAGTTATTTTGGTCGTTATTCAAGGTTGGTCAAGAAAAGGTCTAAGAGATGCTATTTTTTCGATTTTCTTGTAATTGAAATTTGAAAGAGAGTTTAGGTACCCATTTGAGAGATAACCATGCATACAAACTTTCAGGGGATTTCGAACTATTTCAGACCTTAGTCAAACTTGGTCAAACAAAGGCCTAAAAGGTTGCACTTTTTTCCAATTTCTTAGAAATCAAATTTAAAAGTACATTTAGTTACCCATTTAAGAGGCACCCATTCAAACCAAGTTCTAAAAAATACACTTTTCTTGACTTTCTCGAAATTGAAATTTGAAAAAGTGTTTATGTACGAATTTGACAGATAATCCCTACATGTAGATTTTTTTGGGATTGCGAGCCATTTTGGACCTCGGTCAAACTTCGTTAAGACAAGGTCTAAAACGTTGCATTTTTCCATATTCTCAAAATTCAAATTTCAAAGTAGATTTAGATACCCATTTCAAAGATAGGCATGGACACCTATTTTTATGAGATTTGGAGCTATTTTGGCCCTCATCCAAGAATGGTTAAACAAAAGTTGAAAAGTTGCACTTTTGTTGACTTTTTCAGAAGTGAAATTTGAAAGTGTATTTAGGTACTCATTTCAATAAACAAGCATACACGCTAACTTTCGTGACGTTTCGAGCTATTTCACTCCCTTTTAGCGCATGATAAAGTGTTTCTTTTGAGCAATTTCTTAGAATTGAAATATGATCATAGATTTAGATGCCCATTTGGTAGATAAGAGTCAAATTTAGTGATGTTTAGAGCTCTTTTTCCCTCCTTTAAGCCAAACCTTAGCGAAACCGCATGACGAAGTTTCACTTTTAACCAAATTCCCAGAATTGAAATTTGATCATAGATTTGGGTGCCCGTTTGATATACAAGCGTGCATGCCAAATTTTGCAATGTTTCGAGCTATTTGGAGCCGCTTTAAGCCAAACTCTAGTGAAAATGCACAACGAAGTTTCACTTTTGACAATTTTCTCGCAATTGAAATTTGATCATTGATTTGGATTCCCATTTGATAGACAAGCGTGCACTCCAACTTTCACAACGTTCTAAGCTGTTTTCACCCACTTTAACCCCAACCTTTGTGAAACCGCATGGTGGAGTTTCACTGTTTACAAATTTATTGGAATTAAAATTTGATCATATATTTTGATGTGCATTTGGATGATAAGTATGCACGCCAACTTTCACTATGTTCAGAGTTATTTTCAGCTCCTTTAAGCCAAACCCTAACAAAACTGTACGATGGAGTTTCAATTTTGACGTACTTCTTAGAATGGAAACTTGATCATAGATTTGGATGCCTATTGGATAAACAATCATGCACGCCAAATTTTGCAACATTCCGAGCTATTAATTTGACCCCTTTTAAGCCCAACCCTAGTAAAACCGCATGACAAAGTTTCAGTTTTGAGCAGTTTCTCATAATTGTAATTTGCTCATAGATTTGGATGTCCATTTGATAGACAAGGTTGCACATGAAATTTCATGACGTTCTGAAATATTTTCATCCGCTTTAAGCCCAACCTTAGCAAAACAACAAAAGGGAGTTTCACTTTTGACGAATTTCTTAGAATTAAAATTTGATCGTATATTTATCTACGCATTTGGTAGATATGAGTGCATGCCAACTTTCACGATGTTCGAAGCTATTTTGGTTGTTATTCAAGGTTGGTTAAGCAAAGGTCTAAGAGATCATATTTTTCTGACTTTCTCATAATTGAAATTTGAAAGAGAATTTAGATACCCATTTGAGAGATAACCATGCATACAAACTCTGAGGGGATTTCGAGCTATTTTCGACCTTAGTCAAACTTGGTCAAACCAAGGCCTGAAAGCTTTCAATTTTTCAAATTCTTAGAAATCAAATGTAAAAGTATATTTAAATACCCATTTAAGAGATAAGCGTGCACACATATTTTTGTGTGATTTCGGGTTATTTCAGCCCTTATTTTTTGGGGATTGCGAGCCACATTAAAGCATACATGTATATTTTTTGGGGATTGCGAGCCATTTTGGACATCGGCCAAACTTCATCAAACCAAGGCCTAAAACGTTGCATTATTTCCAATTTCTCAAAATTCAAATTTTAAAGTAGGTTTAGATACCCATTTCAAATATAGGAATTGACACCTATTTTTATGAGATTTGGAGCTATTTTGGCCCTTAATCAAGGATGGTCAAACCAAGGTTGAAAATATGCACTTTTTTTGACTTTTTCAAGTTTGAAATTTGAAAGTGAATTTAGGTATGCATTTAGGGACTTTTAGGGACTTTTCAGAATATACACGCCAACTTTCATGACGTTTCGAGCTATTTTGACCCCCTTTAAGCCCAACCCTATCGAAACCGCACGACGGAGTTTCACTTTTGAGCAGTTTCTTAGAATTTAAATATGATCGTAAATTTGGATGCTCATTTGATGAACAAGCATGCATGAAAACTTTTGAGACATTCCAAAATATTTCCACCCCCTTTAAGCCCAACCTTAGCAAAACCGCACAACGGAGTTTCACGTTTGACTAATTTCTCAAAATTAAAATTTAATCATAGATTTATCGGTGCATTTGGTAGCTAAGAGTGCATGCTAACTTTCATGATGTTCGGAGCTATTTTGGTCATTATTCAAGGTTGGTCAAGTAAAGGTCTAAGAGAAGTTATTTTTTTGGCTTTCTTGTAATTGAAATTTGAAAGAGAATTTAGGTACCCATTTGAGAGATAACCATGCATACAAACTTTCAGTGGATTTCGAGCAATTTTGGACTTTAAGAAAACTTGGTGAAACCAAGGCCTAAAAGGTTGCATTTGTTTCCAATATCTCAAAGCCATTTTCCCCTCCTTTAAGCCAAACCTTAGCGAAATCGAATGATGGAATTTCACTTCTGAAAAAATTCTCAGAGGTGAAATTTGATCATAGATTTGGATGCCCATTTGATATAAAAACGTGCATGCCAACTTTTGCAATGGTTCGAGCTATTTGGACCCCTTCGAGCCCAACCCTAGCAAAAATGCATAACATAGTTTAACTTCTGACCAATTTCTGAGAATTGAAATTTGATCATATATTTGGATGCCCGTTTGATAGATAAGCGTGCACTCCAACTTTCACAATGTTTTGAGCTATTTTCACCCCCTTTAACCCCAATCTTAGCAAAACAGCATGACGGAGCTTCACTATTGACCAATTTCTCGAAATTAAAATTTGATCATAGATTTAGATGTGCATTTGGAAGATAAGAGTGCACGCCAACTTTCATGATATTCAAAGTTATATTCGACTCCTTTAAGCCAAACCCTAACAAAACTGCACGATGGAGTTTCACTTTTGACCAACTTCTAAGAATTGAAACTTGATCATAGATTTGGATACCCATTAGATAAACAAGGATGCACGCCAACTTTCACAATGTTCCAATCTATTTTGACCACCTTTAATCCTAACCCTAGCGAAAACGCATGACAAACTTTCACTTTTGAGCAATTTCTTATAATAAATTTGATCATAGATTTGAATGCCAATTTGATACATAAGCGTCAACGCGAAATTTCGAGATGTTCCAAAATATTTCACCCCCTTTAATCCCAACCTCAGTAAAACCATACAATAGAGTTTCACTTTTGACTAATTTCTCAAAATTAAAATTTGATCGTAGATTTATGTTAGCATTTGAGAGATAACAGTGCACACCAACTTTCACGATGTTCAAAGTTATTTTGGTCGTTATTCAAGGTTGGTCAAGCAAAGGTCTAAGAGATGCTATTTTTTCGACTTTCTTGTAATTGAAATTTGAAAGAGAATTTAGGTACCCATTTGAGAGATAACCATGCATACACACTTTGAGGGGATTTCGAGCTATTTCAAACCTTATTTAAACTTGGTCAAACCAAGGCCTAAATTGTTGCACCTTTTTCCAATTTCTTAGAAATCAAATTTAAAAGTAGATTTAGATACCCATTTAAGAGGCACATATATTTTTGCAAATTTTGAGTTATTTCAGCACTTAGTTAAGGTTGGTAAAACCAATATCTAAGAAATGCACTTTTCTTGACTTTCTCGAAATTGAAATTTGAAACTATATTTAGGTACCCATTTGAGAGGTAATACCTACATGTAGATTTTTTTGGGATTACAAGCCATTTTGGACCTTGGTCAGACTGCATCAAACTAAGGCCTAAAACGTTGCATTTTTTCCATTTTCTGAAAATTCAAATTTTAAATTAGATTTAGATACCCATTTCAAAGATAGGCAAGGACACCTATTTTTCTGAGATTTGGATCTATTTTGGCCCTTGTTATGGAGAGAAATTTCTATGGCTTGGGGTACCACAAGAGACATCTTAAATCCAGAAATCAATCCCTTCCTATATGCAAGAGAAACCAAATATATAACACTAAAGGATATCGATTCGTACCTTATTCTGAACAGTTGATGTAGATCCCTATTGAGGTTTTCCACTCCCGCTTGTATTAGCAATTTGCTTCCTCAACATTCAACAAACAAGACAAGCATGCTATATATAATTGTGTTAGATCTACTCTAGCATATATAATCAATAACATATAAGCATTTAAAAGCATCCATGGATCAAATACTCATTTAAGTAAACATTATTAGACAAGAAAAGATATTTCTATTGATATAAAACAAAGATTACAATAGTGACAACCTCTGTCGGCACGTCTACGAATTGGAGAAACTGAGTCCCCCACTTGGGCCTCCACCACTTGAATTCTCCATCTCTTGATAGCAAGCTCACAAGCAAAATGCAAGCTTGGGAAGAACACAAAGTGCTCCAAGTGACAAAGGGATTCAGACTCAAGTATAAGCTCTGGAAACAATGGACTATAGTTTTCTTGCTCTTCAATTCCTCCCCCTTCAATGTATCCAAAGGGTTTCTTATATAGCTCTTCAATGGGGTAATGGAAGGTCAAATCCAAGTGATCTCAAGGCATATGGAAAGCCAAGAGATAAGTGACTTAGATCCACATCAAGGAAAACTCCAAAATCATTTGGCCTTTTGCACACATCCTGATGTACATGGGTTTAAGGGTCAAATTCGTGTATATACATGAGAAAGGGATTAAAGGTCATGTATGGCAATTATTGCATGTTTTTAAGGATGGTCTTGGAAACATCAAAGGTACAAAAATGGTCCATGGGGTCTAAAGAGTCTGTAGAGGGACAGGGAAGGCTATAAAGGTGTGATCCATCATGTGTGGTAAAATCAGCTGTAACAGATGCCCCCTAATGTGTGAGGTCAGAGGGGTCATACGATGACTGAAATACATTATAAGTCCATCCCAAAAGTGGAGTTATTAAGAACCCAGTGGAAGAAGCAACCATCCAATCAGTATAGTACAATGATCAAACTCTACACATAATTTCATGTAGATGTAGCAGTCCCGGATACATAAGATTACAATGGCCATGAATAGGCATGATACAAAATATGACATGTGTGGTCATCGCCACGTATAATATAAATAGCTCAAAAGCTCCATGATGAAGATATATAAAGGATCATGATCTCCATGAAGGGTGAAGAAATATAATGGATCAAGATCTCCATAATGGCTGGAAATATCTGACATATACTGGAATCAAGTCACAAGAGCTGAGATCTCATTAACACTAGCACGATCAAGGAGGTAGCATATAAGAGATGCCACCAATATGGAAGGTCTTCTACTGAAACCACTATGAGTACATGTCCTACTATGTGAATAAAGGTGTCGAGGTTGAACATAGTAGTCCATCGTCTGATTACCGGTCATTGATGTATACTGTTAACCGACGCGAGATTACCCACCGATAATGAAAATGGGAATCAAGGTACTAGAGTGCAAATTAACAAGTGTGAATAAATGTGTTGAGGTTGAACGCTTGAGAGAATCCATTGATCAGGGGACATTGATGTATTCCCAAAAGCTGTCAATGGCGAGAGAACCAACCACTGACTCTAGATTCCTATCCCAGAATAAATGATCTGAAGTTGATGGGATGAAATCTGCTGGAAGGAGGGTATTAAGGCATCCCCCATCATCCAACATGAGGTACTCAAGAAAGCTATATAATGTGGAAGGACTCGATCATAATGTGCATGAACCAGTAACTATACCAGAAATGGCCGACATGCAAAGTCAAAATAACTGAGTAATGGTCGACTTAGGTTTCAACTTCCTTCAAACAAGAGCATAAAGGTAAATGGTGAGTGAATGTAGGTAGCATAGACTTGATATACAAAACTGGGACATCTCTACGATATAGGAGGCATCGATAGAGGCTCCATAGGGACTGGAAGCTTAACCAGTCGATGGAGATAAACACAGGGAAATGAGTGCAACTCCTAAAGTCAAACTATTAACCCAACCAACGGATGTGATATACAGTGCTCTTTTCAAAGGTGACATGACTCGACTGCTGCCAAAGATAATATCTTTTCCTATCCGACTTTTTGGTTTTTTTATTTTTTTGGACTTTTCAAATATTTTGAAAAGTTTGAAAAAGCATAAAAGTGCTTTATAGTTATAGACTAGGAGGAGATGAGTGTCAATGGGACAAATAAAATAGTTCCAAGCAGCGGAACATACCTATGCTCAATGCAAGGACACATGTGTAAGATAATGACACTCTGGGGAAAGTCCCCTCCCGATAAAAATGGGGAATCAAGCTACAAAGAATAAGTAAAATGGCTCTGTGTGGCTAGACATGAGACAAGATCGCGCTATATGGCTGATAATCAAAGTCAGGGAAGCCGACATAAGGCTTAATAAGGAAAGAAAAACTCATGATAAGGCAATTACAACTTGATATATACAAGGGAGTTCTGGGGAAATGCCAGCATAAAGTTCAATAGGAGTATGAGGCTCTTGCTCAAGGACATGGTGAGACTAAAAGGGACTCCTAGACCTAAGAGAGGACTCACAACATGGGTACCAAATGCAAAAGGGAGCTAACTAGGACACCCATGAATAGGAAAGCTCTACCATTCACATAGTACCACTTCTAACAATAACATGAAGGTTTCGTGATACCATGGAATGGGTTCGTACCTAAGGTTAAGATGGAATGATCATAAGAAAATGCATAAGTGCAAGTGAATGTGATATCCTAACCTATATGCCAGTTCAGACATAATACCTGCGATAGGAATGAACGGGTCAAAACCTAGAAGAGAGTGTACACAAATTGGACCCTACATGACCACCATATTAGTCCAAAACAACCCAAAATAGTAAATAAATAATCCAAACTATAGGATATAGGGAGGAATGATCATGAAAAATAACTTCAAAGGAAATAGTGCAGTGGACGATGGGCCATAAAAAGGAATGTAAAATGTAGACCCAATGCTCATGTATCCACTAGCACCCCCGTGAGGGTGACCACTGGTGTAAAGACCGAGAGAAGGGAGTAAAAATCCTCCACAAATGGAGTAGAGGGTGAAATATGACCACTCCAAAACTATGAGCATGGTAAGGGGTTGTGATGCCCCTAAGTCCGATACCAAGGTCCGTACTAGGACCAAGGATGGGTGATAGGATACCAAGCATGCTGGAAATAAAAGGAACCAAACTCAAGAGAGCATAAATATACTCAAGTAACCACGATCCCAAAGGCCAACTAACACATAAAGAGCACACTCCTAAGAAAATATACAGCCAAAATACAAGCAAACCAAGGAGAGGATATGTGAGCTCTCGAATGTAGCAGGTATGTCTTGCCTAGGAGAGGCTCGAAACTCCCATACACTACAAGTGGAGGTACGTAACCAATTATAGTGGCCCTCAGCTTCAATGCATAAAGTGACTGTGTTGTCTGACCTCTACCTGGTGGGGACACCTGTAGAATAAACTCTACAAGTACCCCCTGTGATACCTAGGTAAGGCAACTAAGGTCACCTCAATATAATCAATGCTCAGGCAGACAGTTGCAGGCAATATCAACAGTATGGGAAGGGTAGCAAAGCCCAAAACTCAAAAAGAGCCCCCAGATACGAAGACAATCTTGGAAATATGTCTGGTGCTCACAGAAAGTAACCAGGGGTCATCCCAGTCACAATCATGTGCACTACCTCATGCTTAACTCCCGTGCAAGAGGAGCATCTTGAGAAACACCGATTATACCAAGGATTTCACTATCACACTTGGATAGGCACCTAATTGTTTGTGTTTAATAGTCTTGGAGAATTGACTCACACTGAACTATTCCAAGACTCTAAAACCTAATCTTGTTGATGCACCCTATAAAATAAAAGAGTGTAATTCATTTTATTATGCGTTGATTTTAATTGGCTATAATTACTCAAAGGGAAATGGTCGTGCAACTAATGAATTTATGACTCAGCAGTGAAGTAAATATGCACACCATAACAAACAATGCTAAGTGCAATCTTTGTCAAATGAAAAATAGGGTATGCCACTACATGAGATGCATAAATATATATTCCTTTCCGAATGCCAATGCAATCCTTCCTATATGAAAGCCTAAATAAAACTCTCATCCAAGTAATCCAATGCAAGTGCCTCCTCAAATCCATATCTAAGATGCAACTACCTTGCATTTTTCAATATAAAAGAATGAAAAATGCAATAAAAGTCATCTACAACTCTCAGTCTCTGCAGCAAGTATAAAACACAAGCCCAATAAGACACCGAGACAAAAAAGAGTAATGCACTAATGGAAAAACAAAAAGGATAAATGACTAAAACTACTTTCAAAGAAAAATCAATGAAAAATTCATCTTCGATCACAAAAGAAGCATCCAACAGACAACATCAAAACCATGGAAGACCCAACCACACTCACAACCCACCCAACAACTTCCCACAACATCAAACTCACCAAAAGGGAGGATGTATGTGACTGTTTAAAGAACAACTGCATATATACGCGAATTTTGGCCAAAACGCTATTTGTATACATGGATTTTGGTCAAAAATCTATGTGTATACGTGACTTTTGGCCAAAAATACGTGCATGTATGCGACTTTTGGCCAAAAACCTGCATATACAGAGAAGATAGTGGTAAAAAGCAGGCCAAGGGCCAAACCAATAAAGGGGGGTGTAAATGGATGAACCTACTATAAAATGCAACACAGAAATAAAGAGAAACAAAGAGGAAGTCAAGAATATCAAGCACATTGTGCCCCCAAACCCCAAAGAAAAACAAGGAACGTCCCCAGCGGAGTCGCCAATTCTGTTACGAAGAGAAATTCCTATGGCTTGGGGTACCACAACAGACAACTTAACTCCAGAAATCAATCCCTTCCTATATGAAAGAGAAAGCAAATATATAACACTAAAGGATCTCGATTCATACCTTATTTCAGACGGTTGACGTAGATCCCCGTTGAGATTTTCCACTCCCGCTTGTATTAGCAATTTGCTTCCTCAACATTCAGCAAACAAGACAAGCATGCTATATATAATTGTGTTAGATCTAATCTAGAATATATAATCAATAACATATAAGCATTTAAAAGAATCCATGGATCAAATACTCATTTAAGTACACATTATTAGACACGAAAAGATATTTATATTGATATAAAACAAATATTACAATAGTGACAACCTCTATTGGCACGACTGTGAATCGAAGAAACTGAGTCCCCCACTTGGGCCTCCACCATTTCAATCCTCCATCTCTCGATAGGAAGCTCACAAGAAAAAGGAAATCTTGGGAAGAACACAAAGTGCTCCAAGGGACAAAGGGATGCAAACTCAAGTATAAGCTCTGGCAACAATGGACTATAGTTTTCTTGCTCTTCAATTCCTCCCCCTTCAATGTATCCAAAGGGTTCCTTATATAGCTCTTCAATGGGGTAATGGAAGGTTGAATCTGAGCAATCTCAAGGCATATGGAAGGCCAAGAGATAAGTGACTCGGATCCACATCAAGGAAAAGTCCAAAATCATTTGTCCTTTTGCACACATCGCGATGTACATGAGTTTAAGGGTCAAATCCACATATATACGCGAGAAAGGGATTAAAAGTTGCATATGACAATTATTGCATGTTTTTAGGGATGGTATTGGAAACATCAAAGGTACAAAAATGGTCCATGGGGTATAAAGAGTCTGCAGAGGGACAGGGAAGGCCATAAAGGTGTGATCCACCATGTGTGGTAAAATCAGTTGTAACAACCCTCATTCAAGGATGGTCAAACAAAAGTTGAAAAGATGCACTTTTGTTGACTTTTTCAGAAGTAAAATTTGAAAGTGGATTTAGGTACCCATTTCAATAAATAAGTGTACACGCTAACTTTCACGACGTTTCGAGCTATTTCACTCCCTTTAAGTGCAACCTTGGTGAAAGAAAGCGCACGATAAAGTATCTCTTTTGACCAATTTCTTAGAATTGAAATATGATCATCGATTTAGATGCCCATTTGGTAGATAAGAGTGCATGCCAAATTTAGTGATGTTCAGAGCTCTTTTTCCCTCCTTTATGCCAAACCTTAGCGAAATAGCATGACGGAGTTTCACTTTTGACCAAATTCCCAGAATTGAAATTTGATAATAGATTTGGATGCCCGTTTGATATACAAGCGTGCACGCCAAATTTTGCAATGTTGGAGCTATTTGCACCTGCTTTAAGCCGAACTCTAGCAAAAACGCATGACGAAGTTTCACTTCTGACAATTTTCTCGCAATTGAAATTTGATCATAGATTTGGATGCCCATTTGATAGACAAGCATGCACTCCAACTTTCATGATGTTCCGATATATTTTCACCCCCTTTAACCCCAACCTTTGTGAAACTGCATGACGGAGTTTTACCTTTTACAAGATTCTTAGAATTAAAATTTGATCATATCTTTTGATGCACACTTTTGATGTGCATTTGGATGATAAGTGTGCATGCCAACTTTCACGATGTTCAGAGTTATTTTCAGCTCCTTTAATCCAAACCCTAACAAAACTGTACGATGGAGTTTCAATTTTGATGTACTTCTTAGAATGGAAACTTGATCATAGATTTGGATGCCCATTAGATAAATAATCATGCACACCAAATTTTTCAACATTTTGAGCTATTATTTTGACGCCTTTTAAGCCCAACCCTAGTGAAACCGCATGACAGAGTTTCAATTTTCAGCAGTTTCTCAGAATTGAAATTTGCTCATAGATTTGGATGTCCATTTGATAGACAAGCTTGCACATCAACTTTCATGATGTTGTGAAATATTTTCACCTACTTTAAGCCCAACCTTAGCAAAACAACACAAGGGAGTTTCACTTTTGACCAATTTCTCAGAATTAAAATTTGATCGTAGATTTATTTGAGCATTTGGTAGATAAGAGTGCATGCCAACTTTCATGATGTTCGGAGCTATGTTGGTCGTTATTAAGCCAAACCCTAACAAAATAGCATGATGGAGTCTCAGCTTTGACCAAATTCCAAGAATTGAAACTTGATCATAGGTTTGGATACATATTGGATAGACAATAATGCATGCCAACTTTCGTGACCTTCTGAGCTATTTTGACCCCCTTTAAGCCCAACCCTATTGAAACCGCACGACGGTGTATTTCTCAAAATTAGAATTTAATCGTAGATGTATTGGTGCATTTGGTAGATAAGAGTGCATGCTAACTTTCATGATGTTCAGAGCTATTTTGGTTGTTATTTAAGGTTGGTCAAGTAAAGGTCTAAGAGATGTTATTTTTTCGGCTTTCTTGTAATTGAAATTTGAAAGAGAATTTAGGTATCCATTTGAGAAATAACCATGCATACAAACTTTTAGGGGATTTCGAGCTATTTTGGACCTTAGGAAAACTTAGTGAAACCAAGTCCTAAAAGGTTGCATTTGTTTACAATTTCTTAGAGCTATTTTCCCCTCCTTTAATCCAAACCTTAGCGAAATCGAATGATGGAGTTTCACTTTTGACCAAATTCTCAGAGTTGAAATTTGATCATAGATTTGGATGCTCATTTGATATAAAAATGTGCACGCTAACTTTTGCAATGTTTCGAGCTATTTGGACCCCTTTGAGCCCAACTCTAGTGAAAATGCACAATTTATTTGGAAGATAAGAGTTCACACCAACTTTCATGATGTTCAGAGTAATTTTCAACTCCTTTACACCAAACCCTAACAAAACTGCACGATGGAGTTTCACTTTTGACCAACTTCTAAGAACTGAAACTTGATCATAGATTTGGATGGCCATTACATAAACAAGCATGCATGCCAGCGTTTGCAACATTCCAAGCTATTTTGACTACCTCTAAGCCCAACCCTAGCGAAAACGCATGACAAAGTTTCACTTTTGAGCAAATTCATATAATTGAAATTTGATCATAGATTTGAATGCCCATTTGATAGACAAGCATGCAAGACAACTTTCAAGATGTTCAAAGTTATTTTGAGCTCCTTTAAGCAAAACCCTAACAAAACTGTATGATGGAGTTTCACTTTTGATGTACTTCTTAGAATGGAAACTTGATCATGGATTTGGATTCCCATTAGATAAATAATCATGCACGCCAAATTTTGCAACATTCCGAGCTATTATTTTGACCCCTTTTAAGCCCAACCCTAGTGAAACCATACAACGTTGCAAAATATTTTCACCCTCTTTAACCCAACCTTCGCAAAACAACACAAGGGAGTTTCACTTTTGACCAATTTCTCAGAATTAAAATTTGATCGTAGTTTTATCTGTGCATTATGCATGCCAACTTTCACGATGTTCAGTGCTATTTTGGTCGTTATTCAAGGCTGGAGAAGCAAAGGTCTAAAAGATCATATTTTTTTGAATTTCTCATAATTGAAATTTGAAAGAGAATTTAGATACCCATTTCAGAGATAACCATGCATACAAACTCTGAGGGGATTTCGAGCTATTTTCGACCTTAGTCAAACTTGGTCGAACCAAGGCCTTAAAAGTTTGCACTTTTTTCCAATTTCTTAGAAATCAAATGTAAAAGTATATTTAGATACCCATTTAAGAGATAAGCATGCACGCATATTTTTGTGAGATTACAGGTTATTTCAGCCCTTAGTTAAGGTTGGTCAAACGAAGTTCTAAGAAATGCACTTTTCTTGACTTTCTCAAAATTGAAATTTGAAACTGTATTTAGGTATCCATTTGGCAGATAAAGCATACATGTATATTTTTTGGGGATTGTAAGCCATTTTGGACATCAGTCAAACTTTGTCAGACCAAGGCCTAAAACGTTGCATTATTTCCAATTTCTCAAAATTCAAATTTTAAAGTAGATTTAGATCCCCATTTCAAATGTAGGCATTGACACCTATTTTTATGAGATTTGGATCTATTTTGGCCATTAATCAAGGACGGTCAGACCAACATTGAAAATATGCACTTTTGTCTACTTTTTCAGAATTGAAATTTGAAAGTGGATTTAGGTACCCATTCAATAAACAAGTGTACACGCCAACTTTCATAACGTTTTGAGCTATTTTCACTCCCTTTAAGTGCAACCTTAATGAAAGCACCGATATGCCCATTTGGTAGATAAGAATGCAAACATATTTTTGTGAGATTTCTAGTTAGATAAGAGTGCATGAAAATTTTCATGATGTTTAGAGCTATTTTCTTCTCCTCTAAGCCAAACCTTAGCGAAATCAAATGATGGAGTTTCACTTTTGACCAAATTCTCAAAGTTGAAATTTGATCATAGATTTGGATGCTCATTTGATATAAAAATGTGCACTCCAAGTTTTGCAATGTTTCGAGCTATTTGGACCCCTTTGAGCCCAACTCTAGCGAAAATGCACGACGGGGTTTCACTTCTAACCAATTTATCAGAATTGAAATTTGATCATAGATTTGGACGGTTGTTTGATTCATAAGCGTGCACTCCAACTTTTATGACACTACAAGCTATTTTCACCCCCTTTAACCCCAACCTTGGAGAAACTGCACAAAATAGTTTCACTTTCAACCAATTTCTTGGAATTAAAATTTAATCATAGATGTAAATGCACATTTGGAAGATAAGAGTGCATGCCAACTTTCACAATTTGGAGAGCTATTTTCGGCATCTTTAAGCCAAACCCCAACAAAACTGCATGATGGAGTCTCAGCTTTGACCAAATTCTCAAAATTGAAACTTGATCATAGGTTTGGATGCATATTGGATAGACAAGCAGGCACACCAACTTTCGCAACATTTCAAGCTATTCTGACCCCTTTTAAGCCCAACCCTACCGAAACCGCACGATGGAGTTTCACTTTTGAGCAGTTTCTTAGAATTTAAATTTGATCATAGATTTGGATGCTAATTTGATAGATAAGCGTGCACTCCAACTTTCGTGACACTCCGAGCTATTTTCACCCCCTTTAACACCAACCTTGGCGAAACCGCACAACGGAGTTTCACTTTTAACCAATTTCTTGGAATTAAAATTTAATCATAGATTTAAATGTGCATTTGGAAGATGAGAGTGCATGCTAACTTTCACGATGTTGAGAGATATTTTCGGCATCTTTAAGCCAAACCCTAACAAAACTGCACGATGGAATATTAGCTTTGACCAAATTCTCAGAATTGAAACTTGATGATAGGTTTGGATGCATATTGGATAGAAAAGCATGCATGCCAACTTTTGCAACGTTCTGAGCTATTTTGACCCCGTTTAATCCCAACCCTATTCGAAACTGCACGACTAAGTTTCACTTTTGAAAATTTTCTTGCAATTGAAATTTGATCATAGAATTGGATGCCCATTTGATAGACAAGCTTGCACTCCAACTTTCATGACGTTTTGAGCTATTTTCACCCCCTTTAACCCCAACATTTGCGAAACCACATGATGAAGTTCCACTTTTTACAAATTTCTCGTAATTAAAATTTGATAATATCTTTTGATGCACATTTGGATGATAAGCGTGCACACCAACTTTCACGATGCTCAAAGTTATTTTCAGCTCCTTTAAGCAAAACTATAACAAAACTATACGATGGAGCTTCACTTTTGACGTACTTCTTAGAATGGAAACTTGATCATAGATTTGGATGCCCCTTGGATAAACAATCATGCACGCCAAAATTTGGAACGTTTCGAGCTATTATTTTGACCTCTTTTAAGCCCAACCCTCGTGAAACCACATGACAGAGTTTCACTTTTGAGCAATTTCTTAGAATTGAAATTTGCTCATAGATTTGGATGTCCATTTGATAGACAAGCTTGCACATGAACTTTAATGACGTTGTGAAATATTTTCACCCGTTTTAAGCCTAACCTTAGTAAAACAACACAAGGGAGTTTCACTTTTGACCAATTTCTCAGAATTAAAATTTGATCATAGATTTATTTGTACATTTGGTAGATAAGAGTGCATGCCAACTTGCACGATGTTCAGAGCTATTTTGATCATTATTCAAGGTTGGTCAAGCAAAGGTCTAAGAGATCATATTTTTTGAATTTCTCATAATTGAAATTTGAAAGAGAATATAGATACCCATTTGAGAGATAACCATGCATACAAACTCTGAGGGGATTTCGAGCTATTTTGGACCTTAGTCAAACTTGGTCAAACCAAGGCCTAAAAGCTTGCACTTTTTTCCAATTTCTTAGAAATCAAATGTAAAAGTATATTTAGATAACCATTTAAGAGATAAGCATGCACACATATTTTTGTGAGATTTTGGGTTATTTGAGCCCTTATTTAAGGTTGGTCAAACGAAGTTATAAGAAATGCACTTTTCTTTACTTTCTCAAAATTGAAATTTGAAACTGTATTTAGGTATCCATTTGGTAGATAAAGCATACATGTATTTTTTGGGGGATTGCAAGCCATTTTGGACATCAGTCAAACTTCGTCAAGCGAAGCCCTAAAATGTTGCATTATTTCCAATTTCTCAAAATTCAAATTTTAAAGTAGATTTAGATACCCATTTCAAATATAGGCATTGACACCTATTTTTATGAGATTTGGAGCTATTTGGGCCATTAATCAAGGAAGGTCAAACCAAGGTTGAAAATATGCACTTTTGTCGACTTTTTCAGAATTGAAATTTTAAAGTGGATTTAGGTACCCATTTCAATAAACAAGCATACACGCCAACTTCCATAACGTTCCGAGCTATTTTCACTCCCTTTAAGTGCAACCTTAGCGTGCACACATATTCTAGCGATATTTCTAGTTATATAAGAGTGCATGAGAAATTTCATGATGTTTAGATCTATTTTCCCCTCCTTTATGCCAAACCTTAGCGAAATCAAATGATGGAGTTTCACTTTTGACCAAATTCTCGAAGTTGAAATTTGATGATAGATTTGGATGCCCGTTTGATATAAAAACATGCACACCAACTTTTGCAATGTTTTGAGCTATTTGGACCCCTTTGAGCCCAACTCTAGCGAAAATGCATGATGAAGTTTCACTTCTAACCAATTTCTTAGAATTGAAATTTGATCATAGATTTGGATACTTGTTTGATAGGTAAGTGTGCACTCCAACTTTCGTGACACTTTGAGCTATTTTCACCACCTTTAATCCCAACCTTGGGGAAACTGCACAACGGAGTTTCACTTTTAACCAATTTCTTGGAATTAAAATTTAATCATAGATTTAAATGTGCATTTGGAAGATAAGGGTGCATGCCAACTTTCATGATGTTTAGGGCTATATTTGGCATCTTTAAGCCAAACTCTAACAAAACAGCACAATGGAGTCTTATCTTTGAACAAATTCTCGGAATTGAAACTTGATGATAGGTTTGGATGAATATTGGATAGACAAGCATGCATGACAACTTTTGCAATGTTTCGAGCTATTTTGACCCCCTTTAATCCCAACCCTATCGAAATCACACGACGGAGTTTCACTTTTGAGTAGTTTCATAGAATTTAAATTTGATCATAAATTTGGATGCCCATTTGATGAACAAGAATGCATGCAAACTTTTGAGACATTCCAAAACATTTTCCCCTCCTTTAAGGCAAACCTTAGCAAAATCGAATGATGGAGTTTCACTTTTGACAAAATTCTCGAACTTGAAATTTGATCATAGATTTGGATGTCCGCTTGATATAAAAACATGCACGCCAACTTTTGCAATGGTCCGAGCTATTTGGACCCCTTTGAGCCCAATTCTGGCAAAAATGCACAACGGAGTTTCACTTCTGACCAATTTCACAAAATTGAAATTTGATCATAGATTCAGATGCATGTTTGATAGATAAGTGTGCACTCCAACTTTTGCAATGTTTTGACCTATCTTCACCCTTGTTAACCCCATTCTTAGCGAAACTGCATGACAAAGTTTTACTCTTGATCAATTTCTTGGAATTAAAATTTGATCATAGATTTAGATGTGCATTTGGAAGATAAGAAGAATGCATGCCAACTTTCATGATGTTCAGAGTTATTTTTGACTCCTTTAAGCCAAACCTTAACAAAACCGCACGGTGGAGTTTCACTTTTGACCAACTTCTAAGAATTGAAACTTAATTATAGATTTGGATGCCCATTAGATAAACAAGCATGCACGCGAACTTTCGCAATGTTCCAAGCTATTTTCACCACTGTTAAGCCCAACCCTAGCGAAAACGCATGACAAAGTTTCACTTTTGAGCAGTTTCTTATAATTGAAATTTGATCATAGATTCGAATGCCCATTTGATAAACAAGCAAGGACATGAAATTTTGATATGTTCCAAAATATTTCACCCCCTTTAATCCCAACCTCAACAAAACCATACAATTGAGTTTCACTTTTGACTAATATCTCAGAATTAAAATTTGACCGTAGATTTATCTGAGCATTCAGTAGATGATAGTGCATAACAACTTTCATGATGTTCGAAGTTATTTTGGTTGTTATTAAAGTTGGTCAAGCAAAGATCTAAGAGATGCTATTTTTTTGACTTTCTTGTAATTGAAATTTGAAAGAGAATTTAGATACCCATTTGAGAGATAACCATTGATACACACCTTCAGCGGATTTCGATCTATTTGGGATCTTAGTCAAACTTGGCCAAACCAAGGCCTAAAAGGTTGCACTTTTTTCTAATTTCTTAGAAATCAAATTTAAAGTCGATTTAAATACCCATTTAAGAGGCACGCATATTTTTGCGAATTTCGAGTTATTTCGGCACTTAGTTAAGGTTGGTCAAACAAAGTTCTAAGAAATGCACTTTTCTTGACTTTCTCGATATTGAAATTTGAAACTGTATTTAAGTACCCATTTGAGAGATAATCCCTATTTTTATGAGATTTGGAGCTATTTTGGCCCTTAATCAAGGATGGTCAAACCAAGTTTGAAAATATACACTTTTGTTGACTTTTTCAGAATTTAAACTTGAAAGTGGATTTAGGTACCCACTTCAATAAACAACTGTACATGCCAACTTTCGTAATGTTCTGAGCTATTTTCACTCCCTTTAAGTGCAACCTTAGCGAAAGCGTCGATATGCCCATTTGGTAGATAAGCATGCACGCATATTTTGGTGAGATTTCTAGTTAGAAAATAGTGCAAGAAACATTTCGTGATGTTCAGAGCTATTTCCCCTCCTTTAAGCCAAACCTTAGCAAAATTGAATGATGGATTTTCACTTTTGACCAAATTCTTAGAGTTTTAATTTGATCATAGATTCGTATGCCCGTTTGATATAAAAACGTGCATGCCAACTTTTGCAATGTTACAAGCTATTTGGACCCCTTCAAGCCCAACCCAGCAAAAATGCACAACAGAGTTTCACTTCTGACATATTTCTTGGAATTGAGATTTGATCATAGATTTAGATGCCCATTTGATAGAGAAGTGTGCACTCCAAATTTCACAACACTCCGAGCTATGTTCACCCCCTTTAACCCCAACCTTGAAAAAACCGTACAACGGAGTTTCACTTTTAACCAATTTCTTGGAATTAGAATTTAATCATAGATTTAAATGCATATTTGGAAGATAAGAGTGCATGCCAACTTTCATGATGTTGAGAGCTATTTTCAGCATCTTTAAGCCAAACCCTAACAAAACTGCACGATGGAGTCTCAGCTTGGACCAAATTCTCCGAATTGAAACTTGATCATACGTTTGGATGCATATTGGATAGAAAAGCATGTACGCCAACTTTCACAACGTTCTGAGCTATTTTGACTCAATTTAAGCCCAACCCTATTGAAACCGCATGACGGTGTTTCACTTTTAATAAATTTCATAGAATTTAAATTTGATCATAAATTTGGATGCCCATTTGATGAACAAGCATGCATGCAAACTTTTGAGACATTCCAAAAATATTTTCACCCCCTTTAAGCTGAACCTTAGCAAAACCACAAAACTAAGTTTCACGTTTGACTAATTTCTCAAAATTAAAACTTAATCGTAGATTTATCAATGCATTTGGTAGATATGAGTGCATGTTAACTTTCATGATGTTCAGAGCTATTTTGGTCGTTATTCAAGGTGGGTCAAGTAAAGTTCTAAGAGATGTTATTTTTTCGACTTTCTTGTAATTGAAATTTGAAGGTGAATTTAGCTACCCATTTGAGAGATTACCATGCATACAAACTTTCAAGGGATTTTGAGCTATTTTGGACCTAAGGCAAACTTGGTGAAACCAAGGCCTAAAAGGTTGCATTTGTTTCCAATTTCTTAGAGCTATTTTCCCCTCCTTTAAGCCAAACCTTAGCGAAAGTGAATGATGGAGTTTCACTTTTAACCAAATTCTCGGAGTTGAAATTTGATAATAGATTTGGATGCACGTTTGATATAAAAATGTGCATCGCAACTTTCGCAATGTTCTGAGCTATTTGGACCCCTTTGAGCCCAACTCTAGAAAAAATGCGTCACAGAGTTTCACTTATGACCAATTTCTCAGAGTTGAAATTTGATCATAGATTTGGATGCCCGTTTGATAGATAAGCGTGCACTCCAACTTTCATGATGTTTTGAGCTATTTTCACCCCCTTTAATCCCAGTCTTAGAGAAACCGCATGACGGAGTTTCACTCTTGACCAATTTCTTTGAATTAAAATTTGATCATAGATTTAGATGTGCATTTGGAAGATAAGAGTGCACACCAACTTTCATGATGTTCATAGTTATTTTCGACTCATTAAGCCAAACCCTAACAAAACTGCACGATGGGGTTTTACTTTTGACCAACTGCTAAGAATCGAAACTTGATCATATTTTTGAATTCCCATTAGATAAACAAGCGGGATGCCAACTTTCGCAACGTTCCAAGCTATTTTGACCACCTTTAAGCCCAACCCTAGCGAAAACGCGTGACACAGTTTCACTTTTGAGCAGTTTCTTATAATTGAAATTTGATCATATATTAGAATGCCCATTTGATATACAAGTGTGCACACGAAATTTTGAGATGTTCCGAAATATTTCACCCCCTTTAATCCCAACCTCAGCAAAACCATACAACCGAGTTTCACTTTTGACTAATTTTTTAGAATTAAAATTTGATCGTAGATTTATCTTAGCATTTGGTAGATAAAAGTGCAGACCAAATTTCACAATGTCTGAAGTTATTTTGGTCGTTATTCAAATTTGGTCAAGCAAAGGTCTTAGAGATGTTATTTTCCTGACTTTCTTGTAATTGAAATTTGAAAGAGAATTTAGGTACCCATTTGAGAGATAACCATGCATACACACCTTCAGGGGATTTCGAGCTATTTTGGACCTTAGTCAAACTTGGTCAAACCAAGGCCTAAAAGGTTGCACTTTTTTCCAATTTGTTAGAAATTAAATTTAAAAGTAGATTTAGATACCCATTTAAGAGGCACACATATTTTTGTGAATTTCAAGTTATTTCGGCACTTAGTTAAGGTTGGTCAAACCAAGTTCTAAGAAATGCACTTTTCTTGACTTTCTCGAAATTGAAATTTGAAACTGTATTTAGGTACCCATTTGAGAGATAATCCCTACATGTAGATGTTTTTGGGATTGAGAGCCATTTTGGACCTCGGTCAAACTTCGTCAACCCAAGGCTTAAAACGTTATATTTTTTCCATTTTCTGAAAATTAAAATTTTAAAGTAGATTTAGATACCCATTTCAAAGATAGGCATGGACACGTATTTTTATGAGATTTGGAGCTATTTTGGTCCTCATTCAAGGATGGCCAAACAAAACTTGAAAAATGCACTTTTGGTGACTTTTTCAGAAGTGAAATTTGAAAGTGGATTTAGGTACCCATTTCAATAAACAAGCGTGCATGCTAACTTTCGCGATGTTTCGAGTTATTTCACTCCCTTTAAGTGCAACCTTAGCGAAAGTGCATGATAAAGTTTCTCTTTTGACCAACTTCTTAGAACTGAAATATGATCATAGATTTAGATGCCCATTTGGTAGATAAGAGTGCTTGCCAAATTTAGTGATGTTCAGAGCTCTTTTTCCCTCCTTTAAGCCAAACCTTAGCGAAACCACGTGACGGAGTTTCACTTTTGACCAAATTCCCAGAATTGAAATTTGATCATAGATTTGGATGCCCGTTTGATATACAAGAATGCATGCCAAATTTTGCAATGTTTCGAGCTATTTGGATCCACTTTAAGCCGAACCCTAGCGAAAATGCACGACAAAGTTTCACTTTTGAGAATTTTCTTGCAATTGAAATTTGATCATAGATCTGGATGCCCATTTGATAGACAAGCATGCACTCCAACTTTCACCACGTTTCGAGCTATTTTCACCCCCTTTAACCCCAACCTTTGCAAAACTGCATGACAGAGTTTCACTTTTTACAAATTTCTTGAAATTAAAATTTGATCATATCTTTTGATGCGCATTTGGATGATAAGCATGCACGCCAACTTTCACGATGTTCAGAGTTATTTTCATCTTCTTTAAGCCAAACCATAGCAAAATTGTACGATGGAGTTTCACTTTTGATGTACTTCTTAGAATGGAAACTTGATCATAGATTTGGATGCCCATTGGATAAATAATCGTGCACCCCAAATTTTGTAACGTTCCGAGCCAATATTTTGACCCCTTTAAGCCCAACCCTAGTGAAACTGCACAACAGAGTTTCACTTTTGAGCAGTTTCTTAGAATTGAAATTTGCTCATAGATTTAGATGTCCATTTGATAGATAATCTTGCACATAAACTTTCATGGTGTTGCAAAGTATTTCACCCACTTTAAGCCCAACCTTAGCAAAACAACAAAGGGAGTTTCACTTTTCACCAATTTCTTAGAATTAAAATTTGGTCATAGATTTATCTGTGCATTTGGTAGATAAAAGTGTATGCCAACTTTCATGATGTTCGGAGCTATTTTGGTCGTTATTCAAGGGTGGTCAAGCAAAGTTCTAAGAGATCATATTTTTCCGAATTTATCATAATTGAAATTTGGAAGAGAATTTAGATACCCATTTGAGAGATAACCATGCATACAAAATGTGAGTGGATTTCAAGCTATTTTGGACCTAGTCAAACTTGGTCAAACCAAGGCCTAAAAGCTAGTGCTTTTTTCCAATTTCTTAGAAATCAAATGTAAAAGTATATTTATATACACATTTAAGAGATAAGCGTGCACGCATATTTTTGTGAGATTTCAGGTTATTTCAGCCCTTAGTTAAGGTTGGTCAAACAAATTTCTAAGAAATGCACTTTTCTTGACTTTCTCGAAATTGAAATTTGAAACTGTATTTTGGTATCCATTTGGTAGATAAAGAATACATGTATATTTTTGGGGATTGCGAGCCATTTTGGACATCGGTCAAAATTCATCAAACCAAGGCCTAAAACATTGCATTATTTCTCGGAGTTGAAATTTGATAGTAGATTTGGATGCCCGTTGGATATAAAAACGTGCATGCCAACTTTTGCAATGTTCTGAGCTATTTGAACCCCTTTGACCCCAACTCTAGCGAAAATGCACAACGGAGTTTCACTTCTCACCAATTTCTCGGAATTGAAATTTGATCATAGATTTGGATGCCCATTTGATAGAGAAGCGTGCACTCCAACTTTCGCAACACTCTGAGCTATTTTCACCACCTTTAACCCCAACCTTGGCGAAACCACACAATGAAGTTTCACTTTTAACCAATTTCTTGGAATTAAAATTGAATCATTGATTTAAACGTGCATTTGGAAGATAAGAGTGTATTCCAACTTTCATGATGTTGAGATCTATTTTCGGCATCTTTAAGACAAACCCTAACAAAACTGCATGATGGAGTCTTAGCTTTGACCAAATTCTCAGAATTGGAATTTGATGATAGGTTTGGATGCATATTGGATAGACAAGCATGCACGCCAACTTTTGCGATATTCTGAGCTATTTTGACCCTCTTTAAGCCCAATCCTATCGAAACCGCACGACGGAATTTCACTTTTGAGCAGTTTCTTAGAATTTAAATTTGATCATAAATTTGGATGCCCATTTGATGAACAAGCATGCATGCAAACGTTTGAGACATTCCAAGATATTTTAACCCCCTTTAATCCCAACGTTAACAAAATCGCACAACGGAGTTTTACGTTTCACTAATTTCTCAAAATTAAAATTTAATTGTAGATTTATCGTTGCATTTGTTAGATAAGAGTGCATGCTAAATTTCATGATGTTTGGAGCTATTTTGGTCGTTATTCAAGGTTGGTCAAGTAAAGGTCTAAGAGATGCTATTTTTTTGGGTTTCTTGTAATTGAAATTTGAAAGAGAATTTAGGTACCCATTTGAGAGATAACCATGCATACAAACTTTCAGGGGATTTTGAGCTATTTTGGACCTTAGACAGACTTTGTGAAACCAAGTACTAAAAGGTTGCATTTGTTTCCAATTTCTCAGAGCCAATTTCCCCTCCTTAAACCAAACCTTAGCGAAATCGAATGATGGAGTTTCACTTTTGACCAAATTCTTAGAGTTAAAATTTGATCATAGATTTGGATGCCGTTTGATATAAAAATGTGCATGCCAACTTTTGCAATGGTCTGAGCTATTTGGACATCTTTGAGCCCAACTCTAGCAAAAATGCACGACGGAGTTTCACTTCTGACCAATTTCTCAGAATTGAAATTTGATCATAGATTTAGATGCCCGATTGATAGATAAGCATGCACTCCAACCTTCATGACATTTTGAGCTATTTTCACCCACTTTAACCCCAATCTTAGCGAAACCACATGACGGAGTTTCACCTTTGACCAATTTCTTGGAATTAAAATTTGGTCATAGATTCAGATGTGCATTTGGAAGATAAGAGTGCAAGCCAACTTTCATGATGTTCAGATTTATTTTTGACTCCTTTAAGCCAAACCCTAACAAAATTGCATGATGGAGTTTCACATTTGACCAACTTCTAAGAATTGAGAGATAACCAGGCATACACACTTTAGGGGATTTCGAGCTATTTTGGACCTTAGTCAAACTTGGTCAAACCAAGGCCTAAAAGGTTGCACTTTTTTCCAATTTCTTAGAAATCAAATTTAAAAGTAGATTTAGATACCCATTTAAGAGGCACACATATTTTTTGTGAATTTCGAGTTATTTTGGCACCTAGTTAAGCTTGGTCAAACAAAGTTCTAAGAAATACACTTTTCTTGGATTTCTTGAAATTGAAATTTGAAAGTGTATTTAGGTACCCATTTGAGAGATAATCCCTACATGTAGATTTTTTTGGGATTGCGAGCCATTTTGGACCTCAGTAAAACTTTGTCAAACCAAGGCTAAAACGTTGCATTTTTTCCATTTTCTAAAAATTCAAATTTTAAAGTAGATTTAGATACCCATTTCAAAGATAGGCATGGACACCTATTTTTATGAGATTTGGAGCTATTTTGGCCCTCATTTTCAAGGATGGTCAAACAAAACTTGAAAAGATGCACATGTTTTTACTTTTTCAAAAGTGAAATTTCCAAGTGGTTTTAGGCACCCATTTCAATAAACAAGCGTACACTCTAACTTTCACGACATTCCGAGCTATTTCACTCCCTTTAAGTGCAACTTTAGCGAAAGCGCATGATAAAGTTTCTCTTTTGGGAAATTTCTTAGAATTGAAATCTGATCATATATTTAGATGCACATTTGGTAGATAAGAGTGCATGCCAAATTTAGTGATGTTCAGAGCTCTTTTTCCCTCCTTTAAGCCAAACCTTAGCAAAACCGCATGATGGAGTTTCACTTTTGACCAAATTCTGAGAATTGAAATTTGATCTTAGGTTTGGATGCCCGTTTGATATACAAGCGTGCACGCCAAATTTTGCAATGTTTTGAGCTATTTGGACCCGCTTTAAGCTGAACTCTAGCGAAAATGCACGATGAAGTTTCACTTTTGACAATTTTCTCACAATTGAAATATGATAATAGATTTGGAAGCCCATTTGATAGACAAGCATGAACTCCAACTTTCATGATGTTTCGAACTATTTTTACCCCCTTTAACCAGAAACTTTGCGAAACCACATGACAGAGTTTCACTTTTTACAAATTTCTCGAAATTAAAATTTGATCATATCTTTTGATGCACATTTGGATGATAAGTGTGCACGCCAACTTTCACGATGTTCAGAGTTATTTTCAGCACCTTTAATCCAAACCGTAACAAAACTATACAATGGAGTTTCACTTTTGACGTACTTCTTGGAATGGAAACTTGATCATAGATTTGGATGACTATCTTTTGATGCACATTTGGATGATAAGTGTGCACGCCAACTTTCACGATGTTCAGAGTTATTTTCAGCACCTTTAATCCAAACCGTAACAAAACTATACAATGGAGTTTCACTTTTGACGTACTTCTTAGAATGGAAACTTGATCATAGATTTGGATGCCCATTGGTCATGCACACAAAATTTTGCAATGTTTCGAGCTATTATTTTGACCCCTTTTAAGCCCAACCCTAGTGAAACCGCACGACAGAGTTTCACATTTAAGCAGTTTCTCAGAATTGAAATTTGCTCATAGATTTGGATGTCCATTTGATAGACAAGCTTGCACATGAACTTTCATGACATTGCGAAATATTTTCACCTGCTTTAAGCCCATACTTAGCAAAATAAAACAAGGGAGTTTCACTTTTGATGAATTTCTCATAATTAAAATTTGATCATAGATTTATTTGTGCATTTGGTAGGTAAGAGTGGAAGGTAAGAGTGGATGCCAACTTTCACGATATTTGGAGCTATTTTGGTCATTATTCAAGGCTGGTCAAGCAAAGGTCTAAGAGATCATATTTTTCTGACTTTCTCATAATTGAAATTTGAAAGAGAATTTAGATACCCATTTGAGAGATAACCATGCACACAAACTCTGAGGGTATTTCGAGCTATTTTGGACCTTAGTCAAACTTGGTCAAACCAAGGCCTAAAAGCTTGCACTTTTTTCCAATTTCTTAGAAATCAAATGTAAAAGTATATTTAGATACCCATTTTAAAATAAGCGTGCACACATATTTTTGTGAGATTTCGGCTTATTTCAGCCCTTAGTTAAGGTTGGTCAAACGAAGTTCTAAGAAATGCACTTTTCTTGACTTTCTCGAAATTGAAATTTGAAACTAGAGTGAAAATAGTTCAGAACATCGCAAAAGTTGGAGTGCACGCTTATCTATCAAATGGGCATCCAAATCTATGATCAAATTTCAATTGCAAGAAAATTGTCAAAAGCGAAACTTCGTCATGCATTTTCGCAAGAGTTCGGCTTAAAGTGGGTTCAAATAGCTTGAAACATTGCTAAATTTGGTGTACATGCTTGTATATCAACCGGGGGCATCCAAATCTATAATAAAATTTCAATTCTGGGAATTTGGTCAAAAGTGAAACTCCATCATGCGGTTTCGTTAAGGTTTGGCTTAAAAGAGGGAAAAAGAGCTCTGAACATCACTAAATTTGACATGCCCTCTTATCTACCAAATGGGCATCTAAATCTATGATCATATTTCAATTCTAAGAAATTGGTGAACAGAGAAATTTTATCGTGCGCTTTCGCTAAGGTTGCACTTAAAGGGAGTGAAATAGCTCGGAACGTCGCAAAAGTTAGCGTGTACACTTGTTTATTGAAATGGGTACATAAATCTACTTTCAAATTTCACTTCTTAAAAATTCAACAAGAGTGCATCTTTTCAGCTTTTGTTTGACCATCCTTGAATGAGGGCCAAAATAGCTCCAAATAGCATAAAAATAGGTGTCCATGCCTATCTTTGAAATGGGTAACTACATCTACTTCAAAATTTGAATTTTAAGAAAATGAGAAAAATGCAACGTTTTAGGCATTGGTTTGACAAAGTTTGACCGAGGTCCAAAATGGCTAGCAATCCCAAAAAAATCTACATGTGGGGATTATCTCTCAAATGGGTACCTAAATACAGTTTCCAATTTCAATTCAGAGAAAGTCAAGAAAAGTGCATTTCTTAGAACTTGGTTTGACCAACCTTGACTAAGTGCCGAAATGGGTATCTAAATCTACTTTTAAATTTGATTTCTAAGAAATTGGACTCTTAGGAATTGGTTTGACCAAGTTTGACCAAGGTCCAAAATAGCTCAAAATCCCCTGAAAGTGTGTATGCATGGTTATGTCTCAAATGGGTACCTAAATTCTCTTTCAAATTTCAATTACAAGAAAGTCGAAAAAATAGCATCTCTTATACCTTTGCTTGACCAACCCCTAAATAATGACCAAAATAACTTCGAACATTGTGAAAGTTGGTGTGCACTGGTATCTACCAAATGCTAAGATAAATCTATGATCAAATTTTAATTCTGAGAAATTACTCAAAAGTGAAACTCTGTTGTATGGTTTTGCTGAGGTTGGGATTAAAGGGGTGAATTATTTTGGAACGTCTCAAAATTTCACGTGCACACTTGTCTATCAAATGTGCATTCAAATCGATGATCAAATTTCAATTATAAGAAACTGCTCAAAAGTGAAACTTCGTCATGCGTTATCGCTAGGGTTGGGCTTCAAGGTGGTCAAAAGATCTTGGAATGTTGCGAAAGTTGGTGTGCATGCTTATTTATCTAATGGCAATCCAAATCTATGATCAAGTTTCAATTCTTAGAAGTTGGTCAAAAGCGAAACTCCATCGTGCGGTTTTGTTAGGGTTTGGCTTAAAGGAGTCGAAAATAACTCTGAAAATCATGAAAGTTTGCATGCAATCTTATCTTCCAAATACACATCTAAATCTATGATCAAATTTTAATTCTGAGAAATTTCTCAAGAGTGAAACTCCATCATGCGGTTTCTCTAAGAATTGGGTTACAGGGGGTGAAAATAGCTCAAAATGTCATGAAATTTTGAGTGCAGGGTTATCTATCAAATGGGCATCGAAATCTATGATCAAAATTCAATTCTGAGAAATTAGTCAGAAGTGAAACTTCGTCGTTCATTTTTGCTAGAGTTGGGCTCGAAGGGGTCCAAATATCTCGGACCATTGCAAAAGTTGGCGTGCACATTTTTATATCAAATGGGCATCCAAATCTATAATCAAATTTCAACTTCGAGAATTTGGTCAAAAGTGAAACTCCATCATTCCATTTCACTAAGGTTTGGCTTAAGGGAGGGGAAAATGGCTTTGAGAAATTGGAAACAAATGCAACCTTTTATGTCTTGGTTTCACCAAGTTTGGCTAAGGTCCAAAATAGCTCGAAATCCCCTGAAATTTTGTATGCATGGTTATCTCTCAAATGGGTACCTAAATTCTATTTAAAAATTCAATTACAAGAAAGCCGAAAAAATAACATCTCTTAGACCTTTACTTGACTAACCTTGAAGAACGACCAAAATAGCTCCAAACATCATGAAAGTTAGCATGCACTCTTATATACCAAATGCACCGATAAATTTACGATTCAATTTTAATTTTGAGAAATTAGTTAAACGTGAAACTCCGTTGTGCGGTTTTGCTAAGGTTGGGCTTAAAGGGGGTGAAATTTTTTGGAATGTCTCAAGAGTTTGCTTGCACGCTTGTTCATCAAATGGGCATCCGAATTTATGATCAAATTTAAATTCTAATAAACTGCTCGAAAGTGAAACTCCTTCGTGCCGTTTCGACAAGGTTGGGCTTAAAGGTGGTCAAAATAGATTGGAACATTGCGAAAGTTGGCATGCATCCTTGTTTATATAATGGGCATCCAAATCTATGATCAAGTTTCAATTCTTAGAAGTTGGTCAGAAGCGAAACTCCATTGTGTGGTTTTGTTAGGGTTTGGCTTAAAGGATTCGAAAATAACTCTAAACATCATGAAAGTTGGCGTGCATTCTTATCTTCCAAATGCACATCTAAATCTATGATGAAATTTTAATTCCAAGAAATTTGTCAAGAGTGAAACTCTGTCATGTGGTTTCGCTAATATTGGGGTTACAGGGGGTGAAAATAGCTCAAAATGTCGCGAAAGGTTGAGTGCATGGTTATCTATCAAACGGTCATCCAAATCTATGATCAAATTTCAATTCTAAGAAATTAGTCAGAAGTGAAACTCCATCGTTCATTTTCGCTAGAGTTGGGCTCAAATGGGTCCAAATAGCTCGAACCATTGCAAGAGTTGGTGTGCATGTTTTTATATCAAACGACCATCCAAATCTATGATCAAATTTCAACTCTGAGAGTTTGGTAAAAATTGAAACTCCATCATTCGATTTCTCTAAGGTTTGGCTTAAAGGAAAAAGTGCAAGCTTTTAGGCCTTGGTTTGACTAAGTATGAGAAAATTTGAATTCCTAGGGGCTGCTTAAAAGTGAAACTCTATCGTGCGGTTTCACTAGGGTTGGGCTTAAAAGGGGTCAAAATAATAGCTCAAAACGTTGCAAAATTTGGAATGCATCATTGTTTATCTAATGGGCATCCAAATCTATAATCAAGTTTATATTCTAATAAGTACGTCAAAAGTGAAACTCGATCATACAATTTTGTTAGGGTTTGTCTTAAAGGAGCTTAAAATAACTATGAACATTGTGAAAGTTGGCGTGCACACTTATCATCCAAATGCGCATCAAAATAAATGATCAAATTTTAATTCTGAGAAATTTGTAAAAAGTGAAACTTCGTTGTGGGGTTTCGCAAAGGTTGGGGTTAAAGGGGGTGAAAATAGCTCGGAACGTCACGAAAGTTGGAGTGTGCACTTGTCTATCAAATGGGCATCCAAGTCTATAATCAAATTTCAATTGTGAGAAAATTGTCAAAAGTGAAACTTCGTCGTGCATTTTTGCTAGAGTTCGGCTTAAAGCAGGTCTAAATAGCTCAAAACATCGAAAAATTTGGCGTGCACTGTTGTATATAAACCGAGCATCCAAATTTATGATCAAATTTCAATTCTGGGAATTTGGTCAAAAGTTAAAAAACTCCATCATGCGGTTTTGCTAAGGTTTGGCATAAAGGAGGGAAAAAGAGCTCTGAACATCACTAAATTTGGCATGCAATCTTATCTACCAAATGGGCATCTAAATCTATGATCATATTTCAATTCTAAGAAATTGGTGTACAGAGAAATTTTATCGTGCGCTTTCGCTAAGGTTGCACTTAAAGGGAGTGAAATAGCTCGGAACGTCGCAAAAGTTAGCGTGTACACTTGTTTATTGAAATGGGTACATAAATCTACTTTCAAATTTCACTTCTTAAAAAGTCAACAAGAGTGCATCTTTTCAGCTTTTGTTTGACCATCCTTGAATGAGGGCCAAAATAGCTCCAAATAGCATAAAAATAGGTGTCCATGCCTATCTTTGAAATGGGTAACTACATCTACTTCAAAATTTGAATTTTAAGAAAATGAGAAAAATGCAATGTTTTAGGCATTGGTTTGACAAAGTTTGACTGAGGTCCAAAATGGCTAGCAATCCCAAAAAAATCTACATGTGGGGATTATCTCTCAAATGGGTACCTAAATACAGTTTCAAATTTCAATTTGGAGAAAGTCAAGAAAAGTGTATTTCTTAAAGGGGGTGAAAATATTTTAGAATGTCTCAAAAGTTTGCATGCAAGCTTATTCATCAAATGGGCATCCGAATTTATGATCAAATTTAAATTCTAAGAAACTGCTAGAAAGTCAAACTCCTTTGCACGGTTTCGACAGGGTTAGGCTTAAAGGGGGTCAAAATAGCTCGAAACGTCGCGAAAGTTGGCGTGCATGCTTGTCTAAAATAGCTCAAAATCCCCTGAAGGTTTGTATGCATGGTTAGCTCGGAAGGTCCAAAATAGCTCGAAATCCCCTGAAGGTTTGTATGCATGGTTATCTCTCAAATGGGTACCTAAATTCTCTTTCAAATTTCAATTATAAGAAAGCCAAAAAAATAACATCTCTTAGACCTTTACTTGACCAACCTTGAATAACAACCAAAATAGCTCTGAAGATCATGAAAGTTAGCATGCACTCTTATCTACCAAATGATTCGTTAAATCTACGATTACATTTTAATTTTGAGAAATTAGTCAAACGTGAAACTTTGTTGTGCAATTTTGCTAAGGTTGGGCTTAAAGGGGGTGAAAATATTTTGGAATGTCTCAAAACTTTGCATGCACGCTTGTTCATCAAATGTGCATCCAAATTTATGATCGAATTTAAATTCTAAGAAACTGGTCAAAAGTGAAACTCCTTCGTGCGATTTCGACAGGTTTGGACTTAAAGTGGGTCAAAATAGCCTAGAACGTCGTGAAAGTTGGCGTGCATGCTTGTCTAACCAATATGCATCCAAACCTATGATCAGGTTTCAATTCTAAGAATTTGGTCAAAGCTGAGACTGCATCTTGTAGTTTTGTTAGGGTTTGGCTTAAAGAAGCCGAAAATAGTTCTTAAAATCGTCAAAGTTGGCATGCAAGTTGGCATGCACTCTTACCTTCCAAATGCGCATTTAAATCTATGATTAAATTTTAATTCCAAGAAATTGGTTAAAAGTGAAACTCCATTGTGCATGTTTTTATGTGTGCCTCTTAAATGGGTATCTAAATCTACTTTTAAATTTGATTTCTAAGATATTGGAAAAAAGTGCAACCTTTTAGGCCTTGGTTTGACCAAGTTTGACTAAGGTCCAAAATAGCTCGAAATCCCCTGAAAGTGTGTAGCATGGTTATCTCTCAAATGGGTACCTAATTTCTCTTTCAAATTTCACTTACAAGAAAGTCAAAAAAATAGCATTTCTTAGAACTTTGCTTGACCAACCTTGAATAATGACCAAAATAACTTTGAAAATCGTGAAAGTTGGTGTGCACTATCATTTTCACTAGAGTTGGGCTTGAAGGGGTCCAAATAGCTCGTACCATTGTAAAAGTTGGCATGCACATTTTTATATCAAACAGGCATCCAAATCTATGATTAAATTTCAACTCCAAGAATTTGGTCAAAAGTGAAACTCCGTCATGCAACCTTTTAGGGCTTGGTTTCACCAAGTTTGCCTAAGGTCCAAAATAGATTGAAATGCCCTGAAAGTTTGTATCATGGTTATCTCTAAAATGGGTACCTAAATTCTCTTTCAAATTTCAATTACAAGAAAGGTGAAAAAATAACATCTCTTAGACCTTTACTTGACAAACCTTGAATAACGACCAAAATGGCTCCGAGCATCATGAAAGTTAGCATGCACTCTTATCTACCAAATGCGCCAATAAATCTACGATTAAATTTTAATTTTGAGAAATTAGTCAAACGTGAAACTCCGTTGTGCGGTTTTGCTAAGATTGGGCTTAAAGGGGGTGAAAATATTTTGGAATGTCTCAAAATTTTGCATGCACGCTTGTTCATCAAATGGGCATCCAAATTTATGATCAAATTTAAATTCTAAGAAACTGCTCAAAAGTGAAACTCCATCGTGCGGTTTCGACAGCGTTGGGCTTAAAGGGGGTCAAAATGGCTTGAAACGTCATGAAAGTTGGCGTGCATGCTTGTCTATCCAATATGCATCCAAACATATGATCAGGTTTCAATTCTAAGAATTTGGTCAAAGCTGAGACTGCATTGTGCAGTTTTGTTAGGGTTTGGCTTAAAGATGCCAAAAATAGCTCTCAACATCGTGAAAGTTGGCATGCACTCTTATTTTCCAAATGTGCATTAAATATACCAAATGTGTGCACTGTTATCTACAAAATGCTAAGATAAATCTATGATCAAATTTTAATTCTGAGAAATTCGTAAAAAGTGAAACTCTGTTGTATGGTTTTGCTGAGGTTGGGATTAAAGGGGGTGAAATATTTTGGAACGTCTCAAAATTTTGCATGCACACTTGTCTATCAAATGGGCATTCAAATCTATGATCAAATTTCAATTATACGAAACTGCTCAAAAGTGAAACTTCGTCATGCTTTTTCACTAGGGTTGGGCTTAAAGGTGGTCAAAATAGCTTGGAACGTTGCGAAAGTTGGCGTGCATGCTTGTTTATCTAATGGGCATCCAAATCTATGATCAAGCTTCAATTCTTAGAAGTTGGTCAAGAGTGAAACTCCATAGTGCGGTTTTGTTAGGGTTTGGGTTAAAGGAGTCGAAAATAACTCTAAACATTATGAAAGGTTGTGTGCGCTCTTATCTTCCAAATGCACATCTAAATCTATGATCAAATTTTAATTCCGAGAAATTTGTCAAGAGTGAAACTCCGTCATGCGGTTTTGCTAGGGTTGGGGTTCCAAGAAAATTTTCAAGAGTGAAACTCCGTCATGTGAAAATTGCTCAAAACGTCGTGAAAGTTGGAGTGCACAGTTATCTATCAAACGGGCATCCAAATCTATGATCAAATTTCAATTTTGAGAAATTAGTCAAAAGTGAAACTCCATCGTTCATTTTCACTAGATTTGGGCTCAAAGGGGTCCAAATAGCTCGGACCACTGAAAGAGTTGGCGTGCACATTTTTATATCAAACGACCATCCAAATCTATGATCAAATTTCAACTCTGAAAGTTTGGTCAAAATTGAAATTCCATCATTCGAGTTCGCTAAGGTTTGGCTTAAAGGAAAAAGTGCAAGCTTTTAGGCCTTCGTTTGACCAAGTATGAGCAAATTTGAATTTTGAGAAACTGCTCAAAAGTGAAACTCTCTCGTGCAGTTCCACTAGGGTTGGGCTTAAAAGGGATCAAAATAATAGCTTGAAACGTTGCAAAATTTGGCGTGCATGATTGTTTATTGAATGGGCATCCAAATCTATAATCAAGTTTCTATTCTAAGAAGTACGTCAAAAGTGAAACTCGATCATACAATTTTGTTAGGGCTTGGCTTAAAGCAGCTGAAAATAACTATGAACATTCTTAAAGTTGGCGTGCACACTTATCATCCAAATGTGCATCAAAAGAAATGATCAAATATTAGTTCTGAGAAAGTTGTAAAAAGTGAAACTCCGTTGTGCTGTTTTGCAAAGGTTGGGATTAAAGGGGGTGAAAATGGCTCGGAACATTGTGAAAGTTGGAGTGCACGCTTGTCTATCAAATGGGCATCAAAATTTATGATCAAATTTTAATTGTGAGAAAATTGTCAAAAGTGAAACTTCGTCGTGCATTTTTGCAAGAGTTCAGCTTAAAGCGGGTCCAAATAGCTTGAAACATTGCAAAATTTAGCGTGCATGCTTGTATATCAACCGGGCATCCAAATCTATGATCAAATTTCAATTCTAGGAATTTGGTCAAAAATGAAACTCCATCATGCGGTTTCGCTAAGGTTTGGCTTAAAGGAGGGAAAAAGAGCTCTAAACATCACTAAATTTGGCATGCAGTCTTATCTACCAGATGGGCATGTAAATCTATGATCATATTTCAATTCTAAGAAATTGGTCAAATGAGAAACTTTATCGTCCACTTTCGCTAAGGTTGCACTTAAAGGGAGTGAAATAGCTCGAAACATCACGAAATTTAGTGTGTACGCTTGTTTATTGAAATGGGTACATAAGTCTACTTTCAAATTTCACTTCTTAAAAGGTCAACAAAAGTGCATCTTTTTAGCTTTTGTTTGACTATCCTTGAATGAGGGCCAAAATAGCTCCAAATAGCATAAAAATAGGTGTCCATGCGTATCTTTGAAATGGGTAACTAAATCTACTTAAAAATTTGAATTTTAAGAAAATGGGGAAAATGCAACGTTTTAGGCCTTGGTTTGACAAAGTTTGACCGATGTCCAAAATGGCTCCTAATCCCAAAAAGATCTACATGTAGGTATTATCTCTCAAATGGGTACCTAAATACAGTTTCAAATTTCAATTTGACCAACCTGAACTAAGTGCTGAAATAACTCGAAATTCGCAAAAATATGCGTGCCTCTTAAATGGGCATCTAAATCTACTTTTAAATTTTATTTCTAAGAAATTGGAAAAAAGTGCAACCTTTTAGGCCTAGTTTGACCAAGTTTTACCAAGGTCCAAAATAGCTCGAAATCCCCTGAAAGTGTGTATGCATGGTTATCTCTCAAATGGGTATCTAAATTCTCTTTGAAATTTCAATTACAAGAAAGTAAAAAAAATAGCATCTCTTAGACTTTTGCTTGACCAACCTTGAATAACGACCAAAATAACTTCGAACATCGTGAAAGTTGGTGTGCGCTGTTATCTACCAAATGTTAAGATAAATCTATGATAAAATTTTAATTCTTAGAAATTAGTCAAAAGTGAAACTCTGTTGGATGGTTTAGATGAGGTTGGGATTAAAGGGGGTGAAATATTTTGGAATGTCTCAAAATTTTGTGTGCACTCTTGTCTATCAAATGGGCATTGAAATCAATGATCAAATTTCAATTATAAGAAACTACTCAAAAGTGAAACTTCGTCATGCTTTTTCGCTAGGGTTGGGCTTAAAGGTGGTCAAAATAGCTTGGAACATTGCAAAAGTTGGCGTGCATGCTTGTTTATCTAATGGGCATCCAAATCTATGATCAAGTTTCAATTCTTAGAAGTTGCCCAAAAGCGAAACTCCATCATGCGGTTTTGTTAGGGTTTGTCTTAAAGGAGTCGAAAATAACTCTGAACATCATGAAAGTTGGCATGCACTCTTATCTTCCAAATGCGCATCTAAATCTATGATCAAATTTTAATTCCAAGAAATTGGTCAAGAGTGAAACTCCGTCATGTGGTTTCGCTAAGATTGGGGTTAAAGGGGGTGAAAATAGCTCAAAACGTCGTGAAAGTTGGAGTGCACGGTTATCTATCAAATGAGCATCCAAATATATGATCAAATTTCAATTCTTAGAAATTGGTCAAAAGTGGAACTCCATCGTGCATTTTCCCTAGAGTTGGGCTCGAAGGGCTCCAAATAGCTCGGACCATTGCAAAATTTGGCGTGCACGTTTTTATATCAAACGAGCATCCAAATCTATGATCAAATTTCAACTCCAAGATTCGGTCAAAAGTGAAACTCCATCATTCGATTTTGCTAAGGTTTGGCTTAAAGGAGGGGAAAATGGCCGAGAAATTGGAAACAAATGCAACCTTTTAGGCCTTGGTTTCACCAAGTTTTCCTAAGGGCCAAAATAGCTCGAAATCCCCTGAAAGTTTGTATGCATGGTTATCTCTCAAATGGTTACCTAAATTCTCTTTCAAATTTCAGTTACAAGAAAGCCGAAAAAATAACATCTCTTAGACCTTTACTTGACCAACCTTGAATAACGACCAAAATAGCTTCGAACATCATGAAATTTAGCATGCACTCTTATCTACCAAATGCGCTGATAAATCTACGATTAAATTTTAATTTTGAGAAATTACTCAAACGTGAAACTTTGTTGTGTAGTTTTGCTAAGGTTGGGCTTAAAGCGGGTGAAAATATTTCGCAATGTCGTGAAATTTCATGTGCAAGCTTGTTCTATCAAATGGACATCCAAATCTATGAGTAAATTTCAATTTTGAGAAACTGCTCAAAAGTGAAACTTTGTCATACGGTTTCACTAGGGTTGGGCTTAAAAGGGGTTAAAATAATAGCTCGAAACGTTGCAAAATTTGGCATGTATGATTGTTTATCCAATGGGCATCCAAATCTATGATCAAGTTTCCATTCTAAGAAGTACGTCAAAAGTGAACCTCCATCGTACATTTTTTTCAAGGTTTGGCTTAAAGGAACTGAAAATAACTCTGAACATTGTGATAGTTGGTGTGCACACTTATCATCCAAATGCTCATCAAAAGATATGATCAAATTTTAATTCTGATAAATTTGTAAAAAGTGAAACTCTGTCGTGCAGTTTCACAAAGGTTGGGGTTAAAAGGGGTGAAAATAGCTTGAAACGTCGCAAAAGTTGGAGTGCACGCTTGTCTATCAAATGGGCATCCAAATCTATGATCAAATTTCAATTGTGACAAAATTTTCCAAAATAGCTTGAAATCCCTTGGAAGTTTGAATGCATGGTTATCTCTCAAATGGGTACCTAAATTCTCTTTCAAATTTCAATTGCAAGAAAGCCAAAAAAATAACATCTCTTAGACCTTTACTTGACCAACCTTGAATAACAACCAAAATAGCTTCGAACATCATTAAAGTTATCATGCACTCTTATCTACCAAATGCGCCGATAAATCTACGATTAAATTATAATTTTGAGAAATTAGTCAAACTTGAAACTCTGTTGTGCAGTTTTGATAAGGTTGGGCTTAAAGGGGTTGAAAATATTTTGGAATGTCTCAAAATTTTGCATGCATGCTTGTTCATCAAATGGGCATCCAAATTTATGATCAAATTTAAATTCTAAGAAACTGCTCGAAAGTGAAACTCTGTCATGCAGTTTCGATGGCGTTGGGCTTAAAGGGGTTCAAAATAGTTTGAAACGTCGCGAAAGTTGGTGTGCATGCTTGTCTATCCAATATGCATCCAAACGTATGATCAGGTTTCAATTCTGAGAAATTTGTCAAAGCTGAGACTGGATCACGCAGTTTTGTTAGGGTTTGGCTTAAAGATGCTGAAAATAGCTCTCAACATCATGAAAGTTGTCATGCACTCTTATTTTCCAAATGCACATTTAAATCTATGATTAAATTTTAATTCCAAGAAATTGGTTACAAGTGAAACTCCATCGTGCACATTTTTATGTGGTCCTCTAAATCTACTTTTAAATTTGATTTCTAAGAAATTGGAAAAAAGTGCAACCTTTTAGGCCTTGGTTTGACCAAGTTTGACCAAGGTCCAAAATAGATCAAAATCCCTTGAAAGTGTGTATGCATAGTTATCTCTAAAATGGGTACCTAAATTCTCTTTCAAATTTCACTTACAAGAAAGTCGAAAAAATAGCGTCTCTTAAAACTTTGCTTGGCCAACCTTGAATAATGACCAAAATAACTTCGAACATCATGAGAGTTGGTGTGCAATGTTATCTACCAAATGCTAAGATAAATCTATGATCAAATTTTAATTCTGAGAAATTAGTCAAAAGTGAAACTGGACATTCAAATCTATGATCAAATTTATATTATAAGAAACTGCTCAAAAGAGAAACTTCGTCATGCGTTTTCTCTAGGGTTGGGTTTAAAGGTGGTCAAAATAGCTTCGAACGTTGCGAAAGTTGGTGTGCACGCTTGTTTATCTAATGGGCATCCAAATCTATGATCAAGTTTCAATTCGTAGAAGTTGGTCAAAAGAAAAACTCCGTCATGTGGTTTTCTTAGGGTTTGGCTTAAAGGAGTCGAAAATAACTCTGAACATCATGAAATTTGGCATGCAATCTTATCTTCCAAATGCACATCTAAATCTATGATCAAATTTTAATTGCGAGAAATTTGTCAAGAGTGAAACTTCGTCATGTGGTTTCACTAAGATTGGGATTACAGGGGGTGAAAATAACTCAAAACGTCATGAAAGTTGGAGTGCATGGTTATCTATCAAACGTGCATCCAAATCTATGATCAAATTTCAATTCTGAGAAATTAGTCAGAAGTGAAACTCCGTCGTTCATTATCGCTAGAGTTGGGAGTTGGGCTCGAAGGGGTGCAAATAGCTCGGACCATTGCAAAAGTTGGCGTGCACGTTTTTATATCCAACGGGCCTCCAAATCTATGATCAAATTTCAACTCTGAGAATTTGTTCAAAATTAAAACTCCATCATTTGATTTTTCTAAGGTTTGTCTTAAAGGAAAAAGTGCAAGCTCTTAGGCCTTGGTTTGACCAAGTATGAGCAAATTTGAATTCTAAGAAACTGCTCAAAAGGGAAACTCTATCATGCGGTTTCACTAGGGTTGGGATTAAAAGGGGTCAAAATAATAGCTTGAAATGTTGCAAAATTTGGCGTGCATGATTATTTATCCAATTGAAATCAAAATCTATAATCAAGTTTCTATTCTAAGAAGTACGTCAAAAGTGAAACTCGATCGTACAATTTTTTAGGGTTTGGCTTAAAGGAGCTGAAAATAACTATGAACATCATGAAAGTTCCCGTGCACACTTATCATCCAAATGCGCATCAAAAGAAATGATCAAATGTTAATTCCGAGAAATTTGTAAAAAGTGAAACTTCGTTGTGCGGTTTCGCTAAGGTTAGGGTTAAAGGGGGTGAAAATAGCTCGGAATGTCGCGAAAGTTGGAGTGCACGCTTGTCTATCAAATGGGCATCCAAATCTATGATCAAATTTCAATTGGGAAAAAATTGTCAAAAGTGAAATTTTGTTGTGCATTTTCACTAGGGTTTGGCTTAAACCGGGTCCAAATTGCTCGAAACATTGCAAAATTTGGTGTGCATGCTTGTATATAAACCGGGCATCCAAATCTATGATCAAATTTCAATTCTAGAAATTTGGTCAAAAGTGAAACTCCATCATGCGGTTTCGCTAAGGTTTGGCATAAAGAAGGGAAAAAGAGCTCTGAACATCACTAAATTTGGCATGCACTCTTATCTACCAAATGGGCATCTAAATCTATGATCATATTTCAATTCTAAGAAATTGGTCAAAAGAGAAAGTTTATTATGTGCTTTCACTGACGTTGCACTTAAAGGGAGTGAAATAGCTCGGAACATCGTGAAAGTTAGCGTGTACGCTTGTTTATTGAAATGGGTACATAAATCTACTTTCAAATTTCACTTCTTAAAAAGTCAACAAAAATGCATCTTTTCAGCTTTTGTTTGACCATCCTTGAATGCGGGCCAAAATAGCTCCAAATAGCAAAAAAATAAGTGTCCATGCCTATCTTTGAAATGCGTATCTAAATCTACTTCAAAATTTGAATTTTAAGAAAATGGGAAAAATGCAACGTTTTAGGCCTTGGTTTGACAAACTTTGACCGAGGTCCAAAATGGCTCGCAATCCCAAAAAAATCTACATGTAGCGATTATCTCTCAAATGGGTACCTAAATACAGTTTCAAATTTCAATTTCGAGAAAGTCAAGAAAAGTGCATTTCTTAGAACTTGGTTTGACCAACCTCAACTAAGTGCCGAAATAACTCGAAATTCACAAAAATATTTGTGCCTCTTAAATGGGCATCTGAATCTATTTTTAAATTTGATTTCTAAGAAATTGGAAAAAAGTGCAACCTTTTAGGCCTTGGTTTGACCAAGTTTGACCAAGGTCCAAAATAGCTTGAAATCCCTTGAAAGTGTGTATATGCATGGTTATCTCTCAAATGGGTATCTAAATTCTCTTTGAAATTTCAATTATAAGAAAGTCAAAAAAATAGCATCTCTTAGACCTTTGCTTGACCAACCTTGAATAACAACCAAAATAACTTTGAACATCCTGAAAGTTGGTGTGCCCTGTTATCTACCAAATGTTAAAATAAATCTACGATCAAATTTTAATTCTTAGAAATTAGTCAAAAGTGAAACTCTGTTGTATGGTTTAGATGAGATTGGGATTAAAGGGGGTTAAATATTTTGGAATGTCTCAAAATTTTGCGTGCACGCTTGTCTATCAAATGGGCATTGAAATCTATGATCAAATTTCAATTATAAGAAACTACTCAAAAGTGAAACTTCGTCAAGCGTTTTTGCTAGGGTTGGGCTTAAAGGTGGTCAAAATAGCTTGAAACATTGCAAATGTTGGCGTGCATGCTTGTTTATCTAATGGGCATCCAAATCTATGATCAAGTTTCAATTCTTAGAAGTTGGTCAAAAGCGAAACTCCATTATGCGTTTTTTTTAGGGTTTGGCTTAAAGGTGTTGAAAATAACTCTGAACATCATGAAAAGTATCGTGCACTCTTATCTTCCAAATGCGCATCTAAATCTATGATCAAATTTTAATTCTGAGAAATTGGTCAAGAGTGAAACTCCGTCATGTGGTTTCACTAAGATTGGGGTTAAAGGGGGTGAAAAAAGCTCAAAACGTCGTGAAAGTTGGAGTGCACGGTTATCTATCAAACGGGCATCCAAATCTATGATCAAATTTCAATTATGAGAAATTGGTCAGAAGTGAAACTCCGTCGTGCATTTTCACCAGAGTTGGGCCATTGTAAAAGTTGGCATGCACATTTTTATATCAAACAGGCATCCAAATCTATGATCAAATTTCAACTCCGAGAATTTGGTCAAAAGCAAAATTCCATCATTCGATTTTGCTAAGGTTTGGCTTAAAGGAGGGGAAAATGGTTGAGAAATTGGAAACAAATGCAACCTTTTAGACCTTGGTTTCACCAAGTTTACCTAAGGTCCAAAATAGATCGAAATCCCCTGAAAGTTTGTATGCATGGTTATCTCTCAAATGGTTACTTGAATTCTCTTTCAAATTTCAATTACAAGAAAGACGAAAAAATAACATTTCTTAGACCTTTACTTGACCAACCTTGAAGAACGACCAAAATATCTCCAAACATCATGAAAGTTAGCATCCACTCTTATCTACCAAATGCACCGATAAATCTACAATTAAATTTTAATTTTGAGAAATTACTCAAACGTGAAACTCCATTGTGCAGTTTTTGTAAGTTGCGCTTGAAGTGAGTGAAAATATTTTGCAACATCGTGAAATTTCATGTGCAAGCTTGTCTATCAAATGGACATCCAAATCTATGAGAAAATTTCAATTCTGAGAAACTGCTCAAAAGCGAAACTCTGTCGTTCAGTTTAACTAGGGTTAGGCTTAAAAGGGGTCAAAATAATAGCTCGAAACATTGCAAAATTTGGCATTCATGATTTTTTATCCAATGGGCATCCAAATCTATGATCAAGTTTCCATTCTAAGAAGTACGTCAAGATTGAACTTCCATCGTACAGTTTTGTTAGGATTTGGCTTAAAGGAGTTGAAAATAACTCTGAACATCGTGAAAGTTGGCGTGCACACTTATCATCCAAATGCACATCAAAAGGTATGATCAAATTTTAATTCTGATAAATTTGTAAAAAGTGAAACTCCATCATGTGGTTTCGCAAAGGTTGGGACTAAAGGGGGTGAAAATAGCTCAGACAGACGCAAAAGTTGGAGTGCACGCTTGTCTATAAAATGGGCATCCAAATCTATGATCAAATTTCAATTGCGAGAAAATTGTCAAAAGTGAAACTTCGTCATGCATTTTCTCTATAGTTCATCTTAAAGCAGGTCCAAATAGCTTGAAACATTACACAATTTGGCATGCACGCTTGTATATCAAACGGGTATCCAAATCTATGATCAAATTTCAATTGTGGGAATTTGGTGAAAAGTGAAACTCCGTCATGCAGTTTCTCTAAGGTTTGGCTTAAAGGAGGGAAAAAGAGCTCTGAACATCACGAAATTTGGCATGCACTCTTATCTACCGAAAGGGCATCTAAATATATGATCATATTGCAATTCTAAGAAATTGGTCAAACGAGAAACTTTATCATGTGCTTTCGCTAAGGTTGCACTTAAAGGGAGTGAAATAGCTCGGAACGTCGCAAAAGTTAGTGTGTACGCTTGTTTATTGAAATGGGTACGTAAATCCACTTTCAAATTTCACTTGTGAAAAATTCAACAGAAGTGCATCTTTTCATCTTTTGTTTGACTGTCCTTGAATGAGGGCCAAAACACCTCCAAATCTCATAATAATAGGTGTCCATGCCTATCTTTGAAATGGGTATCTAAATCTACTTTAAACTTTGAATTTTAAGAAAATGGAAAAAATGCAACGTTTTAGTCCTTGGTTTGACTAAGTTTGACCGAGGTCCAAAATGGCTCGCAATCCCAAAAAAATCTACATGTAGGGATTTATCTCTGAAATGGGTACCTAAATACAGTTTCAAATTTCAATTTCGAGAAAGTCAAGGAGAGTGCATTTGTTAGAACTTTGCTTGACCAACCTTGACTAAGTGTCGAAATGGATATCTAAATCTACTTTTAAATTTGATTGCTAAGAAATTGGACTTTTAGGCCTTGGTTTGACCAAGTTTCACAAGGGTCCAAAATAGATCGAAATCCCCTGAAAGTCTGTATGCATGGTTATCTCTCAAATCGGTACCTAAATTCTCTTTCAAATTTCAATTACAAGAAATTCAAAAAAATAGCATCTCTTAGACCTTTTCTTGACCAACCTTAAATAATGACCAAAATAACTTCGAACATTGTGAAAGTTGGTGTGCACTGGTATCTACCAAATGCTAAGATAAATCTAGGATCAAATTTTAATTCTGAGAAAATAGTCAAAAGTGAAACTTTGTTTTATGGTTTTGCTGAGGTTGGGATTAAAGGGGTGAAATATTTTGGAACGTCTCAAAATTTCACGTGCACGCTTGTTTATCAAATGGGCATTCAAATCTATGATCAAATTTCAATTATAAGAAACTACTCAAAAGCGAAACTTCGTCATGCGTTTTCGCTAGGGTTGGGCTTAAAGGTGGTCAAAATAGCTTGGAACATTGCGAAAGTTGGTGTGCATGCTTGCTTATCTAATGGGCATCCAAATCTATGATCAAGTTTCAATTCTTAGAAGTTGGTCAAAAGCGAAACTCCATCGTGCAGTTTTGTTAGGGTTTGGCTTAAAGGAGTCGAAAATAACTCTGAACATCATGAAAGTTGGCGTGCACTCTTATCTTCCAAATGCACATCTAAATCTATGACCAAATTTTAATTCCGAGAAATTTTGCAAGAGTGAAACTCCGTCATGTGGTTTCCCTGAGATTGGGGTTACAGGGGGTGAAAATAGCTCAAAATGTCAGGAAAAGTTGGAGTGCACAGTTATTTATCAAACGGACATCCAAATCTATGATCAAATTTCAATTCTGAGAAATTAGTCAGAAGTGAAACTCCGTCGTTCATTTTCACTAGAGTTGGGCTCGAAGGGGTCCAAATAGATCGAACCATTGCAATAGTTGGCATGCACGTTTTTATATCAAATGGGCATCCAAATATATGATCAAATTTCAACTTCGAGAGTTTGGTCAAAAGTGAAACTCCATCATTCGATTTCGTTAAGGTTTGGCTTAAGGGAGGGGGAAAAGGCTTTGAGAAATTGGAAACAAATGCAACCTTTTATCTCTTGGTTTCACCAAGTTTGCCTAAGGTCCAAAATAGCTCAAAATCCCTTGAAAGTTTGTATGCATGGTTATCTCTCAAATGGGTACCTAAATTCTCTTTCAAATTTCAATTACAAGAAAGCCGAAAAAATAACATCTCTTAGACCTTTACTTGACCAACCTTGAATAATGACCAAAATAGCTCCGAATATCATGAAAGTTAGCATGCACTCTTATCTACCAAATGCATCGATAAATCTACGACTAAATTTTAATTTTGAGAAATTAGTCAAACGTGAAACTCCATTGTGTGGTTTTGCTAAGGTTGGGCTTAAAGGGGGTGAAAATATTTTGGAATGTCTCAAAAGTTTGCATGCACACTTGTTCATCAAATGGGCATCCAAATTTATGATCAAATTTAAATTCTAAGAAAATGCTCGGAAGTGAAACTCCTTCGTACAGTTTTGAAAGGGTTTGGGTTTAAAGGGGGCCAAAATAGCTTAGAACATTGCAAAAGTTGGTGCGCATGCTTTTTTATTAGGGTTTGTCTTAAAGATGCTGAAAATAGCTCTCAACATCTTGAAAGTTGGCATGCACTCTTATCTTCGAAATGTGCATTTAAATCAATGATTAAATTTTAATTCGAAGAAATTGGTTAAAAGTGAAACTCCGTTGTGCACGTTTTTGTGTGCCTCTTAAATGGGTATCTAAATCTACTTTTAAATTTGTTTTCTAAGAGATTGGAAAAAAGTGAAATCCTTTTAGGCCTTGGTTTGACCAAGTTTGACCAAGGTCCAAAATAGCTCGAAATCCCCTGAAAGAATATATGCATGGTTATCTCTCAAACGAGTACCTAAATTCTCTTTCAAATTTCACTTACAAGAAAGTAAAAAAAATAGCATCTCTTAGACCTTTGCTTGACCAACCTTGAATAATGACCAAAATAACTTCGAACATCATGAAAGTTGGTGTGCACTGTTATCTACCAAATGCTAAGATAAATATATGATCAAATTTTAATTATGAGAAATTAGTCAAAAGTGAAACTCTGTTGTATGGTTTTGCTGAGGTTGGGATTAAAGGGGGTGAAATATTTTGGAACGTCTTGAAATTTCACGTGCACACTTGTCTATCAAATGGACATTCAAATGTATGATCAAATTTCAATTATAAGAAACTGCTGAAAGGTGAAACTTTGTCATGCCTTTTCGCTAGGATTGGGCTTAAAGGTGGTCAAAATAGCTTGGAAAGTTGCAAAAGTTTGCATGTATCCTTGTTTATATAATGGGCATCCAAATCTATGATCAAGTTTCAGTCCTCAGAAGTTGGTCAAAACCAAAACTCCATCGTGTGGTTTTGTTAGGGTTTGGCTTAAAGGAGTCGAAAATAACTCTGAACATCATGAAAGTTGGTGTGCAATCTTATCTTCCAAATGCACATCTAAATCTATGATCAAATTTTAATTCCAAGAAATTTGTCAAGAGTGAAACTTCGTCATGCAGTTTCTCTAAGATTGGGGTTAGAAGGGGTGAAAATAGCTCAAAATGTTGTGAAAGTTGGAGTGCACGGTTATCTATCAAACGGGCATCCAAATCTATGATCAAATTTCAATTATGAGAAATTAGTCAGAAGTGAAACTCCGTCGTTCATTTTTGCTAGACTTGGGCTCGAAGGGTTCCAAATAGCTCAGACCATTGCAATAGTTGGCGTGCGCATTTTTATATAAAATGGCCATCTGAATCTATGATCAAATTTGAACTCCGAGAGTTTGGTCAAAAATGAAACTCCATCATTCGATTTCGCTAAGGTTTGGTTTAAAGGAAAAAGTGAAAGCTTTTAGGCCTTAGCGTGACCAAGTATGAGCAAATTTGAATTTTGAGAGACTGCTCAAAAGTGAAACTCTGTCGTGTGGTTTCACTAGGGTTGGGCTTAAAAGGGGTCAAAACAATACCTTGAAACGTTCCAAAATTTGGCGTGCATGCTTGTTTATCCAATCGTCATCCAAATCTATAATCAAGTTTCTATTCTAAGAAGTACCTCAAAAGTGAAACTCGATCGTACAATTTTGTTAAGGTTTGTCTTAAAGGACATGAAAATAACTATGAACATCGTGAAAGTTGGCGTGCACACTTATCATCCAAATGTGCATCAAAAGAAATGATCAAATTTTAATTCCGAGAAATTTGTAAAAAGTGAAACTTCGTTGTGTGGCTTCGCAAAGCTTGGGGTTTAAGGCGGTGAAAATAGCTCAGAACATCGTGAGAGTTGGAGTGCACGCTTCTCTATCAAATGGGCATCCAAATCTGTGATCAAATTTCAATTGCAAGAAAATTGTCAAAAGTGAAACTTCGTCATGCATTTTCGCTAGAGTTTGGCTTAAAGCGCGTCCAAAAAGCTTGAAACATTGTAAAATTTTGCGTGCATGCTTGTATATCAACCAGGCATCTAAATCTATGATCAAATTTCAATTCTAGGAATTTGGTCAAAAGTGAAACTCCATCATGTTGTTTCGCTAAGGTTTGGCTTAAAAGAGGGAAAAAGAGCTTTGAACATCACTAAATTTGGCATGCACTCTTATCTACCAAATGGGCATCTAAATCTATGATCATATTTCAATTCTAAGAAATTGGTCAAAAGAGAAACTTTATCGCGTGCTTTTTCTAAGGTTGCACTTAAAGGGAGTGAAATAGCTCAGAACATCGCAAAAGTTAGCCTGTACGCTTGTTTATTCAAATGGGTACATAAATCTACTTTCCTTGAATGAGGGCAAAAATAGCTCCAAATAGCATAAGAATAGGTGTCCATTCCTATCTTTGAAATGGGTATCTAAATCTACTTCAAAATTTGAATTTTAAGAAAATGGGAAAAACGCAACATTTTAGGGCTTGGTTTGACAAAGTTTGACCGAGGTCCAAAATGGCTCGCAATCCCAATAAAATCTAAATGTAGGGATTATCTCTTAAATGTGTACCTAAATACTGTTTCAAATTTCAATTTGGAAAAAGTCAAGAAAAGTGCATTTCATAGAACATGGTTTGACTAACCTTAACTAAGTGCCGAAATAACTCGAAATTCACAAAAATATTTGTGCCTCTTAAATGGGCATCTAAATCTACTTTTAAATTTGATTTCTAAGAAATTGGAAAAAAGTGCAACCTTTTAGGCCTTAGTTTGACCAAGTTTGACCAAGGTCCAAAATAGCTCGAAATCCCCTGAAAGTGTGTATGCATGGTTATCTCTTAAATGGGTATCTAAATTCTCTTTGAAATTTCAATTACAAGAAAGTTGAAAAAATAGCGTCTCTTAGAATTTTTTTGCTTGACCAACCTTGAATAACGACCAAAATAACTTCGAAGATTGTGAAAGTTCGTGTGCACTGTTATCTACCAAATGTTAAAATAAATCTACGATCAAATTTTAATTCTTAGAAATTAGTCAAAAGTGAAACTCTGTTGTACAGTTTAGATGAGGTTGGGATTAAAGGGGGTGAAATATTTTGGAACGTCTCAAAATTTCTCGTGCACGCTTGTCTATCAAATGGGCATTGAAATCTATGATCAAATTTCAATTATAAGAAAATACTCAAAACTAAAACTTTGTCATGTGTTTTTGCTAGGGTTGGGATTAAAGGTGGTCAAAATAGATTGAAACATTGCAAACATTGGCGTGCATGCTTGTTTATCTAATGGGCATCCAAATCTATGATCAACTTTCAATTCTTAGAAGTTGGTCAAAAGCGAAATTCTATCGTGCGTTTTTTTTAGGGTTTGGCTTAAAGGAGTTGAAAATAACTCTGAACATCATGAAAGTTATCGTGCACTCTTATCTTCCAAATGCGCATCTAAATCTATGATCAAATTTTAATTCCAAGAAATTGGTCAAGAGTGAAAATCCATCATGTGGTTTCGCTAAGATTGGGGTTAAAGGGGGTGAAAATAGCTCAAAATGTGACGAAAGTTGGAGTGCATGGTTATCTATCAATCGGGCATCCAAATCTATGATCAAATTTCAATTCTGAGAAATTGGTCAGAAGTGAAACTCTGTCATGCATTTTCACTAGAGTTGGGTTCGAAGGGGTCCAAATAGCTCGGACCATTGCAAAAGTTGGCATGCACATTCTTATGTCAAATGGGCATCCAAATCTATGACCAAATTCCAACTCCGAGAATTTGGTGAAAAGTGAAACTCCATCATTCGATTTTGCTAAGGTTTGGCTTAAAGGAGGGGAAAATGGCTTTGAGAAATTGGAAACAAATGCAACCTTTTAGGGCTTGGTTTCACCAAGTTTTCCTAAGGTCCAAAATAGATCGAAATCCCCTGAAGATTTGTATGCATGGTTATCTCTCAAATGGGTACCTAAATTCTCTTTCAAATTTAAATTATAAGAAAGCTAAAAAAAACATCTCTTAGACCTTTACTTGACCAACCTTGAATAACGACCAAAATAGCTCCGAACATCATGAAAGTTAGCATGCATTCTTATCTACCAAATGCGCCGATAAATCTACAATTAAATCTTAATTGTGAGAAATTAGTCCAATGTGAAACTCCGTTGTGCGGTTTTGCTAAGGTTGGGCTTAAAGGTGGTGAAAATATTTTGGAATGTCTCAAAAGTTTGCATGCACGCTTGTTCATCAAATGTGCATCCAAATTTATGATCGAATTTAAATTCTAAAAAATTTCTCAAAAGTGAAACTCCTTCGTGCGGTTTCGAAAGGTTTGGGCTTAAAGTGGGTCAAAATAGCAAGGAACGTCGCAAAAGTTGGCGTGCGCACTTGTCTATCCAATATGGATCCGAACCTATGATCAAGTTTCAATTCTGAGAATTTGGTCAAAGTTGAGACTGCATCTTGCAGTTTGGTTAGGATTTGGCTTAAAGATGTCGAAAATAGCTCTCAACATCGTGAAAGTTGGCATGCACTCTTATCTTCCAAATGCGCATTTAAATCAATGATTAAATTTTAATTCCAAGAAATTGGTTAAAAGTGAAACTCTGTTGTGCACGTTTTTAAGTGTGCCTCTCAAATGGGTATCTAAATCTACTTTTAAATTTGATTTCTAAGAAATTGGAAAAAAGCGCAACCTTTTAGGACTTGTTTTGAACAAGTTTGACCAAGGTCCAAAATAGCTCGAAATCCCCTGAAAGTGTGTATGCATGGTTATCTCTCAAATGGGTACATAAATTCTCTTCCAAATTTCACTTACAAGAAAGTCAAAAAAATAGCATCTCTTAGACCTTTGCTTGACCAACCTTGAATAATGACCAAAATAACTTCGAACATCGTGAAAGTTTGTGTGCACTGTTATCTACCAAATGCTAAGATAAATCTACGATCAAATTTTAATTCTGAGAAATTAGACAAAAGTGAAACTTTGTTGTATGGTTCTGCTGAGGTTGGGATTAAACGAGGTGAAATATTTTGGAACGTCTCGAAATTTCACGTGCACACTTGTCTATCAAATGGGCATTCAAATCTATGATCAAATTTCAATTATACAAAACTGATCAAAAGTGAAACTTCGTAATGCTTTTTCGCCAGGGTTGGGTTTAAAGGTCGTCAAACTAGCTTGGAACATTGCAAAAGTTGGCATGCATGCTTGTTTATCTAATGAGCATCCAAATCTATGATCAACTTTCAATTCTTAGAAGTTGGTCAAAAGCGAAACTCCATCTTACGGTTTTGTTAGGGTTTGGCTTAAAGGAATCGAAAATAACTGTAAACATAATGAAATTCGGCGTGCACTCTTATCTTCCAAATACAAATCTAAATCTATGATCAAATTTTAATTTGTCAAGAGTGAAATTCCATCATGTGGTTTCACTAAGATAGGGGTTACAGTGGGTGAAAATAGCTCAAAATGCCACGAAAGTTGGAGTGCACAGTTATCTATCAAACGAGCATCCAAATCTATGATCAAATTTCAATTCCGAGAAATTAGTCAGAAGTGAAACTCCGTCGTTCATTTTTGCTATAGTTGGGCTCAAAGGGGTCTAAATAGCGCAAATCATTGCAAAATTTGGCGTGCACATTTTTATATCAAACATGCATCCAAATCTATGATCAAATTTCAACTCCAAGAATTTGGTCAAAAGTGAAACTCCATCATTCGATTTCGCTAAGGTTTGGCTTAAAGGAGGGGAAAATGGCTTTGAGAAATTGGAAACAAATGCAACCTTTTAGGGCTTGGTTTCACCAAGTTTTCCTAAGGTCCAAAATAGCTTGAAATCCCCTGAAAGTTTGAATGCATGGTTACCTCTCAAAGGGGTACCTAAATTCTCTTTCAAATTTCAATTACAAGAAAGCCAAAAAAATAACATCTCTTTTAGACCTTTACTTGACCAACCTTGAATAACGACCAAAATAGCTCCGAACATCATGAAAGTTAGCATGCACTCTTATCTACCAAATGCAATGATAAATCTACGATTAAATTATAATTTTGAGAAATTATAATTTTGGGCATCCAAATTTATGATCAAATTTAAATTCTAAGAAACTTCTCGAAAGTGAAACTCTGTCGTGCGGTTTCGACAGGGTTGGGCTTAAAGGGGGTCAAAATAGCTCGAAACGTCGCGAAAGTTGGCATGCATGCTTGTCTATACAATATGCATCCAAACGTATGATCAAGCTTCAATTCTGAGAATTTGGTCAAAGCTGAGACTAGATCGTGTAGTTTTGTTAGGGTTTGGCTTAAAGATGCCGAAAATAGCTCTAAATATCGTGAAAGTTGGCATGCACTCTTATTTTCCAAATGCGCATTTAAATCTATGATTAAATTTTAATTCCAAGAAATTGGTTACAAGTGAAACTCCATCATGCATGTTTTTATGTGTGCCTCTTAAATGGTTATCTAAATCTACTTTTAAATTTGATTTCTAAGAAATTGTAAAAAAGTGCAACCTTTTAGGACTTGGTTTGACCAAGTTTGACCACGGTCCAAAATAGCTCGAAATCCCCTGAAAGTGTGTATGCATGGTTATCACTCAAATGGGTACCTAAATTCTCTTTCAAATTTCAATTAAAAGAAAGTCGAAAAAATAGCATCTCTTAGACCTTTGCTTGACCAACCTTGAATAATGACCAAAATAACTTCGAACATCATGAAAGTTGGTGTGCACTATTATCTACCAAATGCTAAGATAAATCTACGATCAAATTTTAATTCTAAGAAATTAGTCAAAAGTGAAACTCTGTTGTATGGTTTTGCTGAGGTTGGGATTAAAGGGGGTGAAATATTTTGGAACGTCTCGAAATTTTGCATGCACGCTTGTCTATCAAATGGGCATTCAAATCTATGATCAAATTTCAATTATACGAAACTGCTCAAAAGTGAAACTTCATCATGCTTTTTCGGTAGGTTTGGGCTTAAAGGTGGTCAAAATAGCTTGGAACATTGTGAAAGTTGGCGTGCATGCTTGTTTATCTAATGGGTATCCAAATTTATGATCAAGTTTTAATTCTTAGAAGTTCGTCAAAAGCAAAATGCCATCGTGCAGTTTTATTAGGTTTGGCTTAAAGGAGTCGAAAATAACTCTGAACATCATGAAAGTTGTCGTGCACTCTTATCTTCCAAATGCACATCTAAATCTATGATCAAATTTTAATTTTGAGAAATTTGTCAAGAGTGAAACTCCGTCATGCGGTTTCCCTAAGATTGGTGTTAAAGGGGGTGAAAATAGCTCAAAACATCGCAAAATTTAGAGTGCACAGTTATCTATCAAACGAGCATCCAAATCTATGATCAAATTTCAATTCTGAGAAATTAGTTGGCATGCACGTTTTTATATCAAACAGGCATCCAAATCTATGATTAAATTTCAACTCCGAGAATTTGGTCAAAAGTGAAACTCCGTCATTCAATTTCGCTAAGGTTTGGGCATAAAAGGGGCCAAAATAGCTTGAAACATTGCGAAAGGTGGCATGCATGCTTGTCTATCCAATATGCATCCAAACATATGATCAGGTTTCAATTCTAAGAATTTGGTCAAAGCTGAGACTGCATTGTGCATTTTTGTTAGGGTTTGGCTTAAAGATGCTGAAAATAGCTCTCAACATCGTGAAAGTTGGCATGCACTCTTATTTTCCAAATGCGCATTAAATCTATGATTAAATTTTAATTCCAAGAAATTGGTTAAAAGTGAAAATCCATCGTGCACATTTTTATGTGTGCCTCTTAAATGGGTATCTAAATCCACTTTTAAATTTGATTTCTAAGAAATTGGAAAAAAGTGCAACCTTTTAGGCCTTGGTTTGACCAAGTTTGACCAAGATCCAAAATAGCTCAAAATCCCCTAAAAGTGTGTATGAATGGTTATCTCTCAAATGGGTACCTGAATTCTCTTTCAAATTTCACTTACAAGAAAGTCAAAAAAATAGCATCTCTTAGACCTTTGCGTGACCAACCTTGAATAATGACCAAAATAACTTCGAACATCGTGAAAGTTAGTGTGCACTGTTATCTACCAAATGCTAGGATAAATATACGATCAAATTTTAATTCTGAGAAATTAGTTAAAAGTGAAACTCTGTTGTATGGTTTTGCTAAGGTTGGGATTAAAGGGAGTGAAATATTTTGGAACGTCTTGAAATTTCATGTGCACGCTTCTCTATAAAATGGGCATTCAAATCTACGATCAAATTTCAGTTATAAGAAACTTGGCGTGCATGATTGTTTATCCAATGGGCATCCAAATCTATAATCAAGTTTCCATTCTAAGAAGTACGTCAAAAGAGAACCTCCATCGTACGGTTTTTTACGGTTTGGCTTATAGGAGCTGAAAATAACTTTGAACATCATGAAAGTTGGCATGCACACTTATCATCCAAATGTGCATCAAAAGATATGATTAAATTTTAATTTCGATAAATTTGTAAAAAGTGAAACTCTATCGTGCAGTTTCGCAAAGGTTAGTGTTAAAGCTAGTTAAAATAGCTCGGAATGTTGTGAAAGTTGGAGTGCACACTTGTTTATCAAATGGGCATCCAAATCTATGATCAAATTTCAATTGCAAGAAAATTTTCAAAAGTGAAACTTCGTCATGCATTTTTGCTATAGTTCGGATTAAAGCGAGTCCAAATAGCTCGAAACATTACAAAATTTGGCGTGCATGCTTGTATATCAAACGGGTATCCAAATCTTTGATCAAATTTCAATTCTAGGAATTTGATCAAAAGTGAAACTCCATCATGCGATTTCGCTAAGGTTTGGCTTAAATGAGGGAAAAAGAGCTATAAACATCACTAAATTTTGCTTGCACTCTTATCTACCAAATGGGCATCTAAATATATGATCATATTTCAATTCTAAGAAATTGGTCAAACGAGAAACATTATCGTGCGCTTTCGCTAAGGTTGCACTTAAAGGGAGTGAAATAGCTCAGAACGTCACGAAAGTTAGTGTGTATGCTTGTTTATTGAAATGGGTGCTTAAATCCACTTTCAAATTTGACTTCTAAAAAAGTCAACAAAAGTGCATCTTTTCAACTTTTGTTTGACCATCCTTGAATGAGGGCCAAAATACTTCCAAATCCCATAAAAATAGGTGTCTATCCCTATCTTTGAAATGGGTATCTAAATCTACTTTAAAATTTGAATTTTCAGAAAATGGAAAAAATGAAACGTTTTAGGCCTTGGTTTGACGAAGTTTGACCGAGGTCCAAAATGGCTCGCAATCCCCAAAAAAACTACATGTAGGGATTATCTCTCAAATGGGTACCTACATACAGTTTCAAATTTCAATTTCGAGAAAGTCAAGAAAAGTGCATTTCTTAGAACTTGGTTTGACCAACCTTGAATAAGTGCCGAAATAGGTATCTAAATCTACTTTTAAATTTGTATTCTAAGAAATTGGACTTTTAGGCCTTGGTTTGACCAAGTTTGACCAAGGTCCAAGATAGCTCGAAATCCCCTGAAAGTGTGTATGCATAGTTATCTCTCAAATGGAGAACTAATTTCTCTTTCAAATTTCAATTACAAGAATGTCAAAAAAATAGCATCTCTTAGACCTTTGCTTGACCAACCTTAAATAATGACCAAAATAACTTCGAACATCGTGAAAGTTGGTGTGCACTGGTATCTACCAAACACTAAGACAAATCTACGATCAAATTTTAATTCTGAGAAATTCGTAAAAAGTGAAACTCTGTTGTATGGTTTTGTTGAGGTTGGGATTAAAGGGGTGAAATATTTTGGAACGTCTCGAAATTTCACATGCACGCTTGTCTATCAAATGGGCATTCAAATCTATGATCAAATTTCAATTATAAGAAACTGCTCAAAAGTGAAACTTTGTCATGCGTTTTTGCTAGGGTTGGGCTTAAAGGTGGTCAAAATAGCTTGGAATGTATCGAAAGTTGGTGTGCATGCTTGCTTATCTAATGGGAATCGAAATTTATGATCAAGTTTCAATTCTTAGAAGTTGGTCAAAAGCTAAACTCCATCGTGTGATTTTGTTCGGGTTTGGGTTAAAGGAGTCGAAAATAACTCTGAACATCATGAAAGTTGGAGTGCACTCTTATCTTCCAAATGCACATCTAAATCTATGATCAAATTTTAATTCTGAGAAATTTGTCATGAGTGAAACTCCGTCATGCAATTTCGCTAAGATTGGGGTTACGGGGGGTGAAAATAGCTCAAAACATCGTGAAAGTTGGAGTGCACGGTTATATATCAAATGTGCATCCAAATCTATGATCAAATTTCAATTCTAAGAAATTAGTCAGAAGTGAAACTCTGCCGTTCATTTTTGCTAGAGTTGGGCTCGAAGGGGTCCAAGTTAGCGTGCACGTTTTTATATCAAACGGGCATCCAAATCTATGATCAAATTTCAAATTCGAGAATTTGGTCAAAAGTGAAACTCCATCATTCGGTTTTGCTAAGGTTTGGCTTAAAGGTTTGAGCAAATTTGAGTTCTGAGAAACTGCTCATAAGTGAAACTCTGTCATGCGATTTCACTAGGGTTGGGCTTAAAAGGGGTCAAAATAATAGCTCAAAATGTTGCAAAATTTGGCATGCATGATTGTTTATCCAATTGGCATCCAAATCTATAATCAAGTTTCTATTCTAAGATGTACATCAAAAGTGAAATTCGATCGTACAATTTTGTTATGGTTTGGCTTCGAGGAGCTGAAAAAAACTATGAACATCGTGAAATTTGGCATGCACACTTATCATCCAAATGCGCATCAAAAGAAATGATCAAATTTTAATTCCAAGAAATTTGTAAAAAGTGAAACTCCATTGTGCGGTTTCGCAAATGTTGGGGTTAAAGGGGGTGAAAATAGCTCGGAACGTCATGAAAGTTGGAGTGCACGCTTGTCTATCAAATGGGCATACAAATCTATGGTCAAATTTCAATTGCAAGAAAATTGTCAGAACTGAAACTTCGTCATGCATTTTCGCTAGAGTTCGGCTTAAAGCAGGTCCAAATAGCTCGAAACATGGCAAAATTTGGCGTGCACGCTTGTATATCAACCAAGCATCCAAATCTATGATCAAATTTCAATTCTGGGAATTTGGTCAAAAGTGAAACTCCATCACGTGGTTTCGCTAAGGTTTGGCTTAAACGAGGGAAAAAGAGCTCTGAACATCACTAAATTTGGCATGTACTCTTATCTACCAAATGGGCATCTAAATCTATGATCATATTTCAATTCTAAGAAATTGGTGAAAAGAGAAACTTTATCGTGTGATTTCGCTAAGGTTGCACTTAAAGGGAGTGAAATAGCTCGGAACGTCGCAAAAGTTAGCGGGTATGCTTGTTTATTGAAATGGGTACATAAATCTACTATCAAATTTCACTTCTTAAAAAGTCAACAAAAGTTCATCTTTTCAGCTTTTGTTTGACCATCCTTGAATGAGGGCCAAAATAGCTCCAAATAGCATAAAAATAGGTGTCCATCCCTATCTTTGAAATGGGTATCTAAATCTACTTCAAAATTTGAATTTTAAGAAAATGGGAAAAATGCAACATTGTAGGCCTTGGTTTGACAAAGTTTGACTGAGGTGCAAAATGGCTTGCAATCCCAAAAAAATATACATGTAGGGATTATCTCTCCAATGGGTACCTAAATACAGTTTCAAATTTCCATTTCGAGAAAGTCAAGAAATGTGCATTTCTTAGAACTTGATTTGACCAACCTTAACTAAGTGCCGAAATAACTCGAAATTCGCAAAAATATGCGTCCCTCTTAAATGGGCATCTAAATCTACTTTTAAATTTGATTTCTAATAAATTGGAAAAAAGTGCAACCTTTTAGGCCTTGGTTTGACAAAGCTTGATCGAGGTCCAAAATAGCTAGCTGAAATCCCCTAAATTCTCTTTGAAATTTCAATTACAAGAAGGTCGAAAAAATAGAATCTCTTAGACCTTTACTTGACCGGGCCTTGAATAAGGACCAAAATAACTTAAAACATTGTGAAAGTTGGTGTGCACTATTATCTACCAAATTTAATAAATCTATGATCATATTTTAATTCTTAGAAATTGGTCAAAAGTGAAACTCTATTCTATAGTTTAGATGTGGTTGGGATTAAAGGGGCTGAAATATTTTGGAACGTCTCAAAATTTCGCGTGCACGCTTGTATATCAAATGGGCATTGAAATCTATGATCAAATTTCAATTATAAGAAACTACTCAAAAGTGAAACTTCGTCATGCGTTTTCGCTATGGTTGGGCTTAAAGGTGGTCAAAATAGCTTGGAACGTTGCAAAAGTTGGCGTGCATTATTATTTATCTAATGGGCATCCAAATCTATGATCAAGTTTCAATTCTTAAAAGTTGGTCAAAAGCGAAACTCCATCGTGTGGTTTTGTTAGGGTTTGGCTTAAAGGAGTAGAAAATAACTTTGAACATCATGACAATTGGCATGCACTCTTATCTTCCACATGCGCATCTAAATCTATGATCAAATTTGAATTCTAAGAAATTGGTCAAGAGTGAAATTGCAAGCTTGTTCTATCAAATGGACATCCAAATCTAAGAGCAAATTTCAATTCTGAGGAACTGCTCAAAAGTGAAACTCTGTCGTGTGGTTTCACTAGGGTTGGGCTTAAAAGGGGTCAAAATAATAGCTCGAAACATTGCAAAATTTGGCGTGCATGATTCTTTATCCAATGGGCATCCAAATCTATGATCACGTTTCCATTCTAAGAAGTATGTCAAAAGTGAACCTCCATCGTACAGTTTTGTTAGGGTTTGGCTTATCATCCAAATGCGCATAAAAGATATGATCAAATTTTAATTCCGATAAATTTGTAAAAAGTGAAACTCTGTCGTGCGGTTTCGCAAAGGTTGGGGTTAAAGGGGGTGAAAATAGCTTAGAACGTCGCGAAAGTTGGAGTGCACGCTTGTCTATCAAATCGGCATCCAAATCTATGATCAAGTTTTAATTGCGAGAAAATTTTCAAAAGTGAAACTTTGTTACGCATTTTCTCTATAGTTCGGCTTAAAGCAGGTCCAAATAGCTCGAAACATTACAAAGTTTGGCGTGCACGCTTGTATATCAAATGGGTATCGAAATCTATGATCAAATTTCAATTCTGGGAATTTGGTCAAAAGTGAAACTCCGTCATGCGGTTTAGCTAAGGTTTGGCTTAAAGGAGGGAAAAAGAGCCTGAACATCACTAAATTTGGCATGCACTCTTATCTACCAAATGGGAATCTAAATATATGATCATATTTCAATTCTAAGAAATTGGTCAAACGAGAAACTTTATCGTGCGCTTTCGCTAAGGTTGCACTTAAAGGGAGTGAAATAGATCGGAATGTCGCAAAAGTTAGTGTGTATGCTTGTTTATTGAAATGGCTACATAAATCTACTTTCAAATTTCACTTCTTAAAAAGTCATCAAAAGTGCATCTTTTCAACTTTTGTTTGACCATCCTTGAATGAGGGCCAAAATAGTTCCAAATCTCATCAAAATAGGTGTCCATGCCTATCTTTGAAATGGGTACCTAAATTCTCTTTCAAATTTCAATTGCAAGAAAGTCAAAAAAATAGCATCTGCTTGACCAACCTTAAATAATGATCAAAATAACCTCGAACATCATGAAAGTTGGTGTGCACTGGTATCTACCAAATGCTAAGATAAATCTACAATCAAATTTTAATTCTGAGAATTTGGTCAAAAGTGAAACTCCGTCATCCAATTTCGCTAAGGTTTGGCTTAAAGGAGGGGAAAATGGATTTGAGAAATTGGAAACCAATGCAACCTTTTATGTCTTGGTTTCACCAAGTTTTCCTAAGGTCCAAAATAGCTCGAAATCCACTGAAAGGTTGTATGCATGGCTATCTCTCAAATCGGTACCTAAATTCTCTTTCAAATTTCAATTGCAAGAAAGCCAAAAAAAATAACATCTCTTAGACCTTTACTTGACCAACCTTGAACAACGACCGAAATAGCTCTGAACATCATGAAAGTTAGCATGCACTCTTATCTACCAAATGCGCCAATAAATCTACGATTAAATTTTAGTTTTGAGAAATTAGTCAAATGTGAAACTCCGTCATGCAGTTTTGCTAAGGTTGGGCTTAAAGGGGGTGAAAATATTTTGGAATGTCTCAAAATTTTGCATGCACGATTTTCCATCAAATGGGCATCCAATTTATGATCAAATTTAAATTCTAAGAAACTGCTCGAAAGTGAAACTCCGTCGTGCGGTTTCGATAGGGTTGGGCTTAAAGGGGGTCAAAATAGCTCGAAACGTCATCAAATTTGGTGTGCATGCTTGTCTATCCAATATGCATCCAATCATATGATCAGGCTTTGATTCTGAGAATTTGGTCAAAGTTGAGACTGCATCATGCAGTTTTGTTAGGGTTTGGCTTAAAGATGCCAAAAATAGCTCTCAACATCGTGAAAGTTGGCATGCACTGTTATTTTTCAAATGCGCATTAAATCTACCAAATATGTGCATTGTTATCTACCAAATGCTAAGATAAATCTACGATCAAATTTTAATTCTGAGAAATTAGTCAAAAGTGAAACTCTGTTGTATGGTTTTGCTGAGGTTGGGATTAAAGGGGGTGGAATATTTTGGAACATCTTGAAATTTCGCGTGCACGCTTGTCTATCAAATGGGCATTCAAATCTATGATCAAATTTCAATTATAAGAAACTACTCAACCTTGCTTGACCAACCTTGAGTAACGACCAAAATAACTTCGAACATCCTGAAAGTTGGTGTGCACTGTTATCTACCAAATGTTAAAATAAATCTACGATCAAATTTTAATTCTTAGAAATTAGTCAAAAGTGAAACTTTGTTGTATGGTTTAGATGAGGTTGGGATTAAAGGGGGTGGAATATTTTGGAATGTCTCAAAATTTCGCATGCACGCTTGTCTATCAAATGGGCATTGAAATCTATGATCAAATTTCAATTATAAGAAACTAATCAAAAGTGAACCTTCGTCATGCGTTTTCGCTAGGGTTGGGCTTAAAGGTGGTCAAAATAGCTTGAAACATTGCAAACGTTAGCATGCATTCTTGTTTATCTAATCGGCATCCAAATATATGATCAAGTTTCAATTCTTAGAAGTTGGTCAAAAGTGAAACTCCATCGTGCGTTTTTTTTAGGGTTTGGCTTAGAGGAGTTGAAAATAACTCTGAACATCATGAAAGTTATCGTGCACTCTTATCTTCCAAATGTGCATATAAATCTATGATCAAATTTTAATTCTGAGAAATTGGTCAAGAGTGAAATTCCGTCATGTGGTTTCACTAAGATTGGGGTTAAAGGGGGTGAAAATAGCTCAAAACGTCGTGAAAGTTGGAGTGAACAGTTATCTATCAAATGGGCATCCAAATCTATGATCAAATTTCAATTCTGAGAAATTGGTCAAAAGTGAAACTCCGTTGTGCATTTTCACTAGAGTTGGGCTTGAAGGGGTCCAGATAGCTCGGACAATTACAAAAGTTGGCGTGCATGTTTTGATATCAAACAGGCATCCAAATCGATGATCAAATTTCAACTTCGAGAATTTGGTCAAAAGAGAAACTTTATCATTTGATTTTGCTAAGGTTTGGCTTAAAGGAGGGGAAAATGGCTGTGAAATTGGAAACAAATGCAACCTTTTAGACCTTGGTTTCAGCAAGTTTGCCTAAGGTCTAAAATAGCCTGAAATCCCCTGAAAGTTTGTATGCATGGTTATCTCTCAAATGGTTACCTAAATTCTCTTTCAAATTTCAATTACAAGAAAGCTAAAAAAATAACATTTCTTAGACCTTTACTTGACCAACCTTGAATAACGACCAAAATATCTCCAAACATCATGAAAGTTAGCATGCACTCTTATCTACCAAATGCGCCAATAAATCTACGATTAAATTTTAATTTTGAGAATTTAGTCAAATGTGAAACTCCATTGTATAGTTTTTCTAAGGTTGGGATTAAAGCGGATGAAAATATTTCGCAACATCGTGAAATTTCATGTGCAAGCTTGTCTATCAAATGGACATCGAAATCTATGAGGAAATTTCAATTCTGAGAAACTGCTCAAAAGTGAAACTCTGTCGTGCAGTTTCACTAGGGTTAGGCTTAAAAGGGGTCAAAATAATAGCTCGAAACGTTGCAAAATTTGGCATGCATGATTTTTTATCCAATGGGCACCCAAATCTATGATCAAGTTTCCATTCAAAGAAGTACGTCAAAAGTGAACTTCCATTGTACAGTTTTGTTAGGATTTGGCTTAAAGGAGCTGAAAATAACTCTGAACATCGTGAAAGTTGGCATGCACACTTATCATCCAAATGCACATCAAAAGATATGATCAAATTTTAATTACGATAAATTTGTAAAAAGTGAAACTCCGTCCTCCAGTTTTGAAAAGGTTGGGGCTAAAGGGGGCGAAAATAGCTCAGAATGTCGTGAAAGTTGGAGTGCACGCTTGTCTATCAAATGGACATCCAAATCTATGATCAAATTTCAATTGCGAGAAAATTGTCAAAAGTGAAACTTCATCATGCATTTTCATTATAGTTCGGCTTAAAGCGGGTCCAAATAGCTCGAAACATTACAAAATTTGGCATGCACGCTTGTATATATCAAACGGGTATCCAAATCTATGATCAAGTTTCAACTGTGGGAATTTGGTCAAAAGTGAAACTCCGTCATGCAGTTTCGCTAAGGTTTGGCTTAAAGGAGGGAAAAAGAGCTCTGAACATGACTAAATTTGGCATGTACTCTTATCTACCAAATGGGCATCTAAATATATGATCATATTTCAATTCTAAGAAATTGGGTAAACGAGAAACTTTATCGTGCGCTTTCGCTAAGGTTGCACTTAAAGGGAGTGAAACAGCTCGGAACGTCATGAAAGTTAGTGTGTACGCTTGTTTATTGAAATGGGCACCTAAATCCACTTTCAAATTTCACTTCTGAAAAAGTCAACAAAAGTGCATCTTTTCAACTTTTGTTTGACCATCCTTGAATGAGGACCAAAATAGCTCCAAATCTCATAAAAGTAGGTGTCCATGCCTATCTTTGAAATGGGCATCTAAATCTACTTTAAAATTTGAATTTTCAGAAAATGGAAAAAATGCAACATTTTAGGCCTTGGTATGACGAAGTTTGACCGAGGTCCAAAATGGATCACATCCCCAAAAAAATCTACATGTAGGGATTATCTCTCAAATGGGTACCTAAATACAGTTTCAAATTTCAATTTCGAGAAAGTCAAGAAAAGTGCGTTTCTTAGAACTTGGTTTAACTAACCTTCACTAAGTGCCGAAATGGGTATCTAAATATACTTTTAAATTTGATTTCTAAGAAATTGGACTTTTAGGCCTTGGTTTGACCAAGGTCCAAAATAACTCGAAATCCCCTGAAAGTGTGTATGCATGGTTATCTCTCAAATGGGTACCTAAATTCTCTTTCAAATTTCAATTACAAGAAAGTTGAAAAAATAGTATCTCTTAGACATTTGCTTGACCAACCTTAAAAAATGACCAAAATAACTTCAAACATCGTGAAAGTTGGTGAGCACTGGTATCTACCAAATGGTAAGATAAATCTATGATCAAATTTTAATTTTGAGAAATTAGTCAAACGTGAAACTCTATTGTACGGTTTTGCTGAGGTTGGGATTAAAGGGGGGAAATATTTTGGAACGTCTTGAAATTTCGTGTGCACGCTTGTCTATCAAATGGGCATTCAAATCTATGATCAAATTTCAATTATAAGAAACTACTCAAAAGTGAAACTTTGTCATTCGTTTTCGCTAGGGTTGGGATTAAAGGTGGTCAAAATATCTTGGAACGTTTCCAAAGTTGGCGTGCATGCTTGTTTATCTAATGGGCATCCAAATCTATGATCAAGTTTCAATTCTTAGAAGTTGGTCAAAAGCGAAACTCCATCGTGCAGTTTTTTTAGGGTTTGGCTTAAAGGAGTCGAAAATAACTCTGAACATCATGAAAGTTGGTGTGCACTCTTATCTTCCAAATGCACATCTAAATCTATGATCAAATTTTAACTTTGAGAAATTTGTCAAGAGTAAAACTTCGTCATGCGGTTTCACTAGGGTTGGGCTTAAAAAGGGTCAAAATAATAGCTCAGAACATTGCAAAATTTGGCGTGCATGATTGTTTATCCAATAGGCATCCAAATATATGATCAAGTTTCCATTCTAAGAAGTACGTCAAAAGTGAACCTATATCGTACAATTTTGTTAGGGTTTGGATTAAAGGAGTTGAAAATAACTCTAAACATCGTGAAATTTGGCGTGCACACTTATCATCCAAATGCGCATCAAAAGATATGATCAAATTTTAATTCCGATAAATTTGTAAAAAGTGAAACTCCATCATGTGGTTTCGCAAAGGTTGGGATTAAAGGGGGTGAAAATAACTCGAAATGTAGTGAAAGTTGGAGTGCACACTTGTCTATCAAATGGGAATCCAAATCTATGATCAAATTTCAATTGCGAGAAAATGGTCAAAAGTGAAACTTTGCTGTGCATTTTCGCTACATTTCGGCTTAAAGCGGGACCAAATAGCTCGAAACATTACAAAATTTGGCGTGCACACTTGTATATTAAACGGGTATCGAAATCTATGATCAAATTTCAATTCTGGGAATTTGGTAAAAAGTGAAACTCCGTCATGCGGTTTCACTAAGGTTTGACTTAAGGGAGGGAAAAAGAGCTTTGAACATTACTAAATTTGGCATGCACTCTTATCTACCAAATGGGCATCTAAATATATGATGATATTTCAATTCTAAGAAATTGGTCAAACGAGAAACTTTATCATGTGCTTTTTCTAAGGTTGCACTTAAAGGGAGTGAAATAGCTCAGCACGTCGTGAAAGTTAGTATGTACGCTTGTTTATTGAAATGGGTACCTAAATCACATTTCAAATTTAACTTGCTAATGTTGTGCTTAATGGGGTGCTTAAAGGGGAATGTCTCAAAAGTTTGCATGCATCAAATGGGCATCCAAATTTATGATCAAATTTAAATTCTAAGAAACTGTTCGAAAGTGAAACTCCATCGTGCGGATTCGACAGGGTTGGGATTAAAGGGGGTCAAAATAGCTCAAAACATCCTGAAAAATGGCGTGCATGCTTGTCTATCCAATATGCATCGAAATATATGATCAATTTTCAATTCTGAGAATTTGGTCAAAGCTGAGACTGCATCGTGCAGTTTTGTTAGGGTTTGGCTTAAAGATGCCGAAAATAGCTCTCAACATCGTGAAAGTTGGCATGCACTCTTATTTTCCAAATCCAAATTTAAATCTATGATTAAATTTTAAATCCAAGAAATTGGTTAAAAGTGAAACTCCATCATTCGATTTTGCTAAGGTTTGGCTTAAAGGAGGGGAAAATGGCTGAGAAATTGGAAACAAATGCAACCTTTTAGACCTTGGTTTCACTAAATTTTCCTAAGGTCCAAAATAGCTCGAAATCCCCTAAAAGTTTGTATGCATGGTTATCTCTCAAATGGTTACCTAAATTCACTTTCAAATTTCAATTACAAGAAAGCCGAAAAAATAACATCTCTTAGACCTTTACTTGACCAGCCTTGAATAACGACTAAAACAGCTCTAAACATCATGAAAGTTAGCATACACTCTTATCAACCAAATGCGCTGATAAATCTAAGATTAAATTTTAATTTTGAGAAATTAGTCAAACGTGAAACTCCGTTGTGTAGTTTTGATAAGGTTGGGCTTAAAGCGGGTGAAAATATTTCACAACGTCGTGAAATTTCATGTGCAAGCTTGTCTATCAAATGGACATGCAAATCTATGAGCAAATTTCAATTATGAGAAACTGCTCAAAAGTGAAACTCTGTTATGCGGTTTCACTAGGGTTGGGCTTAAAAGGGGTCAAAATAATAGCTCAGAACATTGCAAAATTTGGCGTGCATGATTGTTTATCCAATGGGCATCCAAATCTATGATCAAGTTTCCATTCTAAGAAGTACGTCAAAAGTGAACCTCCATCATATAGTTTTGTTAGGATTTGTCTTAAAGGAGCTGAAAATAACTCTGCACATCGTGAAAGTTGGCGTGCACACTTATCATCCAAATGTGCATCAAAAGATATCATCAAATTTTAATTCCGATAAATTTGTAAAAGGTGGAACTCTGTCATGTGGTTTTGCAAACTATGGGGTTAAAGAGGGTGAAAATAGCTTGAAACATCGTGAAAGTTGGAGTCCACACTTGTCTATCAAATGGGCATCCAAATCAATGATCAAATTTCAATTGCGAGAAAATTGTCATAAGTGAAACTTCGTCGTGCATTTTTGCTATAGTTCGGCTTAAAGCGGGTACAAATAGCTTGAAACATTACAAAATTTGGCATCCACGCTTGTATATCAAACAGGTATCCAAATCTATGATCAAATTTCAATTCTGGGAATTTGGTCAAAAGTGAAACTCCGTCGTGCGGTTTTGCTAAGGTTTAGCTTAAAGGAGGGACAAAGAGCTCTGAACATCACTAAATTTGGCATGCACTCTTATCTACCAAATGGGCATCTAAATATATGATCATATTTCAATTCTAAGAAATTGGTCAAACGAGAAACTTTATCGTGCGCTTTCGCTAAGGTTGCACTTAAAGGGAGTGAAATAGCTCGGAACGTCGTGAAAGTTAGTGTGTACACTTGTTTATTGAAATGGGTACCTAAATCCACTTTCAAATTTCACATCTGAAAAAGTCAACAAAAGTGCAACTTTTCAACTTTTCAACTTTTGTTTCAAATTTCACATCTGAAACTGCTCGAAAGTGAAACTTTGTCGTGCGGTTTCGACAGGGTTGGGCTTAAAGGGGGTCAAAATAGCTCAAAATGTCGCGAAAGTCGGCGTGCATGCTTGTCTATCCAATATGCATCCAAACGTATGACCAGGTTTCAATTCTGAGAATTTGGTCAAAGCTGAGACTACATCGTGCATTTTTGTTAGGGTTTGGCTTAAAGATGCCGAAAATAGCTCTCAACATTGTGAAAGTTGGCATGCACACTTATTTTCCAGATGCGCATTTAAATCTATGATTAAATTTTAATTCCAAGAAATTGGTTAAAAGTGAAACTCCATCGTGCACGTTTTTATGTATGCCTCTTAAATGGGTATCTAAATCTAATTTTAAATTTGATCTCTAAGAAATTGGAAAAAAGTACAAAATTTTAGGCCTCAGTTTGACCAAGTTTGACCAAGGTCCAAAATAGATCGAAATCCCTTGAAAGTGTGTATGCATGGTTATCTCTCAAATGGGTACCTAAATTCTCTTTCAAATTTCCCTTACAAGAAAGTTGAAAAAATAGCATCTCTTAGACCTTTGCTTGACCAACCTTGAACAATGACCAAAATAACATCAAACATCGTGAAAGTTGGTGTGCACTGTTATCCACCAAATGCGAAGATAAATCAACGATCACATTTTAATTCTGAGAAATTAGTCAAAAGTGAAACTCTGTTGTATGGTTTTGCTGAGGTTGGGATTAAAGGGGGTGAAATATTTTGGAATGTCTCGAAATTTTGCATTCACGCTTGTCTATCAAATGGAAATTCAAATCTATGGTCAAATTTCAATTGTAAGAAACCACTTAAAAGAGAAACTTCGTCATGCATTTTCACTAGCGTTGGGCTTAAAGGTGGTCAAAATAGCTTGGAACGTTGCGAAAGTTGGCGTGCATGCTTGTTTAGCTAATGGGCATCCAAATCTATGATGAAGATTCAATTCTTAGAAGCTGGTCAAAAGTGAAAATCCATCGTAGGGTTTTGTTAGGTTTTGGCTTAAAGGAGTCGAAAATAACTCTGAACATCATGAATGTTGGCGTGCACTCTTATCTTCCAAATGCACATCTAAATCTATGATCAAATTTTAATTTCGAGAAATTTGTCAAGAGTGAAACTCCGTCATGCGGTTTCACTAAGATTGGGGTTACAGGGGAGAAAATAGCTCAAAACGTCGTGAAAGTTGGAGTCCACGGTTATCTATCAAATGGGCATCCAAATCTATGATCAAATTTCAGTTATGAGAAATTAGTAAGAAGTGAAATTCTGTCGTTCATTTTCGCTAGAGTTGGGCTCAAAATTGAAACTTCATCATGCGGTTTCGCTAAGATTGGGGTTATAGTGGGTGAAAATATCTCAAAACGATGTGAAATTTGGAGTGCACGGTTATCTATCAAACGGGCATCCAAATCTATGATCAGAAGTTAAACTCCATCATTCATTTTCCCTAGAGTTGGGCTCGAAGGGGTCCAAATAGCTCGGACCATTGCAAAAGTTGGCGTGCACGTTTTTATATCAAACGGGCATCTAAATCTATGATCAAATTTCAACTCCAAGAATTTTGTCAAAATTGAAACTCCGTCATTCGAATTCACGGAAAAGGTGCAAGCTTTTAGGCCTTGGTTTGACCAAGTATGAGCAAATTTGAATTCTGAGAAACTGCTTAAAAGTGAAACTCTGTTTTGCAGTTTTATTAGGGTTGGGCTTGAAAGGGGTAAAAATAATAGCTCGAATCATTGCAAAATTTGGCGTGCATGATTATTTATCCAATGGGCATCCAATTCTATAATCAAGTTTCTATTCTAAGAAATACATCAAGAGTGAAACTCGATCATACATCTTTGTTAGGGTTTGGCTTAAAGGAGCTGAAAATAACTATGAACATCCTTCAAATAGCTCGAAATCCCTTGAAAGTGTGTATGCATGGTTATCTCTCAAAGGGGTACCTAAATTCTCTTTCAAATTTCAATTACAAGAAAGTCGAAAAAATAACATCTCTTAGACCTTTGCTTGACCAACCTTAAATAATGACCAAAATAACTTCAAACATCATGAAAATTGGTGTGCACTGGTATCTACCAAATGCTAAGGTAAATCTACAATCAAATTTTAATTCTGAGAAATTAGTCAAAAGTGAAACTCTGTTGTATGGTTTAGCTAAGGTTGGGATTCAAGGGGTGAAATATTTAGGAACGTCTCGAAATTTCACGTGCATGCTTGTATATCAAATGGACATTCAAATCTACGATAAAATTTCTATTATAAGAAATTGTTCGAAAGTGAAACTTTCGTCATGCGTTTTCGCTAGGGTTGGGATTAAACATGGTCAAAATAGCTTGGAACGTTGTGAAAGTTGGTGTGCGTGCTTGTTTATCTAATGGGAATCCAAATCTATGATCAAGTTTCAATTCTTAGAAGTTGGTCAAAAGCAAAACTCCAGCGTGCGGTTTTGTTAGGGTTTGGCTTAAAGGAGTCAAAAATAACTCTGAACATCATGAAAGTTGGTGAGCACTCTTATCTTCCAAATGCACATCTAAATCTATGATCAAATTTTAATTCTGAGAAATTTGTCAAGAGTGAAACTCCGTCATGCGGTTTCACTAAGATTGGGGTTACAGGGGATGAAAATAGCTCAAAACGTCGCAAAACTTGGAGTGCACGATTATCTATCAAACAGGCATCCAAATCTATGATCAAATTTCAATTCTGAGAAATTAGTCAGAAGTGAAACCCCGTCGTTCATTTTTGCAAGAGTTGGGATCTAAAGGGTCCAAATAACTCGGACCATTGCAAAAGTTGGCGCGCACGTTTTTATATCAAATGGGCATCCAAACCTATGATCAAATTTCAACTCCAAGAATTTGGTCAAAATTGAAACTCAATCATTCGATTTCGCTAAGGTTTGGCTTAAAGGAGGGGAAAATGGCTTTGAGAAATTGGAAACAAATGCAACCTTTCATGTCTTGGTTTCACCAAGTTTTCCTAAGGTCCAAAATAGCTCGAAATACCCTGAAAGTTTGGATGCATGGTTATCTCTCAAATGGGTACCTAAATTCTCTTTCAAATTTCAATTAGAAGAAAGCCAAAAAAATAACATCTCTTAGACCTTTACTTGACCAACCTTGAATAACGACCAAAATAGCTCCGAACATAATTGAAAGTTAGCATGGACTCTTATCTACAAAATGCGCCGATAAATCTACGATTAAATTTTAATTTTGAGAAATTAGTCAAACGTGAAACTCCGTTGTGCAGTTTTGCTAAGGTTGGGCTTAAAGGGGCTGAAAATATCTTGGAATGTCTCAAAAGTTTGCATGCCAACTTGTTCATCAAATGAGCATCCAAATTTATGATCAAATTTAAATTCTAAAAAACTACTCGAAAGTGAATCTCTTTCGTGCGGTTTCGACAGGGTTGGGATTAAAGGGGGTCAAAATAAATCGAACATCACAAAATTTGGGGTGCATGCTTGTCTATCCAATATGCATCCAAACCAATGATCAAGTTTCAGTTCTGAGAATTTGGTCAAAGCTGAGACTGCATCTTGCATTTTTGTTAGGGTTTCGCTTAAAGATGCCGGAAATATCTCTCAACATCGTGAAAGTTGGCATGCACTCTTATCTTCCAAATGCGCATTTAAATCTATGATTAAATTTTAATTCCAAGAAATTGGTTAAAAGTGAAACTCCATTGTGCACGTTTTTATATGTGCTTCTTAAATCGGTATCTAAAACTACTTTTAAATTTGATTTCTAAGAAATTGGAAAAAAAGTGCAACCTTTTCAGCCTTGGTTTGACCAAGTTTGACCAAGTTCCAAAATAGCTCAAAATCCCCTAAAAGTGTGTATGCATGGTTATCTCTCAAATGGGTACCTAAATTCTCTTTCAAATTTCACTTACAATAAAGTCGAAAAAATAGCATCTCTTAAACCTTTGCTTGACCAACCTTGAATAATGACCAAAATAACATCGAACATCATGAAATTTGGTGTGCAATGTTATCTACCAAATGCTAAGATAAATCTACGATCCAATTTTAATTCTAAGAAATTAGTCAAAAGTGAAACTCTGTTGTATGGTTTCAATGAGGTTAGGATTAAAGGGGCTGAAATATTTTGGAACGTCTTGAAATTTCAGGTGCATGCTTGTCTATCAAATGGGCATTGAAATCTATGATGAAATTTCAATTATAGAAAACTGCTCAAAAGTGAAACTTCATCATGCTTTTTCGCTATGGTTGGGCTTAAAGGTGGTCAAAATAACTTGGAACGTTGCGAAATTTCACCTGCATGCTTGTTTATCTAATGGGCATCCAAATCTATGATCAATTTTTAATTCTTAAAGGTTGGTCAAAAGCGAAACTCCATCATGTAGTTTTGTTAGGGTTTGGCTTAAAGGAGTCGAAAATAACTCTGAACATCATGAAAGTTGGCGTGCACTCTTATCTTCCAAATGCACATCTAGATCTATGATCAAATTTTAATTTCAAGAAATTTGTCAAGAGTGAAACTCCGTCATGTGGTTTTGCAAAGATTGGGGTGACAGGGGGTGAAAATAGCTCAAAATGTCGTGAAAGTTGGAGTGCACGGTTATCTATCAAACAGGCATCAAAATCTATGATCAAATTTCAATTTTGATAAATTAGTCAGAAGTGAAACTCCGTCATTTATGTTTGCTAGAGTTGGGCTCGAAGGGGTCCAAATAGCTTGCACCATTGCAAATGTTGGCCTGCACGTTCTTATATCAAATGGGCATCCAAATCTATGATCAAATTTCAACTCCAAGAATTTGGTCAAAAGTGAAACTCCATCATTCGATTTCGCTAAGGTTTCACTTAAAGGAACGGAAAATGGCTTTGGGAAATTGTAAATAAATGCAAACTTTTAGGGCTTGGTTTCACCAAGTTTGCCTAAGGTCCAAAATAGCTTGAAATCCCCTGAATGTTTCTATGCATGGTTATCTCTCAAATGGGTACCTAAATTCTCTTTCAAATTTCAATTACAAAAAAGCTGAAAAAATAACATCTCTTAGACCTTTACTTGAACAACCTTGAATAACGACCAAAATAGCTCCAAACATCATGAAAGTTAACATGCACTCTTATCTACCAATGCGTTGATAAATCTATGATTAAATTTTAATTTTGAGAAATTAGTCAAATGTGAAACTTCGTTGAGGGGTTTTGCTAAGGTTGGGCTTAAAGGGGGTGAAAATATTTTGGAATGTCTCAAAATTTTGGATGCATGCTTGTTCATCAAATGGGCATCCAAATATTTGATCAAATTTAAATTCTAAGAAACTGCTCGAAAGTGAAACTTCGTCATGCGGTTTTGACAGGGTTGCGCTTAAAGGGGGCAAAATGGCTCGAAACGTCATGAATGTTGGCATGCATGGTTGTCTATCCAATATGCATCCAAACATATGATCAGGTTTCAATTTTGAGAATTTGGTCAAAGCTGAGACTGCATCATGCAGTTTTGTTAGGGTTTGGCTTAAAGATGTCGAAAATAGCTCTCAACATCGTGAAAGTTGGCATGCAATCCTATTTTCCAAATGCACACTTAAATCTATAATTAAATTTTAATTCCAAGAAATTGGTTAAAAGTGAAACTTCGTCGTGCACATTTTTATGTGTGCCTCTTAAATGGGTATCTAAATCTACTTATAAATTTTATTTCTAAGAAATTGGAAAAAAGTGCAACCTTTTAGTCCTTGGTTTGACCAAGTTTGACCAAGGTCCAAAATAGCTCGAAATCCCCTGAAAGTGTGTATGCATGGCTATCTCTCAAATGGGTACCTAAATTCTCTTTCAAATTTCACTTACAAGCAAGTCAGAAAAATATGATCTCTTAGACCTTTGCTTGACCAACCTTGAATAATACCCAAAATAACTTCGAACATCGTGAAAGTTGGTGTGCACTGTTATCTACCAAACGCTAAGATAAATCTAGGATCAAATTTTAATTATGAGAAATTAGTCAAAAGTGAAATTCTATTGTATGGTTTTGCTGAGGTTGGGTTTAAATGGGGGTGAAATATTTTGGAATGTCTTGAAATTTCGCGTGCACGATTGTCTGTCAAATGTACATTCAAATATTTGATCAAATTTCAATTATAAGTAACCCCTCAAAAGTGAAACTTTGTCATGCGTTTTCGCTAGGGTTGGGCTTAAACGTGGTCAAAATAGCTTGGAATGTTGCGAAAGTTGGCATGCATGCTTGTTTATCTAATGGGCATCCAAATCTATAATCAAGTTTCAATTCTTAGAAGTTGGTCAAAAGCAAAACTCGATCATGCGGTTTTGTTAGGGTTTGGCTTAAAGGAGTCGTAAATAACTCGAAACATCATGAAAGTTGGCGTGCACTCTTATCTTCCAAATGCACATCTAAATCTATGATCAAATTTTAATTCTGAAAAATTTGTCAAGAGTGAATCTCTGTCATGCGCTTTTGCTAAGATTGGGGTTACATGGGGTGAAAATAGCTCAAAACGTTGCGAAATTTGGAGTGCACAGTTATCTATCAAATGGGCATCTAAATCTATGATCAAATTTCAATTCTGAGAAATTAGTCAGAAGTGAAACTCTGTCGTTCATTTTAGCTAGAGTTGGGCTCGAAGGGGTCCAAATAGCTCAAACCATTGCAAAAGTTGGCGTGCACATTTTTATATCAAACGGGCATCCAAATCTATGGTCAAATTTCAACTCCAAGAATTTGGTCAAAATTGAAACTCCATCATTCGATTTCGCCAAGGTTTGGCTTCAACGAAAAAGTGTAAACTTTTAGGCCTTGGTTTGACCAAGTATGGGAAAATTTGAATTCTGAGAAACTGCTCAAAAGTGAAACTCTGTCATGCAGTTTCACTAGGGTTGGGCTTAAAAGGGGTCAAAATAATTGCTCGAAACGTTGCAAAATTTTGCATGCATGATATTTTATCCAATGGGCATCCAAATCTATAATCAAGTTTCCTTTCTAAGAAGTACGTCAAAAGTGAAACTCGATCATACAATTTTGTTATGGTTTGGCTTAAAGGAGCTGAAAATAACTATGAACATCGTGAAAGTTGGCGTGCACACTTATCATCCAAATGCGCATCAAAAGAAATGATCAAATTTTAATTCCAAGAAATTTGTAAAGAGTGAAATTTCGTTGTGTGGTTTCGCAAAGGTTGCGGTTAAAGGGGGTGAAAATAGCTCAAAATGGAATAGCTCGAAAGGGGGTGCACGCTTGTCTATCAAATGGACATCCAAATCTATCATCAAATCTCAATTGCGAGAAAATTGTCAAAAGTGAAACTTCATCATGCATTTCACTAGAGTTCGGCTTAAAGTGAGTCCAAATAGCTTGAAACACTGCAAAATTTGGCATGCACACTTGTATATCAACCGGGCATCCAAATATATGATCAAATTTCAATTTTGTGAATTTGGTCAAAAGTGAAACTCCATCATGTGGTTTCACAAAGGTTTGGATTAAAGGAGGGAAAAAGAGCTCTGAACATCACTAAATTTAGCATGCACTCTGATCTACCAAATGGGCATCTAAATATATGATCATAATTCAATTAGAAGAAATTGGTCAAAAGAGAAACTTTATCGATCGCTTTCACTAGGGTTGCACTTAAAGGGAGTGAAAAGGCTCCGAACGTCATAAAATTTAGCATGTACTCTTGTTTATTGAAATGGGTACATAAATCTACTTTCAAATTTCACTTCTTAAAAAGTCAACAAAAGTGCATCTTTTAAGCTTTTGTTTGACCATCCTTGAACGAGGGCCAAAATAGCTCCAAATAGCATAAAATAGGTGTCCATGCCTATCTTTGAAATGGGTATCTAAATCTACTTCAAAATTTGAATTTTAAGAAAATGGGAAAAATGCAACGTTTTAGGCCTTGGTTTCACAAACTTTGACCAAGGTCCAAAATGGCTCGCAATCCCAAAAAAATATACATGTAGGGATTATCTCTCAAATGGGTACCTAAATACAGTTTCAAATTTCAATTTCGAGAAAGTCAAGAAAAGTGCATCCAAGGTTGGGCTTAAAGCAGGTGAAAATATTTCGCAACATCGTGAAATTTCATGTGCAAGCTTGTCTATCAAATGGACATCCAAATCTATGAGCAAATTTCAATTCTGAGAAACTGCTCAAAAGTGAAACTCCAAATCTATGATCAAATTTCAACTTCGAGAATTTGGTCAAAAGTGAAACTCCATCATTCGATTTCGCTAAGGTTTGGCTTAAAGGAGGGGAAATTGGCTTTGAAAAATTGGAAACAAATGCAACCTTTTATGTATTGTTTTCACCAAGTTTGGCTAAGGTCCAAAATAGCTCAAAATCCTATGAAAGTTTTTATGCAAGGTTATTTCTCAAATGGGTACCTAAATTCTCTTTCAAATTTCAATTACAAGAAAGCTGAAAAAATAACATCTCTTAGACCTTTACTTGACCAACCTTGAATAATGACCAAAATAGCTCCAAACATCATGAAAGTTAGCATGGACTCTTATCTACCGAATGCACTGATAAATCTACGATTAAATTTTAATTTTGAGAAATTAGTTAAACGTGAAACTCCATTGTGCGGTTTTGCTAAGGTTGGGCTTAAAGGGGGTGAATTTTTTTTGGAATGTATCAAAGTTTGCATGCACGCTTGTTCATCAAATGGGTATCCAAATTTATGATCAAATTTAAATTCTAAGAAACTGCTTGAAAGTGAAACTCCTTCGTGCGGTTTCGACAGGGTTGGGCTTAAAGGGGGTCAAAATAGCTTGGAACGTCGCAAAAGTTGGCGTGCATGCTTGGTTAAAAGTGAAACTCCGTTGTGCATGTTGATTTCTAGGAAATTAGAAAAAAGTGCAACCTTTTCATCCTTGGTTTGACCAAGTTTGACCAAGGTCCAAAATAGCTCAAAATACCTTGAAAGTGTGTATGCATGGTTATCTCTAAAATGGGTACCTAAATTCTGTTTCAAATTTCACTTACAAGAAACTCGAAAAAATAGCATCTCTTAGACCTTTGCTTGACCAACCTTGAATAATGACCAAAATAACATCGAACGTCGTGATAGTTGGTGTGCACTGTTATGTACCAAATGCTAAGATAAATCTATGATCAAATTTTAATTCTGAGAAATTAGTCAAAAGTGAAACTCTGTTGTATGGTTTTACTGAGGTTGGGATTAAAGGGGATGAAATATTTTGGAATTTCTGGATATTTCACGTGCACGCTTGTCTATCAAATGGGCATTTAAATCTGTGATCAAATTTCAATTATACAGAACTGCTCAAAAGTGAAACTTCATCATGCGTTTTTCGCTAGGGTTGGGCTTAAAGGTGGTCAAAATAGCTTGGAACGTTGTGAAAGTTGGCGTGCATTCTTGTTATCGAATGGGCATTCAAATCTATGATCAAGTTTCAATTCTTAGAAGTTGGTCAAAAGTGAAACTCCATCGTGCGGTTTTGTTAGCATTTGGCTTAAAGGAGTAAAAAATAAATCTAAACATCATGAAATTTGGTGTGCAATCTTATCTTCCAAATGCACATCTAAATCTATGATCAAATTTTAATTACGAGAAATTTGTCAAGAGTGAAACTCCATCATGTGGTTTTGCTAAGATTGGGGTTATAGGGGGTGAAAATAGCTCAAAACGTTGCGAGAGTTGGAGTGCATGGTTATCTATCAATCGGGAATCCAAATCTAAGATCAAATTTGAATCCTAAGAAATTATTCAAAAGTGAAACTCCATCATTCATTTTCCCTAGAGTTGGGCTTGAAGGGGTCCAAATAGCTTGGACCATTGCAAAAGTTGGCGTGCATGTTTTTATATCAAACGGGAATCCAAATATATGATCAAATTTCAACTCCAAGAATTTGGTCAAAATTGAAACTCCATCATTTGATTGCACTAAGGTTTGGCTTAAAGGAAAAAGTGCAAACTTTTAGACCTTGGTTTGACCAAGTATGAGCAAATTTGAATTCTGAGAAACTGCTCAAAAGTGAAACTCTATCGTGCGGTTTCACTAGGATTCGACTTAAAAGGGGTCAAAATAATAGCTCGAAGCGTTGCAAAATTTGGCGTGCATGATTGTTTATCCAATGGGCAGACAAATCTATAATCAACTTTCTGTTCTAAGAAGTACATCAAAAGTGAAACTCAATCATACAATTTTGTTAGGGTTTGGCTTAAAGGAGCTGAAAATAACTATGAACATCGTGAAAGTTGGCGTGCACACTTATCATCCAAATGTGCATCAAAATAAATGATCAAATTTTAATTTCGAGAAATTTGTAAAAAGTGAAACTTCGTTGTGCAGTTTCGTAAAGGTTGGGGTTAAAGGGGGTGAAAATAGCTCGAAACGTCACGAAATTTTGAGTGCATGCTTGTCTATCAAATGGGCATCCAAATCTATGATCAAATTTCAATTGTGAGAAAATTGTCAAAAGTGAAACTTCATCATGTATTTTCGCTAGAGTTCAGCTTAAAGCGGGTCCAAATAGCTCAAAACATTGCAAAATTTGGTGTGCACGCTTGTATATCAACAGGGCATCCAAATCTATGATCAAATTTCAATTTTGGGAATTAGGTCAAAAGTGAAACTCCATCACGTGGTTTCGCTAAGGTTTGCCTTAAAGGAGGGAAACAGAGCTCTGAACATCACTAAATTTGGTAGGCACTCTTATCTACCAAATGGGCATCTAAATCTATGATAAAATTTTACGTGCACGCTTGTCTATCAAATGGGCATTCAAATCTATGATCAAATTTCAATTATAAGAAACTGCTCAAAAGTGAAACTTCGTCATGCGTTTTCGCTAGGGTTGGGATTAAACGTGGTCAAAATAGCTTGGAAAATTGCGAAAGTTGGCGTGCATGCTTGTTTATCTAATGGGAATCCAAATATATGATCAAGTTTTAATTTTTAGAAGTTGGTCAAAACCGAAACACCATCATGCGGTTTTGTTAGGGTTGGCTTAAAGGTGTTGAAAACAACTCTGAACATCATGAAAGTTGGTGTGCCCTCTTATCTTCCAAATGCACATCTAAATCTATGATCAAATTTTAATTCCGAGAAATTTGTCAAGAGTGAAACTCCGTCATGCGGTTTCACTAAGATTGGGGTTACAGGGGATGAAAATAGCTCAAAACGTCGCAAAAGTTGGAGTGCACAGTTATCTATCAAACAGGCATCCAAATCTATGATCAAATTTCAATTCTGAGAAATTAGTCAGAAGTGCAACTCCGTCGTTCATTTTCGCTAGAGTTGGGCTCGAAGGGGTCCAAATAGCTCAGACCATTGCAAACATCTGCGTGCACATTTTTATATCAAATGGGCATCCCAATCGATGATCAAATTTCAACTCCAAGAATTTGGTCAAAAGTGAAACTCCATCATTCGATTTTGCTAAGGTTTGGCTTAAAAGAGGGGAAATTGGCTTTGAGAAATTGGAAACAAATGCAACTGTTTATGTCTTGCTTTCACCAATTTTTCCTAAGGTCCAAAATAGCTTGAAATCCCCTACAAGTTTGTATGCATGGTTATCTCTCAAATGGGTACCTAAATTCTGTTTCAAATTTTAATTACAAGAAAGCCAAAAAAATAACATCTCTTAGATGTTTACTTGACCAACCTTGAATAATGACCAAAATAGCTCTGAACATCATGAAAGTTAGCATGGACTCTTATCTACCAAATGCGTCGATAAATCTACGATTAAATTTAAATTTTGAGAAATTAGTCAAACATGAAACTTCGTTGTGCAGTTTTGCTAAGGTTGGGCTTAAAGGGGGTGAAAATATTTTGGAATGTCTCAAAAGTTTGCATGCACACTTGTTCATCAAATGGGCATCCAAATTTCTGATCAAATTTAAATTCTAAGAAACTGCTCGAAAGTGAAACTCCGTCGTGTGGTTTCGACAAGGTTAGGCTTAAAGGGGGTCAAAATAGCTTCAAACATCGCGAAAGTTGGCATGCATGCTTGTCTATCCAATATGCATCCAAACATATGATCAGGTTTCAATTCTGAGAATCTGGTCATAGATGACACTGCATCGTGCAGTATTGTTAGGCTTTGGCTTAAAGATGCCAAAAATAGCTCTCAACATCATGAAAGTTGGCATGCACTATTATTTTCCAAATGTACATTTAAATCTATGAATAAATTTTAATTCCAAGAAATTGGTTAAAAGTGAAACTCCGCCGTGCACATTTTTATGTGTGCCTCTTAAATGGGTATCTAAATCTACTTTTAAATTTGATTTCTAAGAAATTGGAAAAAAGTGCAACCTTTTAGACCTTGGTTTGACCAAGTTTGACCAAGGTCCAAAATAGCTCGAAATCCCCTAAAAGTTTGTATGCATGGTTATCTCTCAAATGGGTACCTAAATTCTCTTTCAAATTTCACTTACAAGAAAGTCGAAAAAATAGCATCTCTCATACCTTGAATAATGACCAAAATAACTTTGAACATCATGAAAGTTGGTGGGCACTGTTATCTACCAAATGCTAAGATAAATCTACGATCAAATTTTAATTCTGAGAAATTAGTCAAAAGTGAAACTTTGTTGTATGGTTTTGCTGAGGTTAGGATTAAAGGGGGTGAAATATTTTGGAACGTCTCGAAATTCACGTGCACGCTTTTCTATCAAATGGACATTCAAATCTATGATCAAATTTCAATTATAAGAAACTTCTCAAAAGTGAAACTTCATCATGCGTTTCCGCTAGGGTTGGACTTAAAGGTGGTCAAAATAGCTTGGAACATTGTGAAAGTTGGCGTGCATGCTTGTTTATCCAATGGGAATCCAAATCTATGATCAAGTTTCAATTGTTAGAAGTTGGTCAAAGGCGAAACTCCATCGTGCGGTTTTGTTAGGGTTTGGCTTAAAGGAGTTGAAAATAACTCTAAACATCATGAAAGATGGCGTGCACTCTTATCTTCCAAATGCACATCTAAATCTATTATCAAATTTTAATTCTGAGAAATTTGTCAAGAGTGAAACTCCGTCATGTGGTTTCGGTAAGATTGGGGTTAAAGGGGGTGAAAATAGCTCAAAACATCGTGTAAGTTGGAGTGCACGGTTATCTATCAAACAAGCATCCAAATCTATGATCAAATTTCACTTCTAAGAAATTGGTCATAACTGAAATTCCGTCGTGCATTTTCGCTAGAGTTGGGCTCGAAGGGGTCCAAATAGCTCGGACCATTGCCAAAGTTGGAGTGCACGTTTTTATATCAAACGAGCATACAAATATATGATCAAATTTCAACTCCGAGAATTTGGTCGAAATTGAAACTCCATCATTCAATTTTGCCAAGGTTTGGCTTAATGGAAAAAGTTAAAGCTTTTAGGCCTTGGTTTGACCAAGTATGAGCAAATTTGAATTCTGAGAAACTACTCAAAAGTGAAAGTCTGTCATGTGGTTTCACTAGGGTTGGGCTTAAAATGGGTCAAAATAATAGCTCAAAACGTTGCAAAATTTGGCGTGCATGATTATTTATCCAATGGGCAGCCAAATCTATAATCAAGTTTCTATTCTAAGAAGTACGTCAAAAGTGAAACTTGATCGTACAATTTTGTTAGGGTTTGGCTTAAAGGAGCTGAAAATAACAATTAACATCGTGAAAGTTGGCATGCACACTTATCATCCAAATGCGCATTAAAATAAATGATCAAATTTTAATTCTTACAAAATTTGTAAAAAGTGAAACTCCATTGTGCGGTTTCGCAAAGGTTGGGGTTAACGGGGGAGAAAATAGCTCCGAACGTCGTGAAAGTTGGAGTGCGCGCTTGTCTATCAAATGGGCATCCAAAATCTATGATCAAATTTCAATTGCAAGAAAATTGTCAAAAGTGAAACTTCGTCGTGCATTTTTGCTACAGTTTGACTTAAAGCGGGTCCAACTAGCATGCACGCTTGTATATCAACCGAGCATCCAAATCTATGATCAAATTTCAATTCTAGGAATTTGGTCAAAAGTGAAACTCCATCATGCAGTTTCACTGAGGTTTGGCTTAAAGGAGGGAAAAAGAGCTCTGAAAAACACTAAATTTGGAATGCACTCTTATCTACCAAATGGGCATCTAAATCTATGATCATATTTCAATTCTAAGAAATTGGTCAAAATGGGTACGCTTTTTTATTTAAATGGGTACATAAATATACTTTCAAGATTCACTTCTTAAAAAGTCAACAAAAGTGCATGTTTTCAGCTTTTGTTTGACCATCCTTGAATGTAGGCCAAAATAGCTCCAAATAGCATAAAATAGGTGTCCATGCCTATCTTTGAAATGGGTATCTAAATCTACTTCAAAATTTGAATTTTAAGAAAATGGGAAAAATGCAACATTTTAGGCCTTGGTTTGACAAAGTTTGACCGAGGTCCAAAATGGCTCACAATCCCCAAAAAAATCTACATGTAGGGATTATCTCTCAAATGGGTACCTAAATACAGTTTCAAATTTTAATTTCAAGAAAGTAAAGAAAAGTGCATTTCTTAGAACTTGGTTCGACCAAACTTGACTAAGTGTCGAAATGGGTATCTAAATCTACTTTTAAATTTGATTTCTAAGAAATTGGACTTTTAGGCCTTGCTTTGACCAAGTTTGACCATGGTCCAAAATAACTCGAAATCCCCTAAAAGTGTGTATGCATGGTTATCTCTCAAATGGGTACCTATATTCTCTTTCAAATTTCACTTACAAGAAAGTTGAAAAAATAGCATCTCTTAGACCTTTGCTTGACCAACCTTGAATAATCACCAAAATAACATCAAACATTGTGAAAGTTGGTGTGCACTGTTATGGGGCCAAATGCTAAGATAAATCTACGATCAAATTTTAATTCTGAGAAATTAGTCAAAAGTGAAACTCTGTTGTATGGTTTTGCTGAGGTTGGGATTAAAGGGGGTCAAATATTTTGGAACGTCTCGAAATTTTTTGTGCACGCTTGTTTATCAAATGGGCATTTAAATCTATTTTCAAATTTCAATTATATGAAACTGCTCAAAAGTGAAACTTCATCATGCTTTTTCGCTAGGGTTAGGATTAAAGGTGGTCAAAATAGCTTGGAACGTTACGAAAGTAGGTGTGCATGCTTGTTTATCTAATGGGCATCCAAATCTATGATCAAGTTTTAATTCTTAGAAATTAGTCAAAAGCGAAACTCCATTGGGCAGTTTTGTTAGGGTTTGGCTTAAAAGAGTCAAACATAACTCTGAACATCATGAAAGTTGGCATGCACTCTTATCTTCCAAATGCACATCTAAATCTATGATCAAATTTTAATTTCAAGAAATTTGTCAAGAGTGAACTCCGTCATGCGGTTTCGGTAAGATTAGGGTTACTCCATTGTGTGGTTTTGCTAAGGTTGGGCTTAAAGGGGGTGAAAATATTTTGGAATGTCTCAAAAGTTTGCATGCACGCTTGTTCATTAAATGGGCATCCAAATATATGATCAAATTTAAATTCTAAGAAACTGCTCGAAAGTGAAATTCTTTCGTGCGGTTTCAACAGGGTTGGGCTTAAAAGGGGACAAAATAGCTCAGAAGGTCGTGAAAGTTGGCGTGCATGCTTGTCTATCCAATATGCATCCAAACCTATGATCAGGTTTCAATTCTAAGAATTTCGTCAAAGCTGAGACTGCATCTTGCAGTTTTGTTAGGGTTTGGCTTAAAGATGCCGAAAATAGCTCTCAACATCGTGAAAGTTGGCATGCACTCTTATCTTCCAAATGCGCATTTAAATCAATGATTAAATTTTAATTCCAAGAAATTGGTTAAAAGTGAAACTCCATCGTGCATGATTTTATTTGTGCCTCTTAAATGGTGGGTATCTAAATCTACTTTTAAATTTGATTTCTAAGAAATTGGGAAAAAGTGCAACCTTTTAGGCCTTGGTTTGATCAAGTTTGACCAAGGTCCAAAATAGCTCGAAATCCCCTAAACGTGTGTATGCATGGTTATCTCTCAAATGGGTACCTAAATTCTCTTTCAAATTTCACTTACAATAAAGTCGAAAAAATAGCATCTCTTAGACCTTTGCTTGACCAACCTTGAATAATGACCAAAATAACTTTGAACATCGTGAAAGTTGGTGTGCACTGTTATCTACCAAATGCTAAGATAAATCGACGATCAAATTTTAATTCCAAGAAATTAGTCAAAAGTGAAACTTTGTTGTATGGTTTTACTGAGGTTGGGATTAAAGGGGGTGAAATATTTTGGAATGTCTCGAAATTTTGCGTGCAGGCTTATCTATCAAATGGACATTCAAATCTACGATCAAATTTCAATTATAAGAAACTGCTCAAAAGTGAAACTTCATCATGCGTTTTTTCTAGGGTTTGGCTTAAAAGTGGTCAAAATAGCTTGGAGCGTTGCAAAAGTTGGTGTGCATTCTTGTTTATCTAATGGGCATCCAAATCTATGAACAAGTTTCAATTCTTAGAAGTTGGTCAAAAGAGAAACTCCATCGTGCAGTTTTGTTAGGTTTTTGCTTAAAGGAGTCAAAAATAACTCTGAACATCATGAAAGTTGGCGTGCACTCTTATCTTCCAAATCCACATCTAAATCTATGATCAAATTTTAATTCTAGAAATTTGTCAAGAGTGAAACTCTGTCATGCGGTTTTGCTAAGATTGGGCTTACAGGGGGTGGAAATAGCTCAAAATGTCACGAATTCCAAGTGCACGGCTATATATCAAACGAGCATCCAAATCTATCATCAAATTTCAATTCTGAGAAATTAGTCAGAAGTGAAACTCCGCCATTCATTTTCGCTGAAGTTGGGCTTGAAGGGGTCCAAATAGCTCATACCATTGCAAAAGTTGGCATGCACGTTTTTATATCAAATGGGCATCCAAATCCATGATCAAATTTTAACTCCAAGAATTTGGTCAAAATTCAAACTCCATCATTCAATTTCACTAAGGTTTGGCTTCTGAGAAACTGCTCAAAAGTGAGCAAATTTGAGGAAATTTGAATTCTGAGAAACTGCTCAAAAGAGAAACTCTAGTGTGTGGTTTCACTTTGGTTGGGAATAAAAGGGGTAAAAATAATAGCTTGAAATGTTGCAAAATTTAGTGTGCATGATTGTTTATCCAATGGACATCCAAATCTATAATCAAGATTCTGTTCTAAGAAGTACGTCAAAAGTGAAACTCGATTGTACAATTTTTTTAGTGTTTGGATTAAAGGAGCCGAAAATAAATATGAACATTATGAAAGTTGACGTGCACACTTATCATACAAATGTGCATCAAAAGAAATGATCAAATTTTAAATCTGGGAATTTTGTAAAAAGTGAAACTCTGTTGTGCGGTTTCGCAAAGGTTGGGGTTAAAGGGGGTGAAAATAGCTCAGAACGTCGTGAAAGATGGAGTGCATGCTTGTCTATCAAATGGGCATCCAAATCTATGATCAAATTTCAATTGCGAGAAAATTGTCAAAAGTGAAACTTCGTCGTGCATTGTCGCTATAGTTCGACTTAAAGCGGGTCCAAATAGCTCGAAACATTGCAAAATTTAGCATGCTCGCTTGTATATCAACCGGGCATCCAAACTATTGAAAGTTGGTGTGCACTGTTATCTAACAAATGTTAAGATAAATCTACGATCAAATTTTAATTCTTAGAAATGAGTCAAAAGTGAAACTTTGTTGTATGGTTTAGATGAGGTTGGGATTTAAGGGGGTGAAATATTTTGGAACGTCTCAAAATTTCACGTGCACGCTTATCTATCAAATGGGCATTGAAATGTATGATCAAATTTCAATTATAAGAAACTACTCAAAAGTGAAACTTTGTCATATGTTTTCGCTAGGGTTGGGCTTAAAGGTGGTCAAAATAACTTGGAACGTTGCAAAAGTTGGCGTGCATGCTTGTTTATCTAATGGGCATCCAAATCTATGAACAAGTTTCAATTATTAAATGTTGGTCAAAAGCAAAACTCCATCGGGCGGTTTTGTTAGGGTTTGGCATAAAGGAGTCAAAAATAACTCTAAACATCATGAAAGTTGGCGTTCACTCTTATCTTCCAAATGCGCATCTGAATCTATGATCAAATTTTAATTTCGAGAAATTGGTCAAGAATGAAACTCCATCATGTGGTTTCGCTAAGATTGGGGTTAAAGGGGATGAAAATAGCTCAAAACGTCATGAAATTTAGAGTGCACAGTTATCAATCAAATGGGCATCCAAATCTATGATAAAATTTCAATTCTGAGAAATTCGCCAGAAGTGAAACTCCGTCGTGCATTTTCACTAGAGTTGGGCTGAAAGGGGTCCAAATAGCTTGGACCATTACAAAAGTTGGCGTGCACATTTTTATATCAAGTGGGCATCCAAATCTATGATCAAATTTCAACTACGAGAATTTGGTCAAAAGTGAAACTGCATCATTCGATTTTGCTAAGGTTTGGCTTAAAGGAGCGGAAAATGGCTAAGAAATTGGAAATAAATGCAACCTTTTAGGCTTTGGTTTCACCAAGTTTGCCTAAGGTCGAAAATAGCTCGAAATCCCCTGAAAGTTTGTATGCATGGTTATCTCTCAAATGGTTACCTAAATTCTCTTTCAAATTTCTATTACAAGAAAACAGAAAATATAACATCTCTTAGACCTTTACTTGACCAACCTTGAATAACGACCAAAAAAGCTCCGAACATCATGAAAGTTACCATGCACTATTATCTACCAAATGCACCAATAAATCTAGGATTAAATTTTAATTTTAAGAAATTAGTCAAACGTGAAACTCCGTTGTGCAATTTTGCTAAGGTTGGGCTTAAAGCGGATGAAAATATTTTGCAACATCGTGAAATTTCATGTGTAAGCTTGTCTATCAAAAGGACATCCAAATCTATGAGCAAATTTCAATTCTGAGAAACTGCTGAAAAGTGAAACTCTATCATGCGGTTTCAATAGGGTTGGGCTTAAAAGGGGTCAAAATAATAGCTCGGAATGTTGCAAAATTTAGCGTGCATGATTGCTTATCCAATGGGCATCCAAATCTATGATCAAGTTTCCATTCTAAGAAGTATGTCAAAAGTGAACCTCCATCGTACAATTTTGTTAGGGTTTGGCTTAAAGGAGCTAAAAATAACTCTGAACATCGTGAAAGTTGGCATGCACACTTATCATCCAAATGTGCATGAAAAGATATGATCAAATTTTAATTTCAATAAATTTGTAAAAAGTAAAACTCCATCTTGCGGTTTCGCAAAGGTTGGGGTTAAAGGGGGTGAAAATAGCTAGGAACGGTGCGAAAGTTGGAGTGCACGCTTGTCTATCAAATGGGCATCCAAATCTATGATCAAATTTCAATTGCAAGAAAATTGTCAAAAGTGAAACTTCATCATGCATTTTCACTATAGTTCGGCTTAAAGTGGGTCTAAATAACTCGAAACATTACAAAATTTGGTGTGCACGCTTGTATATCAAACATGTATCCAAATCTATGATCAAATTTCAATTCTAGGAATTTGGTCAAAAGTGAAACTCCTTCGTGCGGTTTCACTAAGGTTTAGCTTAAAGGAGGGAAAAAGAGCTCTGAACATCACTAAATTTGGCATGCACTCTTATCTACCAAATGGGCATCTAAATATATGATCATATTTCAATTATAAGAAATTGGTCAAACGAGAAAGTTTATCATGCGCGTTCGCTAAGGTTGCACTAAAAGGGAGTGAAATAGCTCAGAAAGTCGTGAAAGTTAGTCTGTACACTTGTTTATTGAAATCGGTACCTAAATCCACTTTCAAATTTCACTTCTAAAAAAGTCAACAAAAGTGCATCTTTTCAACTTTTGTTTGACCATCCCTCAATGAGGGCCAAAATAGCTCCAAATCCCATAAAAATAGGTGTCCATGCCTATCTTTGAAATGGGTATCTAAATCTACTTTAAATTTGAATTTTCAGAAAATGGAAAAAATGCAACGTTTTAGGCCTTGGTTTGACGAAGTTTGATCGAGGTCTAAAATGGCTCGCAATCCCAAAAAAATCTACATGTAGAGATTATCTCTCAAATGGGTACCTAAATAGAGTTTCAAATTTCAATTTCGATAAAGTCAAGAAAAGTGCATTTCTTAGAACTTGGTTTGACGAAGTTTGATCGAGGTCCAAAATGGTTCACAATCCCAAAAAAATCTACATGTAGTGATTGTCTCTCAAATGGGTACCTGAATACAGTTTCAAATTTCAATTTCGATAAACTCAAGAAAAATGCATTTCTTAGAACTTGGTTTTACCAACCTTGACTAAGTGCCGAAATGGGTATCTAAATCTACTTTTAAATTTGATTTCTAAGGAATTGGTCTTTTAGGCCTTGGTTTGACCATGGTTGACGAAGGTCCAAAATAGCTCGAAATCCCCTGAAAGTGTGTATGCATGGTTATCTCTCAAATGGGTGCCTAAATTCTCTTTCAAATATCATTTACAAGAAAGTTGAAAAAATAGCATCTCTTAGACCTTTGCTTCACCAACCTTAAATAATGACCAAAATAACGTCGAACATCGTGAAAGTTGGTGTGCACTGGTATCTACCAAATGCTAAGATAAATCTACGATCAAATTTTAATTATGAGAAATTAAATCAAAAGTGAAACTTTGTTGTATGGTTTTGCTGAGGTGGGGATTAAAGGGGTGAAATATTTTGGAAAGTCTCAAAATTTCACGTGTACATTTGTCTATCAAATGGGCATTCAAATCTATGATCAAATTTCAATTATCAGAAACTGCTCAAAGGTGAAACTCTGTCATGCGTTTTCGCTAGGGTTGGGCTTAAAGGTGGTCAAAATAGTTTGGAACATTGTGAAAGTTCATGTGCATGCTTGTTTATCTAACGGGCATCCAAATCTATGATCAAGTTCAATTCTTAGAAGTTAATCAAAAGCAAAACTCCATCGTGCGGTTTTGTTAGGGTTTGGCTTAAAGGAGTCGAAAATAATTCTGAACATCATGAAAGTTGGCGTGCACTCTTATCTTCCAAATGCACATCTAAATCTATGATCAAATTTCAATTCTGAGAAACTGCTCAAAAGTGAAACTCTATCGTGCGGTTTTCACTAGGGTTGGGCTTGAAAGGGGTCAAAATAATAGCTCGAAACGCTGCAAAATTTGGCGTGCATGATTGTTTATCCATTGGGCATCCAAATCTATGATTAAGTTTCCATTCTAATAAGTACATCAAAAGTGAATTTCCATCATATTGTTTTGTTAGGGTTTGGCTTAAAGGAGCTGAAAATAACTCTGAACATCGTGAAAGTTGGTGTGCACACTTATGATCCAAATGCGCATCAAAAGATATGATCAAATTTTAATTTCGATAAATTTGTAAAAAGTGAAACTCTGTCATGTAGTTTCGCAAAGGTTGGGGTTAAAGGGGGTGAAAATAGCTCGAAACATCGCGAAAGTTGGAATGCACACTTGTCTATCAAATGGGCATCCAAATCTATGATCAAATTTCAATTGTGAGAAAATTGTCAAAAGTGTAACTTCATCATGCATTTTCGCTATAGTTCGTTTTAAAGCGGGTCCAAATAGCTCGAAACATAATAAAAATTTGGCATGCACGGTTGCATATGAAACGAGCATCGAAATTTATGATCAAATTTCAACTTCGAGAATTTGGTCCAAATTGAAACTCCACCATCATTCGATTTCACTAAGGTTTGGCTTAAAGTAAAAAGTGCAAGCTTTTAGGGCTTGGTTTGACCAAATATGAGCAAATTTGAATTGTGAGAAACTGCTCAAAAATGAAACTTTGTCATGCGGTTTCACAAGGGTTGCGCTTAAAAGGGGTCAAAATAATATCTCAAAACATTGCAAAATTTGGCATGTATGATTGTTTATCCAATGGGCATCCAAATATATAATCAAGTTTCTATTCTAAGAAGTACATCAAAAGTGAAACTCGATCGTACAATTTTGTTAGGGTTTGGATTAAAGGAGCCGAAAATAACTATGAACATCGTGAAAGTTTGCAAGCACACTTATCATCCAAATGCGCATCAAAAGAAATGATCAAATTTTAATTCCAAGAAATTTGAAAAAAGTGAAACTCTGTTGTGTGGTTTCGCAAAGGTTGGGGTTAATGGGGATGAAAATAGCTTGGAAAATCGCGAAAGTTGGAGTTCATGCTTGTATATCAAATGGGCATCCAAATCTATGATCAAATTTCAATTGCCATAAAATTGTCAAAAGTGAAACTTTGTCGTGCATTTTCGCTACGGCTTAAAGCGGGTCCAAATAGCTCGAAACATTGTAAAATTTGGCGTGCATGCTTGTATATCAACCCGCCATCCAAATCTATGATGAAATTTCAATTTTGGGAATTTGGTCAAAAGTGAAACTCCATCATGCAGTTTCACTAAGGTTTGGCTTAAAGGAGGGAAAAAGAGCTCTGAACATCACTAAATTTGGCATGCACTCTTATTTACCAAATGGGCATCTAAATCTGTGATGATATTTCAATTCTATGAAATTGGTCAAAAGAGAAACTTTATTATGCGCTTTCGCTAAGGTTGCACTTAAAGGGAGTGAAATAGCTCGGAACATCGCGAACGGTTAGTGTGTACGCTTGTTTATTGAAATGGGTGCATAAATATACTTTCAAATTTCACTTCTTAAAAAGTCAACAAAAATGCATCTTTTCAGCTTTTGTTTGACCATCCTCGAATGAGGGCCAAAATAGCTCCAAATAGTAGAGAAATAGGTGTCCATACCTATCTTTGAAATGGGTATCTAAATCTACTTCAAAATTTGAAGTTTAAGAAAATGGGAAAATGCAACATTTTAGGCCTTGGTTTGACAAAGTTTGACCAAGGTCCAAAAAAGGCTCGCAATCCCAAAAACATCTGCATGTAGGGATTATCTCTCAAATGGGTACCTAAATACGGTTTCAAATTTCAATTTCAAGAAAGTCAAGAAAAGTGTATTTCTTTTAACTTGGTTTGACCAACCTTAACTAAGTGCCGAAATAACTTGAAATTCACAAAAATATGTGTGCCTCTTAAATGGGCATCTAAATCTACTTTCAAATTTGATTTCTAAGAAATTGGAAAAAAGTGCAACCTTTTAGGCCTTGGTTTGACCAAGTTTGACCAAGGTCCAAATAGCTCGAAATCCCTTGAAAGTGTGTATGCATGGTTATCTCTCAAATGGGTATCTAAATTCTCTTTGAAATTTCAATTACAAGAAAGTCGAAAAAATAGCATCTCTTAGACCTTTTCTTGACCAACCTTGAATAACGACCAAAATAACTTCAAATATCGTGAAAGTTGGTGTGCACTGTTATCTACCAAATGTTATGATAAAACTACGATCAAATTTTAATTCTTAGAAATTAGTCAAAAATGAAACTCTGTCGTATGGTTTAGATGAGGTTGGGATTGAAGGGGGTGAAATATTTTGGAACGTCTCAAAATTTCGCATGCACGCTTGTCTATCAAATGGGCATTGAAATCTATGATAAAATTTAAATTATAATAAACTACTCAAAAGTGAAACTTCGTCATGTGTTTTTGCTAGGGTTGGGCTTAAAGGTGGTCAAAATAGCTTGGAATGTTGCAAACATTGGTGTGAATGCTTGTTTATCTAATGGGCATCCAAATCTATGATCAAGTTTCAATTCTTAGAAGTTGGTCAAAAGCAAAAAATTGATTGTGCGGTTTTGTTAGGGTTTGGCTTAAAGGAGTCGAAAATAACTCTGAACATCATGAAAGTTGGCATGCACTCTTATCTTCCAAATGCGCATCTAAATCTATGATCAAATTTTATTTCTGAGAAATTTTAATTTCAATTTTTAATTCACGAAATTTCTCATGCACTCTTATCTAATTAGAAATCTCACAAAAATATGTGTGCACGCCTATCTACCAGATGAGCATATCGGTGCTTTCACTAAGGTTGCACTTAAAGGGAGTGAAAATAGATCGAAACGTTATGAAACTTGGCATGTATCTCTCAAATTGGTCAGAAGTGAAACTTTGTCGTGCATTTTCGCTAGAGTTGGGATCGAAGGGGTCCAAATAGCTCAAACCATTGCAAAAGCTGGCATGCATGTTTTTATATCAAACGAGCATCCAAATTTATGATCAAATTTCAACTCCGAGTATTTGGTCAAAATTGAAACTCCATCATTTGATTTTGCAAGGTTTGGCCTAAAGGAGGGAAAATGGCTGAGAAATTGGAAACAAATGCAACCTTTTAGGCCTTGGTTTCACCAAGTTTGCCTAAGGTCCAAAATAACTCAAAATCCCCTGAAATTTTGTATGCATGGTTATCTCTCAAATGGTTACCTAAGTTCTCTTTTAAATTTCAATTACAAGAAAGCCAAAAAAATTACATCTCTTAGACCTTTACTTGACCAACCTTGAATAACGACCAAAACAGCTCTAAACATCATGAAAGTTAGCATGCTCTCTTATCTACCAAATGCGTCGATAAATCTAGGATTAAATTTTGATTTTGAGAAATTAGTCAAACATGAAACTCCGTTGTGCAGTTTTGCTAAGGTTGGGCTTAAAGCGGGTGAAAATATTTCGCAAAGTCATGAAATTTCATGTGTGAGCTTGCTTGTCTATCAAATGGACATCCAAATCTATGAGCAAATTTTAATTCTGAGAAACTACTCAAAAGTGAAACTCTGTCGTGCGGTTTCACTAGGGTTGGGCTTAAAAGGGGTCAAAATAATAGCTCAGAATGTTGCAAAATTTGGCGTCCATGATTATTTATCCAATGGGCATCCAAATATATGATCAAGTTTCCATTCTAAGAAGTACGTCAAAAGTGAACCTCCATCGTACAGTTTTGTAAGGGTTTTCCTTAAAGGAACTAAAAATAAGTCTGAACATCGTGAAAATTGGCGTAAACACATATCATCCAAATGCGCATCAAAAGATATGATCAAATTTTAATTCTGATAAATTTGTAAAAAGTGAAACTCCATCATCCAGTTTCACAAAGGTTGGGGTTAACGGGGGTGAAAATAGCTCGCAACATCATGAAAGTTGGAGTGCACGCTTGTCTATCAAATGGGCATCCAAATCTATGATCAAATTTCAATTGCGAGAAAATTGTCAAAAGTGAAACTTTGTCGTGCATTTTCGCTATAGTTTGGCTTAAAGCGGGTCCAAATAGCTCGAAACATTACAAAATTTGGCATGCATGCTTTTATATCAAACGGGTATCCAAATCTATGATCAAATTTCAATTCTGAGAATTTGTTCAAAAGTGAAACTCCGTCGTGCGGTTTCACTAAGGTTTAGCTTAAAGGAGGCAAAAAGAGCTCTGAACATCACTAAATTTGGCATGCACTCTTATCTACCAAATGGGCATCTAAATATATGATGATATTTCAATTCTAAGAAATTGGTCAAACGAGAAAATTTATCGTGCGCTTTCGCTAAGGTTGCACTTAAAGGGAGTGAAATAGGTCGGAACGTCGTGAAAGTTAGTGTGTACACTTGTTTATTGAAATGGGTACCTAAATCCACTTTCAAATTTCACTTCTGAAAAAGTCAACAAAAGTGCATCTTTTCAACTTTTGTTTGACCATCCTTGAATGAGGGCCAAAATACCTCCAAATCTCATAAAAATAGGTGTCCATGCCTATCTTTGAAATGGGTATCTAAATCTACTTTAAAATTTGAATTTTCAAAAAATGGAAAAAATGCAACGTTTTAGGCCTTGGTTTGACGAAGTTTGACCGAGGTCCAAAATGGCTCGCAATCCCAAAAAAATCTACATGTAGGGATTATCTCTCAAATGGGTACCTAAATACAGTTTCAAATTTCAATTTCGATAAAGTCAAGAAAAGTGCATTTCTTAGAACTTGGTTTGACGAAGTTTGATCGAGGTCCAAAATGGTTCACAATCCCAAAAACATCTACATGTAGTGATTGTCTCTCAAATGGGTACCTGAATACAGTTTCAAATTTCAATTTCGATAAACTCAAGAAAAGTGCATTTCTTAGAACTTGGTTTGACCAACCTTGACTAAGTGCCGAAATGGGTATCTAAATCTACTTTTAAATTTGATTTCTAAGGAATTGGTCTTTAGGCCTTGGTTTGACCAAGTTTGACGAAGGTCCAAAATAGCTCAAAATCCCCTAAAAGTGTGTATGCATGGTTATCTCTCAAATGGGTACCTAAATTCTCTTTAAAATTTCGATTACAAGAAAGTTGAAAAAACAGCATCTCTTAGACCTTTGCTTGACCAACCTTAAATAATGACCAAAATAACCTCAAACATCGTGAAATTTGGTGTGCACTGGTATCTACCAAATGCTAAGATAAATCTACGATCAAATTTTAATTCTGAGAAATTAGTCAAAAGTGAAACTCTGTTGTATGGTTTTGCTGAGATTGGGATTAAAGGGGTGAAATATTTTGGAACGTCTCGAAATTTCATGTGTACGCTTGTCTATCAAATGGACATTCAATTCTATTATTAAATTTCAATTATACGAAACTGCTCAAAAGAGAAACTTCGTCATGCGTTTTCGTTAGGGTTGGGCTTAAAGGTGGTAAAAATAGCTTGGAACGTTGTGAAAGTTCGCATGCATGCTTGTTTATCTAATGGGCATCCAAATCTATGATCAAGTTTCAATTCTTAGAAGCTGGTCAAAAGCGAAACTCCATCGTGCTGTTTTGTTAGGGTTTGGCTTAAAGGATTTGAAAAAAACTCAGAACATCACGAAAGTTGGCATGCACTCTTATCTTCCAAATGCACATATAAATCTATGATCGAATTTCAATTCTAAGAAACTGCTCAAAAGTGAAACTCTTTCGTGTGGTTTCACTAGGTTTGGGCTTAAAAGGGGTCAAAATAATAGCTCGGAATGTTGCAAAATTTGGCGTGCATGATTGTTTATCCAATGGACATCCAAATCTATGATCAAGTTTCCATTCAAATAAGTACATCAAAAGTGAACCTCCATGGTACAGTTTTGTTAGAGTTTGGCTTAAAGGAGCTGAAAATAACTCTGAACATCGTTGAAGTTGGAGTGCACACTTATCATCCAAATGCACATCAAAAGATATGATGAAATTTTAATTCCGATAAATTTGTAAAAAGTGAAACTCCGTCGTGCGGTTTCGCAAAGGTTGGGGATAAAGGGAATGAAAATAGCTCGGAATGTCGTGAAAGTTGGAGTGCACGCTTGTCTATCAAAATGGGTAGCCAAATCTATGATCAAGTTTCCATTTTAAGAAGTACGTCAAAATTGAACCTCCATCATACAATTTTGTTAGGGTTTGGCTTAAAGGAGCTGAAAATAACTCTGAACATTGTAAAAGTTGGCGTGCACACTTATCATCTAAATGTGCATCAAAAGATATCATCAAATTTTAATTCCGATAAATTTGTAAAAAGTGAAACTCTGTCATGCGGTTTCGCAAAGGTTGGGGTTAACGGGGGTGAAAATAGCTCACAACGTCGTGAAAGTTGGAGTGCACGCTTGTCTATTAAATGGGAAGCCAAATCTATGATCAAATTTCAATTGTGAGAAAATTGTCAAAAGTGAAACTTCATCGTGCATTTTTGCTATAGTTCGGCTTAAAGCGGGTCCAAATAGCTCAAAACATTACAAAATTTGGCTTGCACGCTTGTATATCAAACAGG
>LPNX010371134.1:0-24400 GCA_001517045.1 Pseudotsuga menziesii | reverse complement strand
TGGGATTAAAGGGGTGAAATATTTTGGAACGTCTCGAAATTTTGCGTGTACACTTGTCTATCAAATGGGAATTCAAATCTATGATCAAATTTCAATTATAATAAACTGCTCAAAAGTGAAACTTCGTCATGCGTTTTCGCTAGGGTTGGGCTTAAAGGTGGTCAAAATAGCTTGTAACATTGCGAAAGTTCATGTGCATGCTTGTTTATCTAATGGGCATCCAAATCTATGATCAAGTTTCAATTCTTAGAAGTTGGTCAAAATCGAAACTCCATCTTGCGGTTTTGTTAGGGTTTGGCTTAAAGGAGTCGAAAATAACTCTGAACATCATGAAAATTGGTGTGCACACTTATCTTCCAAATGCACACCTAAATCTATGATCAAATTTCAATTCTGAGAAACTGCTCAAAAGTGAAGCTCTGTCGTGTGGTTTCGCTAGGGTTGGGCTTAAAAGGGGTCAAAATAGTAGCTCGAAATGTTGGAAAATTTGGCGTGCATGATTGTTTATCTAATGGGCATCCAAATCTATGGTCAAGTTTCCATTCTAATAAGTAAGTCAAAAGTGAACCTCCATGGTACAGTTTTGTTAGAGTTTGGCTTAAAGGAGCTGAAAATAACTCTGAACATCGTCGAAGTCAGCGTGCACACTTATCATCCAAATGCACATCAAAAGATATGATGAAATTTTAATTCCGATAAATTTGTAAAAAGTGAAACTCCGTCATGCGATTTTGCAAAGGTCGGGGTTAAAGGGACTGAATATAGCTCGGAACACCGCGAAAGCTGGAGTGCACACTTGTCTATCAAATGGGTTGCCAAATCTATGATCAAATTTCAATTGCGAGAAAATTGTCAAAAGTGAATCTTCGTCGTGCATTTTCACTATAGTTCGGCTTAAAGCGGGTCCAAATAGCTCGAAACATTACAAAATTTGGCATGCACGCTTGTATATCAAACGGGCATCCTAATCTATGATCAAATTTCAACTCTAATAATTTGGTCAAAATTGAAACTCCATCATTCGATTTCACTAATTTTTGGCTTAAAGGAAAATGTGCAAGTTTTTTAGGCCATGGTTTGACCAAGTATGAGCAAATTTGAATTCTGAGAAACTGCTCAAAAGCAAAACTTTGTCATGTGGTTTCACTAGGGTTGGGCTTAAAAGGGGTCAAAATAATAGCTAGAATGTTGCAAAATTTGGCGTGCATGATTGTTTATCCAATGGGCATCCAAATCTATAATCAAGTTTATATTCTAAGAAGTACATCAAAAGTGAAACTCGATCCTACAATTTTGTTAGGTTTTGGCTTAAAGGAGCTGAAAATGACTATGAACATCGTGAAAGTTGGCGTGCACACTTATCATCCAAATGCGCATCAAAAGAAATGATCAAATTTTAATTCCGAGATATTTGTAAAAAGTGAAACTCTGTTGTGCGATTTTGCAAACGTTGGGGGTTAAAGGGGGTGAAAATAGCTCAGAACGTCGTGAACGTTGGAGTGCATGCTTGTTTATCCAATGGGCATCCAAATCTATGATCAAATTTCAATTGTTACAAAATTGTCAAAAGTGAAACTTCCTCGTGCATTTTTACTAGAGTTTGGCTTAAAGTAGGTCCAAATAGCTCAAAACATTGTAAAATTTGGCGTGCATGCTTGTATATCAACCCAGCATCCAAATCTATGATCAAATTTCAATTCTGGGAATTTGGTCAAAATTGAAACTCCATCATGTGGTTTCGCTAAGGTTTGGCTTAAAGGAGGGAAAAAGAGCTCTGAACATGGCTAAATTTGGCATGCACTCTTATCTACCAAATGGGCATCTAAATCTATGATCATATTTCAATTCTAAGAAATTGGTCAAAAGAGATACTTTATCGTGCGCTTTCACTAAGGTTGCACTTAAAGGGAGTGAAATAGCTCAGAACATCGCGAAAGTTAGTGTGTACACTTGTTTATTGAAATGGGTACCCAAATCCACTTTCAAATTTCACTTCTGAAAAAGTCAACAAAGGTGCATCTTTTCAACTTTTGTTTGACCATACTTGAATGTGGGCCAAAATAGCTCCAAATCTCATAAAAATAGGTGTCCATGCCTACCTTTGAAATGGGTATCTAAATCTACTTTAGAATTTGAATTTTCAGAAAATGGAAAAAATGCAACGTTTTAAGCCTTGGTTTCACGAAGTTTGACCAAGGTCCAAAATGGCTCGCAATCCCAAACAAATCTACATGTAGGGATTATCTCTCAAATGGGTACCTAAATACAGTTTCAAATTTCAATTTCGATAAAGTCAAGAAAGGTGCATTTCTTAGAACTTGGTTTGACCAACCTTGACTAAGTGCCAAAATGGATATCTAAATCTACTTTTAAATTTGATTTCTAAGAAATTGGACTTTTAGGCCTTGGTTTGACCAAGTTTGACGAAGGTCCAAAATATCTCGAAATCCCCTAAAAGTGTGTATGCATGGTTATCTCTCAAATGGGTACCTAAATTCTCTTTCAAATTTCGATTACAAGAAAGTTGAAAAAATAGCATCTCTTAGACCTTTGCTTGACCAACCTTATAAATAATGACCAAAATAACTTCAAACATCATGAAAGTTGGTGTGCACTGGTATATACCAAATGCGAAGATAAATCTATGATCAAAGTTTAATTCTGAGAAATTCGCCAAAAGTGATCAAGTTTCAATGGGCATCCAAATCTATGATCAAGTTTTAATTCTTAGAAGTTGGTCAAAAGCGAAACTCCATCATGCGGTTTTGTTAGGGTTTGGCTTAAAGGAGTCGAAAATAACTTTGAACATCATGAAAGTTGTCCTGCACTCTTATCTTCCAAATGCACATCTAAATCTATGATCAAATTTCAATTTTGAGAGACTGCTCAAAAGTGAAGCTCTGTCGTGCAGTTTCACTAGGGTTGGGTTTAAAAGGGGTCAAAATAATAGCTCGAAATGTTGGAAATTTGGCATGCATGATTGATTATCTAATGGGCATCCAAATCTATGAACAAGTTTCCATTCTAATAACTACGTCAAAAGTGAACCTCCATCGTACAGTTTTGTTAGGGTTTGGCTTAAAGGAGCTGAAAATAACTCTGAACATCGTGAAAGTTGGCGTGCACACTTATCATCCAAATGCAAATCAAAAGATATGATCAAATTTTAATTTCGATAACTTTGTAAAAAGAGAAACTCTGTCGTGCAGTTTCACAAAGGTTGGGGTTAAAGGGGGTGAAAATAGCTCAAAACGTCATGAAAGTTGGAGTGCATGCTTGTCTATCAAATGGGCATCCAAATCTATGATCAAATTTCAATTGTGACAAAATTGTCAAAAGTGAAACTTTGTCATGTATTTTCGCTATAGTTTGGCTTAAAGCGGATCCAAATAGCTCGAAACATTACAAAATTTTGCATGCACGCTTGTGTATCAAACAGGCATCCAAATCTATGATCAAATTTTAACTCCGAGAATTTGGTCCAAATTGAAACTCCATCATTCGATTTCACTAAGGTTTGGCTTAAAGGAGAAAGTGCAAGCTTTTAGGCCTTGGTTTGACCAAGTATGAGCAAATTTGAATTTTGAGAAACTGCTCAAAAGTGAAACTCTGCCATGCAGTTTCACTAGGGTTGGGCTTAAAAGGGGTCAAAATAATAGCTCGAAACGTTGCATGATTTGATGTGCATGATTGTTTATCCAATGGGCATTCAAATATATAATCAAGCTTCTATTCTGAGAAGTACGTCAAAAGTGAAACTCGATCGTAGAATTTGGCGTGCACACTTATCATCCAAATGCGCATCAAAATAAATTATCAAATTTTAATTCTGAGAAATTTGTAAAAAGTGAAACTCCATTGTGCGCTTTCGTAAAGGCTGGGGATAAAGGGGGTGAAAATAGCTCGAAAAGTTGTGAAAGTTGGAGTGCACACTTATCTATCAAATGGGCATCGAAATCAATGATCAAATTTCAATTGCAAGAAAATTATCAAAAGTGAAACTTCGTCGTGCATTTTTGCTTGACTTTGGCTTAAAGTGGGTCAAATTAGCTCGAAACATTGCAAAATTTGGCATGCACGCTCGTATATCAAACCGGCATCCAAATCTATGATCAAATTTAAATTATGGGAATTTGGTCAAAAGTTAAACTCCATCATGCGGTTTCGCTAAGGTTTGGATTAAAGGAGGGAAAAAGAGCTCTGAACATCACTGAATTTGGCATGCACTCTTATCTACCAAATGGGCATCTAAATATATGATCATATTTCAATTCTAAGAAATTGGTCAAAAGAGAAACTTTATCGTGCACTTTCACTAAGGTTGCACTTAAAGGGAGTGAAATAGTTCAGAACGTCGTGAAAGTTAGCGTGTACGCTTGTTTATTGAAATGGGTACATAAATCTACTTTCAAATTTCACTTCTTAAAAAGTCAACAAAAATGCATCTTTTCAGCTTTTGTTTGACCGTCCTTGAATGAGGGCCAAAATAGCTCCAAATAGCAAAAAAATAGGTGTCCATGCCTATCTTTGAAATGGGTATCTAAATGTACTTCAAAATTTGAATTTTAAAAAAATGGGAAAAAATGCAATGTTTTAGGCCTTGGTTTGACAAAGTTTGACTGAGGTCCAAAATGGCTCGCAATCCCAAAAAATCTACATGTAGGGATTATCTCTCAAACGGGTACCTAAATACAGTTTCAAATTTCAATTTCAAGAGAGTCAAGGAAAATGCATTTCTTACAACTTGGTTTGACCAACCTTTACTAAGTGCCAAAATAACTCGAAATTCTCAAAAATATTTGTGCCTCTTAAATGAGCATCCAAATCTACTTTTAAATTTGATTTCTAAGAAACTAGAAAAAAGTGCAACCTTTTAGGCCTTGGTTTGACCAAGTTTGACCAAGGTCCAAAATAGCTTGAAATCCCCTGAAAGTGTGTATGCATGGTTATCTCTCAAATGGGTACCTAAATTCTCTTTTAAATTTCACTTACAAGAAAGTAAAAAAAATAGCATATCTTAGACCAAAATAACATTGAACATCATGAAAGTTGGTGTGCACTGTTATCTACCAAATACTAAGATAAATCCATGATCAAATTTTAATTCTTATAAGTTAGTCAAAAGTGAAACTCTGTTATATGGTTTTGCTAAGGTTGGGATTAAAGGGGGTGATATATTTTGGAACATCTCAAAATTTCATGTGCATGCTTGTCTATCAAATGGTCATTCAAATTTATCATCAAATTTCAATTAGACGAAACTGCTCAAAAGTGAAACTTCATCATGCTTTTTCACTAGGGTTGGGCTTAAAGGTGGTCAAAATAGCTTGGAACGTTGCAAAACTTTGCTTGCATTCTTCTCTATCTAATGGGCATCCAAATCTATGATCAAGTTTCAATTCTTAAAAGTTGGCCAAAAGAAAAACTCCATCATGCGGTTTTGTTAGGGTTTGGCCTAAAGGACTCGAAAATAACTCTGAACATCATGAAAGTTGGCTTGCACTCTTATCTTCCAAATGTGCATCTAAATCTATGATCAAATTTTAATTCTGAGAAATTGGTCAAGAGTGAAACTCCGTCATGTTGTTTCGCTAAGATTGGGGTTAAAGGGGGTGAAAATAGCTCAAAACGTCGTGAAAGTTGGAGTGCACGGTTATCTATCAAACAGGCATCCAAATCTATGATCAAATTTCAATTTTGAGAAATTGGTCAGAAGTGAAACTCTGTCGTGCATTTTCACTAGAGTTGGGCTTGAAGGGGTCTAGATAGCTCGGACCATTGCAAAAGTTGACGTGTAGGTTTTTATATCAAATAGGCATCCAAATCTATGATCAAATTTCAACTCTCAGAATTAGCTCAAAAGTGAAACTCCATCATTCAATTTTTCTAAAGTTTGGCTTAAAGGAGGGGAAAATGGCTGAGAAATTGGAAACAAATGCAACCTTTTAGGCCTTGGTTTCACCAAGTTTGCCTAAGGTACAAAATAGCTTGAAATCCCCTAAAAGTTTGTATGCATGGTTATCTCTCAAATGGTTCCCTAAATTCTCTTTCAAATTTCAATTACAAGAAAGCCGAAAAAATAACATCTCTTAGACCTTTACTTGACCAGCCTTGAATAACAACCAAAACAACTCCGAACATCATGAAAGTTAACATTGTGCAGTTTTGCTAAGGTTGGGCTTAAAGCGGGTGACAATATTTCACAATGTCATGAAATTTCATGTTCAAGCTTGTCTATCAAATGGACATGCAAATCTATGAGCAAATTTCAATTTTGAGAAACTACTGAAAAGTGAAACTCTGTTGTGCTGTTTCACTAGGGTTGGGCATAAAAGGGGTCAAAATAATAGCTCAGAACGTTGCAAAATTTGACATGCATGATTGTTTATCCAATGGGCATCCAAATCTATGATCAAGTTCCATTCTAAGAAGTACGTCAAAATTGAACCTCCATCGTACAGTTTTGTTAGGGTTTGGCTTAAAGGAGCTGAAAATAACTATGCACATCGTGAAAATTGGCATGCACACTTATCATCCAAATGTGCATCAAAAGATATCATCAAATTTTAATTCCGATAAATTTGTAAAAGGTGGAACTTTGTCATGCGGTTTCACAAAGTATGGGGTTAAAGGGGGTGAAAAAAGCTCGAAACATTGCGAAAGTTGAAGTGCACGCTTGTCTATCAAATGGGCATCCAAATCAATGATCAAATTTCAATTGCGAGAAAATTGTCATAAATGAAACTTCGTCGTGCATTTTCGCTATAGTTCGGCTTAAAGTGGGTTCAAATAGCTCGAAACATTACAAAATTTAGTGTGCACGCTTGTATATCAAACGGGTATCCAAATCTATGATCAAATTTCAATTCTGGGAATTTGGTCAAAAGTGAAACTCCGTCGTGTGGTTTCACTAAGGTTTAGCTTAAAGGAGGGAAAAAGAGCTCTGAACATCACTAAATTTGTCATGCACTCTTATCTACCAAATGGGCATCTAAATATATGATCATATTTCAATTCTAAGAAATTGGTCAAACGAGAAACTTTATCGTGCGCTTTCGCTAAGGTTGCACTTAAAGGGAATGAAATAGCTCGGAACATCATCAAAGTTAGTGTGTACACTTGTTTATTGAAATGGGTACCTAAATCCACTTTCAAATTTCACATCTGAAAAAGTCAACAAAAGTGCAACTTTTGTTTCAAATTTCACATCTAAAACTACTCGAAAGTGAAACTCTGTTGTGCGGTTTCGACAGGGTTGGGCTTAAAGGGGGTCAAAATAGCTCACAATGTCGCGAAAGTTGGCATGCATGCTTGCCTATCCAATATGCATACAAACGTATGACCAGGTTTCAATTCTGAGAATTTGGTCAAAGCTGAGACTGCATCGTACATTTTTGTTAGGGTTTGGCTTAAAGATGCCGAAAATAGCTCTCAACATCGTGAAAGTTGGCATGCACACTTATTTTCCAAATGTGCATTTAAATCTATGATTAAATTTTAATTCCAAGAAATTGGTTAAAAGTGAAACTCTGTCGTGCAAGTTTTTATGTGTGCCAATTAAATGGGTGTCTAAATCTACTTTTAAATTTGATTTCTAAGAAATCGTAAAAAAGTGCAACATTTTAATCCTTGGTTTGACCAAGTTTGACCAAGGTCCAAAATAGCTCGAAATCCCCTGAAAGTGTGTATGCATGGTTATCTCTCAAATGGGTACCGAAATTCTCTTTCAAATTTTCCTTACAAGAAAGTCAAAAAAGTAGCATCTCTTAGACCTTTGCTTGACCAATATTGAACAATGACCAAAATAACTTCGAACATTGTGAAAGTTGGTGTGCACTGTTATGCACCAAATGCGAAGATAAATCAACGATCAAATTTTAATTTTGAGAAATTAGTCAAAAGTGAAACTCTGTTGTATGATTTTGCTGAGGTTGGGATTAAAGGGTGTGAAATATTTTGGAATGTCTCGAAATTTCACATGCACGTCTATCAAATGGACAATCAAATCTATGGTCAAATTTCAATTGCAAGAAACCACTCAAAAGAGAAACTTTGTCATCCATTTTCGCTAGGGTTGGGCTTAAAGGTGGTCAAAATAGCTTGGAACGTTGCAAAAGTTGGCCTGCATGCTTGTTTATCTAATGGGCATCCAAATATATAATCAAGATTCAATTCTTAAAAGTTGGTCAAAAGGGAAAATCCATCGTAGGGTTTTGTTAGGGTTTGGCTTAAAGGAGTCGAAAACAACTCTGAACATCATGAATGTTGGCGTGCACTCTTATCTTCCAAATGCGAATCTAAATCTATGATCAAATTTTAATTTCGAGAAATTTTTCAAGAGTGAAACTCCGTCATGCGGTTTCTCTAAGATTGGGGTTACAGGGGGCGAAAATAGCTCAAAACATCGCGAAAGTTGGAGTCCACGGTTATCTATCAAATGGGCATCCAAATCTATGATCAAATTTCAATTATGAGAATTTAGTAAGAAGTGAAACAATTTCGTTCATTTTCGCTAGAGTTGGGCTCAAAATTGAAACTTCGTCATGCGGTTTCGCTAAGATTGGGTTATAGTGGGTGAAAATAGCTCAAAACGACGTGAAAGTTGGAGTGCATGGTTATCTATCAAACAGGCATCTAAATCTATGATCAGAAGTTAAACTCCATCTTTCATTTTCTCTAGAGTTGGGCTCGAAGGGGTCCAAATAGCTCAGACCATTGCAAAAGTTGGCGTGCACGTTTTATATCAAAAGGCATCCAAATCTATCATCAAATTTCAACTCCAAGAATTTTGTCAAAATTGAAACTCCATCATTCGAATTCGCTAAGGTTTGGCTTCAAGGAAAAGGTGCAAGCTTTTAGGCCTTGGTTTGACCAAGTATGAGCAAATTTGAATTCTAAGAAACTGCTGAAAAGTGAAACTCTGTCATGCGGTTTCACTAGGGTTGGGCTTAAAAGGGGTAAAAATAATAGCTCGAAATGTTGCAAAATTTGGCGTGCATGATTATTTATCCAATGGGCATCCAATTCTATAATCAAGTTTCTATTCTAAGAAATACATCAAAAGTGAAACTCGATCATACATATTTGTTAGGGTTTGGCTTAAAGGAGCTCAAAATAACTATGAACATCCTGAAAGTTGCTATGCACACTTATCAACCAAATGGACATCAAAAGAAATGATCAAATTTTAATTCTGCGAAATTTGTAAAAAGTGAAACTCTGTTGTGTGGTTTCACAAAGGTTGGGGTTAAAGGGGGTGAAAATAGCTTGGAACGTCACAAAAGTTGGAGTGCATGCTTGTCTATCAAATGGGCATCCAAATCTATGATCAAATTTCAAGTGCGAGAAAAATTGTCAAAAGTGAAACTTTGTTGTGCATTTTCGCTAGAGTTCGGCTTAAAGCGGGTCCAAATAGCTCGAAACATTGCAAAATTTGGCATGAAAACTTGTATATCAACTGGGCATCTAAATCTATGTTTAAATTTCAATTCTGGGAATTTGGTCAAAACTGAAACTCCATCATGCGGTTTCGCTAAGGTTTGGCTTAAAGGAGGGTTAAAGAGCTCTGAACATCACTAAATTTGGCATGCACTGTTATCTACCAAATGGACATCTAAATCTATGATCATATTTGAATTCTAAGAAATTGGTCAAAGGAGAAACTTTATCGCGCGCTTTCACTAAGGTTGCACTTAAAGGGAGTGAAATAGCTCAGAACGTCGTGAAAGTTAGCGTGTACGCTTGTTTATTGAAATGGGTACATAAATTTACTTTCAAATTTCACTTCTTAAAAAGTCAACAAAAGTGCATATTTTCAGCTTTTGTTTGACCATCCTTGAATGAGGGCCAAATGGCTCCAAATAGCATAAAAATAGGTGTCCATGCCTATCTTTGAAATGGGTATCTAAATCTACTTCAAAATTTGAATTTTAAGAAAATGAGAAAAATGCAACATTTTAGGCCTTGGTTTGAAAAAGTTTGACCGAGGTCCAAAATGGCTCGCAATCCCAAAAAAATATACATGTAGGGATTATCTCTCAAATGGGCACCTAAATACAGTTTGAAATTTCAATTTTGAGAAAGTCAAGAAAAGTGCATTTCTTAGAACTTGGTTTGACCAACCTTAACTAAGTCCCAAAATAACTTGAAATTCACAAAAATATGTGTGCCTCTTAAATGGGCATCTAAATCTAGTTTTAAATTTGATTTCTAAATAGCTTGAAATCCCCTGAAAGTGTGTATGTATGGTTATCTCTCAAATGGGTATCTAAATTCTCTTTTAAATTCAATTACAAGAAAGTCGAAAAAATAGCATCTCTTAGACCTTTGCTTGACCAACCTTGAATAACGACCAAAATAACTTCGAACTTTGTGAAAGTTGGTGTGCACTTTTATCTACCAAATGTTAAGATAAATCTACGATCAAATTCTTATTCTTAGAAATTAGTCAAAAGTGAAACTGTGTTGTACGGTTTAGATGGGGTTGGGATTACAGGGGGTGAAATATTTTGGAACATCTCAAAATTTCGCATTCACACTTGTCTATCAAATGGCCGTTGAAATCTATGATCAAATTTCAATTATAAGAAACTACTCAAATGTGAAACTCCGTCATGCGTTTTCGCTAGGGTTGGGCTTAAAGGTGGTCAAAATAGCTTTTAACGTTGCAAAAGCTGGCGTGCATGCTTGTTTACCTAATGGGCATCCAAATCTATGATCAAGTTTCAATTCTTAGAAGTTGGTCAAAAGCGAAACTCCATCATGCGGTTTTGTTAGGGTTTGGCTTGAAGGATTCGAAAATAACTCTGAACATCATGAAAGTTGGTGTGCACTCTTATCTTCGAAATGTGCATCTAAATCTATGATCAAATTTGAATTCCGAGAAATTGGTCAAGAGTGAAACTTCATCATGTGATTTTGCTAAGTTTGGAGTTAAAGGGGGTGAAAATAGTTCAAAACGTCGTGAAAGTTCGAGTGCATGGTTATCTATCAAACAGACATCCAAATCTATGATGAAATTTCAATTCTGAGAAATTGGTCAGAAGTGAAACTCCATCATGCATTTTTTCTAGAGTTGGGCTCGAAGGGGTCCAAATAGCTTGGACCATTGCAAAAGTTGGCGTGCACGTTTTTATATCAAATGGGCATCCAAATCTATGATCAAATTTCAACTTCAAAAATTTGGTCAAAAGTGAAACTCCATCATTCAATTTTGCTAAGGTTTGGCCTAAAGGAGGGGAAAAAGGCTGAGAAATTGGAAACAAATGCAACTTTTAGGCCTTTGTCTCACCAAGTTTTCCTAAGGTCCAAAATAGCTCGAAAACCCCCGAAAGTTTGTATGCATGGTTATCTCTCAAATGGTTACCTAAATTCTCTTTCAAATTTCAATTACAAGAAAGCAAAAAAAAAAACATCTCTTAGACCTTTACTTGTCCAACCTTGAATAACGACCAAAATAGCTCTGAACATCATGAAAGTTAGCATGCGCTCTTATCTACCAAATGCGCCGATAAATCTACGATTAAATTTTAATTTTGAGAAATTAGTCAAACGTGAAACTTCGTTCTATAGTTTTTCTAAGGTTGGTCTTAAAGCGGGTGAAAATATTTCGCAACGTCATGAAATTTCATGTGCAAGCTTGTCTATCAAATGGACATCCAAATCTATAAGCAAATTTCAATTCTGAGAAACTGCTCAAAAGTGAAACTCTGTCATGCGGTTTCACTAGGGTTGGCCTTAAAAGGGTTCAAAATAATAGCTTGGAATGTTGCAAAATTTGGTGTGCATGATGATTGTTTATCCAATGGGCATCCAAATCTATGATCAAGTTTCCATTCTAAGAAGTACGTCAAAAGTGAACCTCCATCATACATTTTTGTTAGGGTTTGGCTTAAAGGAGCTAAAAATAACTCTGAACATCGTGAAAGTTGGCGTGCACACTTATCATCCAAATGCAATTCAAAAGATATGATCAAATTTTAATTCCAATAAATTTGTTAAAAGTGAAACTCTGCTGTGCGGTTTCACAAAGGTTGGGGTTAAAGGGGGTGAAAATAGCTTGAAACATCGAGAAAGTTGGATTTCATGCTTGTCTAACAAATGGGCATCCAAATCTATGATCAAATATCAATTGCGACAAAATTGTCAAAAGTCAAACTTCGTCATGCATTTTCGCTATAGTTCGGCTTAAAGCGGGTCCAAATAGCACGAAACATTACAAAATTTGTCCTGCACACTTGTATATCAAACGGGTATCCAAATCTATGATCAAATTTCAATTCTAGGAATTTGGTTAAAAGTGAAACTCTGTCATGCGGTTTTGCATGCACTTTTATCTACCAAATGGGCATCTAAATATATGATCATATTTCAATTCTAAGAAATTGGTCAAAGGAGAAACTTTATCGTGCGCTTTCGCTAAGGTTGCACTTAAAGGGAGTGAAATAGCTTTGAATGTCGCGAAAGTTAGTGTTTACGCTTTTTTATTGAAATGGGTACCTAAATCCACTTTCAAATTTTACTTCTGGAAAAGTCAACAAAAGTGCATCTTTTCAACTTTTGTTTGACCATCCTTGAATGAGGGCTAAAATAGCTCCAAATCTCATAAAATTAGGTGTCCATGCCTATCTTTGAAATGGGTATCTAAATCTACTTTAAAATTTGAATATTCAGAAAATGGAAAAAATGCAATGTTTTAGGCCTTGGTTTGACGAAGTTTGACCGAGGTCCAAAATGGCTCGCAATCCCGAAAAAATCTACATGTAGGGATTATCTCTAGAATGGGTACCTAAATACAATTTCAAATTTAAATTTCGAGAAAGTCAAGAAAAGTGCATTTCTTAGAACTTGGCTTGACCAACCTTGACTAAGTGCCGAAATGGGTATCTAAATCTAGTTTTAAATTTGATTTATAAGAAATTGGACTTTTAGGGCTTGGTTTGACCAAGTTTAACCAAGGTCCAAAATAGCTCGAAATCCCCTGAAAGTGTGTATGCATGGTTATATCTCAAAGGGGTACCTAAATTATGTTTCAAATTTCAATTACAAGAAAGTAAAAAAAAATAGCATCTCTTAGACCTTTGCTTGACCAAGCTTAAATAATGACCAAAATAACTTTGAACATCGTCAAAGTTGGTGTGCACTGGTATCTACCAAATACTAAGGTAAATATACGATCAAATTTTAATTCTGAGAAATTAGACAAAAGTGAAACTCTATTGTATGGTTTTGCTGAGGTTCAGAATCAAGGGGTGAAATATTTTGGAATGTCTCGATCAAATTTATGATCAAATCTATTTTGGAACGGGCATCCAAATCTATGATCAAATTTCAATTTTGAGAAATTGGTCAGAAGTGAAACTCCATCATGCATTTTTGCTAGAGTTGGGCTCAAAGGGTTCCAAATAGCTTGGACCATTGCAAAAGTTGGCGTGCACGTTTTTATATCAAATGGGCATCCAAATCTATGATCAAATTTCAACTTCGAGAATTTGGTCAAAAGTGAAACTCCATCATTCGATTTCGCTAAGGTTTGGCTTAATGGAGAAATTGGAAACAAATGCAACCTTTTATGTCTTGGTTTCACCAAGTTTGCCTAAGGTCCAAAATAGCTCGAAATCCTGTGATGCCGAAAATACCTCTCAACATCGTGAAAGTTGGCATGCACTCTTATCTTCCAAGTGCGCATTTAAATCAATGATTAAATTTTAATTCCAAGAAATTGGTTAAAAGTGAAACTCCATTGTGCACGTTTTTATGTGTGCCTCTTAAATCGGTATCTAAATCTACTTTTAAATTTGATTTCTAAGAAATTGGAAAAAAAGTGCTACCTTTTCAGCCTTGGTTTGACCAAGTTTGACCAAGGTCCAAAATAGCTCGAAATCCCCTGAAAGTGTGTATGCATGGTTATCTCTCAAATGGGTACCTAAATTCTCTTTCAAATTTCACTTACAAGAAAGTTGAAAAAATAGCATCTCTTAGACCTTTGCTTGACCAACCTTGAATAATGACCAAAATAACATCGAACATCATGAAAGTTGGTATGCACTGTTATCTACCAAATGCTAAGATAAATCTATGATCCAATTTTAATTCTAAGAAATTAGTAAAAAATGAAACTTTGTTGTATGGTTTCACTGACATGGGGATTAAAGGGGCTGAAATATTTTGGAACGTCTCGAAATTTCACCTGCATGCTTGTCTATCAAATGGGCATTTAAATCTATGATGAAATTTCAATTATAGAAAACTGCTCAAAAGTGAAACTTCATCATGCTTTTTCGCTAGGGTTGGGCTTAAAGGGGGTCAAAATAGCTTGGAACATTGTGAAAGTTGGCCTGCATGCTTTTTTATCTAATGGGAATCCAAATCTATGATCAAGTTTCAATTCTTAGAAGTTGGTCAAAAGCGAAACTCCATCATGTAGTTTTGTTAGGGTTTGGCTTAAAGGAGTCAAAAATAACTCTGAACATCATGAAAGTTGGCGTGCACTCTTATCTTCCAAATGCACATCTAAATCTATGATCAAATTTTAATTTCAAGAAATTTGTCAAGAGTGAAACTCCATCATGTCGTTTCGCAAAGATTGGGGTTATAGGGGGTGAAAATAGCTCAAAACGTCGTGAAAGTTGGAGCGCACAGTTATCTATCAAACAAGCATCCAAATCTATGATTAGATTTCAATTCTGAGAAATTAGTCAGAAGTGAAACTCCGTCGTTCATTTTTGCTAGAGTTGGGCTCGAAGGGGTCCAAATAGCTTGCACCATTGCAAATGTTGGCCTGCACGTTCTTATATCAAACGGGCATCCAAATCTATGATCAAATTTCAACTCTGAGAATTTGGTCAAAAGTGAAACTCCATCATTCGATTTCACTAAGGTTTCGCTTAAAGGAGGGGAAAATGGCTTTGAGAAATTGTAAACAAATGCAACCTTTTAGGGCTTGGTTTCACCAAGTTTTACTAAGGTCCAAAATAGCTTGAAATCCCCTGAATGTTTGTATGCATAGTTATCTCTCAAATGGGTACCTAAATTATGTTTCAAATTTCAATTACAAGAAAGCTAAGAAAATAACATCTCTTAGACCTTTACTTGAACAACCTTGAATAACGACCAAAATAGCTCTGAACATCATGAAATTTAGCATGCACTCTTATCTACCAAATGCGTCCATAAATCTACGATTAAATTTTAATTTTGAGAAATTAGTCAAACGTGAAAATCCATTGAGCGGTTTTGCTAAGGTTGGGCTTAAAGGGGGTAAAAAGATTTTGGAATGTCTCAAAAGTTTGCATGCATGCTTTTTCATCAAATGGGCATCCAAATTTATGATCAAATTTAAATTCTAAGAAACTGTTCGAAAGTGAAACTCTGTCATGCGGTTTCGACAGGGTTGGGCTTAAAGGGGGAAAAATGGCTCGAAACTTCGAGAATGTTGGCGTGCATGCTTGTCTATCCAATATGTATCCAAACATATGATCAGGTTTCAATTTTGAGAATTTGGTCAAAGCTGAGACTGCATCATGCAGTTTTGTTAGGGTTTGGCTTAAAGATGCCAAAAATAGCTCTCAACATCATGAAAGTTGGCATGCACTCTTATTTTCCAAATGCGCACTTAAATCTATGATTAAATTTTAATTCCAAGAAATTGGTTAAAAGTGGAAACTTCATCGTGCACGTTTTTAGGTGTGCCTCTTAAATGGGTATCTAAATCTACTTATAAATTTTATTTCTAAGAAATCGGAAGAAAGTGCAACCTTTTAGTCCTTGGTTTGACCAAGTTTGACCAAGGTCCAAAATAGCTCAAAATCCCCTGAAAGTGTGTATGCATGGCTATCTCTCAAATGGGTACCTAAATTCTCTTTCAAATTTCACTTACAAGAAAGTCAGAAAAATATGATCTCTTAGACCTTTGCTTGAACAACCTTGAATAATACCCAAAATAACTTCGAACATCGTGAAATTTGGTCTGCATTGTTATCTACCAAATGCTAAGATAAATCTACGATCAAATTTTAATTATGAGAAATTAGTCAAAAGTGAAACTCTATTGTATGGTTTTGCTGAGGTTGGGATTAAAGGGGGTGAAATATTTTGGAATGTCTCTAAATTTCACGTGAACACTTGTCTATCAAATGGACATTCAAATCTTTGATCAAATTTCAATTATAAGAAATTGCTCAAAAGTGAAACATTGTCATGCGTTTTCTCTAGGGTTGGGCTTAAAGGTGGTCAAAATAGCTTGGAATGTTGCGAAAGTTGGCGTGGATGCTTAATTATCTAATGGGCATCCAAATCTATAATCAAGTTTCAATTCTTAGAAGTTGGTCAAAAGCGAAACTCGATCGTGCGGTTTTCTTAGGGTTTGGATTAAAGGAGTCGTAAATAACTCGGAACATCATGAAAGTTGGCATGCACTCTTATCTTCCAAATGCACATCTAAATCTATGATCAAATTTTAATTCCGAAAAATTTGTCAAGAGTGAATCTCTGTCATGCAGTTTCGCTAAGATTGTGGTTACATGGGGTGAAAATAGCTCAAAACGTTGCGAAAGTTGTAGTGCATGGTTATCTATCAAACGGGCATCCAAATCTATGATCAAATTTCAATTCTGAGAAATTAGTCAGAAGTGAAACTCCGTCGTTCATTTTAGCTATATTTGGGCTCGAAGGGGTCCAAATAGCTCGGACCATTGCAAAAGTTGGCGTGCACATTTTTGTATCAAACGGGCATCCAAATCTATGATCAAATTTCAACTCCAAGAATTTGTTCAAAATTGAAACTCCATCATTCGATTTCACTAAGGTTTGGCTTCAATGAAAAAGTGCAAACTTTTAGGCCTTGGTTTGACCAAGTATGGGTAAATTTGAATTCTAAGAAACTGCTCAAAAGTGAAACTCTGTCATGCGGTTTCACTAGGGTTGGGCTTAAAAGGGGTCAAAATAATTGCTCGAAACGTTGCAAAATTTTCCATGCATGATTGTTTATCCAATGGGCATCCAAATCTATAATCAAGTTTCTATTCTAAGAAGTAAATCAAAAGTGAAACTCGATCGTACAATTTTGTTAGGGTTTGGCTTAAAGGAGCTGAAAATAACTATGAACATCGTGAAAGTTGGTGTGCACACTTATCATCCAAATGCGCATCAAAAGAAATGATCAAATTTTAATTACGAGAAATTTGTAAAAAGTGAAACTCCATTGTGCGGTTTCATAAAGGTTGGGGTTAAAGGGGGTGAAAATAGCTTGGAACATCACGCAAGTTGGAGTGCACGCTTGTCTATCAAATGGGCATCCAAATCTATGATCAAATTTCAATTGCGAGAAAATTGTCAAAAGTGAAACTTCGTCATGCATTTCACTAGAGTTCGGCTTAAAGCGGGTCCAAATAGCTTGAAACACTGCAAAATTTGGCGTGCACGCTTGTATATCAATTGGGCATCCAAAATCTATGATCAAATTTCAATTCTGGGAATTTGGTCAAAAGTGAAACTCCATCATGCGGTTTCGCTAAGGTTTGGCTTAAAGGAGGGAAAAAGAGCTCTGAACATCGCTAAATTTGGCATGCACTCTGATCGACCAAATGGGCATCTAAATCTATGATAATATTTCAATTCTAAGAAATAGGTCAAAAGAGAAACTTTATCGATCGCTTTCACTAAGGTTGCACTTAAAGGGAGTGAAATGGCTCCGAACATCATAAAAGTTAGCGTGTACTCTTGTTTATTGAAATGGGTACATAAATCTACTTTCAAATTTCACTACTTAAAAAGTCAACAAAAGTGCATCTTTTAAGCTTTTGTTTGACCATCCTTGAACGAGGGCCAAAATAGCTCCAAATAACATAAAATAGGTGTCCATGCCTATCTTTGAAATGGGTATCTAAATCTACTTCAAAATTTGAATTTTAAGAAAATGGAAAAAATGCAACGTTTTAGGCCTTGGTTTCACAAAGTTTGACCAATGTCCAAAATGGCTTGCAATCCCCCAAAAATATACATGTAGGGATTATCTCTCAAATGGGTACCTAAATACAGTTTCAAATTTCAATTTCGAGAAACTCAAGAAAAGTGCATTTCTTAGAACTTGGTTTGACCAACCTTAACTAAGTGCTGAAATAACTCGAAATTCACAACAATATGTGTGCCTCTTAAATGGGCATATAACTCTACTTTTAAATTTGATTTCTACGAAATTGGAAAAAAGTGCAACCTTTAAGGCCTTGGTTTGACCAAGGTCCAAAATAGCTTGAAATCCCATGAAAGTGTGTATGCATGGTTATCTCTCAAATGGGTATCTAAATTCTTTTTGAAATTTCAATTACAAGAAAGTCGAAAAAAATAGCATCTCTTAGACCTTTGCTTGACCAACCTTGAATAATGACCAAAATAACTTTGAACATCGTGAAAGTTGGTATGCATTGTTATGCACCAAATGCTAAGATAAATCTACGATCAAATTTTAATTCTGAGAAATTAGTCAAAAGTGAAACTCTGTTGTATGGTTTTGCTGAGGTTGGGATTAAAGGGGGTGAAATATTTTGGAATGTCTCGAAACTTCGCATGCACGCTTGTCTATCAAATGGTAATTCAAATCTATGATCAAATTTCAATTATACGAAACTACTCAAAAGTGAAACATCATCATGCTTTTTCGCTAGGGTTGGGATTAAAGGTGGTCAAAATAGCTTGGAATGTTGCAAACGTTGGCGTGCATGCTTGTTTATCCAATGGGCATCCAAATCTATGATCAAGTTTCATTTCTTAGAAGTTGGTCAAAAGCGAAACTCCATCATGCGGTTTTGTTTGGGTTTGGATTAAAGGAGTCGAAAATAACTCTGAACATCATGAAAGTTGGCGTGCACTCTTATCTTCCAAATGCACATCTAAATCTATGATCAAATTTTAATTCCAAGAAATTTGTCAAGAGTGAAACTCCATCATGCAATTTCGTTGTGATTGGGGTTATAGGTTATAGGGGGTGAAAATAGCTCAAAACATCCTGAAAGTTGGACTGCATGGTTATCTATCAAACGGGCATCGAAATCTATGATCAAATTTCAATTCTGAGAAATTAGTCAGAAGTGAAACTCCATTGTTCATTTTCTCTAGAGTTGGGCTCGAAGGGGTCCAAATAGCTTGGACCATTGCAAAAGTTGGCGTGCACGTTTTCATATTAAATGGCATCCAAATCTATGATCAAATTTCAACTCTGAGAATTTGGTCAAAAGTGAAACTCCATCATTTAGTTTCGCTAAGGTTTGACTTAAAGGAGGGGAAATTGGTTTTTAGAAATTGGAAACAAATGTAACCTTTTATGTCTTGGTTTCACGAAGTTTGCATAAGGTCCAAAATAGCATGAAATCCCCTGAAAGTTTGTATGCATGGTTATCTCTCAAATGGGTACCTAAATTCTCTTTCAAATTTCAATTACAAGTAAGCCAAAAAAATAACATCTCTTAGACCTTTACTTGACCTTCCTTAAATAACGACCAAAATAGCTCCGAACATAATTGAAAGTTAGCATGGACTCTTATCTACCAAATGCACCGATAAATCTACGATTAAATTTTAATTTTGAGAAAATAGTCAAACGTGAAACTCCGTTGTGCGGTTTTGATAAGGTTGGGCTTAAAGGGAGTGAAAATATTTTGGAATGTCTCAAAAGTTTGCATGCATAGCTCAAAATCCCCTGAAAGTGTGTATGTATGGTTACCTCTCAAATGGGTACCTAAATTCTCTTTCAAATTTCAATTACAAGAAAGTCGAAAAAATAACATCTCTTATACCTTTGCTTGACCAACCTTGAATAATGACCAAAATAACATCGAACATCGTGAAAGTTGGTGTGCACTGTTATGTACCAAATGCTAAGATAAATCTACGATCGAATTTTAATTCTGAGAAATTAGGCAAAAGTGAAACTCTGTTGTATGGTTTTGCTAAGGTTGGGATTAAAGGGGGTGAAATATTTTGGAACGTCTCGAAACTTCGCATGCATGCTTGTCTATCAAATGGGCATTCAAATCTATGATCAAATTTCAATTATACGAAACTACTCAAAAGTGAAACATCATCATTCTTTTTTGCTAGGGTTGGGATTAAAGGTGGTCAAAATAGCTTGGAACGTTGCAAATGTTGGCATGCATGCTTGTTTATCTAATTGGCATCCAAATCTATCATCAAGTTTCAATTCTTAGAAGTTGGTCAAAAGCAAAACTCCATCGTGCGGTTTTGTTAGGGTTTGGCTTAAAGGAGTCGAAAATAACTCTGAACATCATGAATGTTGATGTGCACTATTATCTTCCAAATGCACATCTAAATCTATGATCAAATTTTAATTTCAATAAATTTGTCAAGAGTGAAACTCCATCATGCGGTTTCGCTAAGATTAGGGTTACAGGTGGTGAAAATAGCTCAAAACGTCGCGAAATTTGGAATGCACGGTTATCTATAAAATGGGCATCCAAATCTATGATCAAATTTTAATTCTGAGAAATTAGTCAGAAGTGAAACTCTGTCATTCATTTTTGCTAGAGTTGGGCTCGAAGGGGTCCAAATAGCTTGGACCATTGCAAATGTTGGTGTGCACGTTTTTATATCAAATGGGCATCCAAATCTATGATCAAATTTCAACTCCGAGAATTTGGTCAAAAGTGAAACTCTGTCATTCGATTTCGCTAAGGTTTGGCTTAAAGGAGGGGAAAATGGCTTTGAGAAATTGGAAACAAATGCAACCTTTTAGGGCTTGGTTTCACCAAGTCCGCCTAAGGTCCAAAATAGCTCGAAATTACCTGAAAGTTTGTATGCATGGTTATCTCTCAAATGGGTACCTAAAATTCTCTTTCAAATTTCAATTATAAAAAAGCTGAAAAAATAACATCTCTTAGACCTTTACTTGACCAACCTTGAACATCGACCAAAATAGCTCTGAACATCATGAAAGTTAGCTTGCACTCTTATCTACCAAATGCGCCAATAAATCTATGATTAAATTTTAATTTTGAGAAATTAGTCAAACGTGAAACTCCGTTGTGCGGTTTTGCTAAGGTTGGGCTTAAAAGGGGTGAAAATATTTTGGAATTTTTCAAAAGTTTAGATGCATGCTTCTTCATGTTAGAATATAATCCGTATGGATTATATATTGTAAATAAATAAAGAAATCTGAATAGTTAGGAAGCTGAAAAGGCTGGGCGGAAGGTGAAACACAACCGTCACATGTAATGTATAAAAGAATGCATTAGCAATGGAATAATATCGAATCGGGAGTTATACCTATTAGTGGTATCAGAGCTTGGCTATTAGCCATAACTCCTACCTGTTGCATTTCAGTCCTGGAATTCTGCTTGCCAGTCCATTGCCAGACTACCTGCTCCATCAGTCTACCATTTGCATGTGTTTCTCTTTGCCTCTGCACATTCATGTATGTGTTATTCTCTCCCATACCTATGCTGAGGAATGAAACGGTCCAAAGATACTATGCTTCCTCCATTTGCTGCATGGTTTTGACTATTCATTGCAAGAAGTAAGATGCCTTGTTAGTGAATATTAGGCTGAAGACTGCATAAAGGCTGGAAACCCTAATCCCGCAAACTGGTGTGTTGTGTGTGCTGAGTTTTGCGCTGTGAAGGTTCATTCCATTACCCAAACTATGTGAAGATTGTTTCATGAGTATTGTCCTCGCTGAAATAATGTATGCTACGTATGAAGTTAAATAATGTATCCTGTGTGGAGTGCTGTGTTCATTAATGAGCTATGATTGTGGAGACTACGTATTGAAGAGGATATATGCTGCGTGAAGATTCCTCTGTAAGTATCACGCTGCCTTTCATCTCGAGTTGATCTCCAATTCCAATCTGTGAAGGGGATGTTGTCATTACCGGAGATTCAATGGAGAGTGTTGTGCATTGGGGTGCAGCCATCCATTATCATCATAACGATCCTCTCGCAGCCTTTCAGTACCTTTTTCTACAGGGTGGTGCATAAACCCTAATTTTTTTGACCTAATAGAGTGTCTGCGATCTCCCACATATAGGTTGCTATCAGGGTGTGCCTGCCGTACCGGAGCCGATCTTGCCTCTGCAACGTCCATGATTTCCTGAATGAACAAGAAAACAAAGACGTAGACATGCTCAATGTCTACTATGCTGATGGCGCCCGTGGGATTCAGTGGTTTTTTCTGTCGGATTTTATCAGTGTGGTGACTTTGGTCACATCGCCCAAGTAGCCCTCTTGATCGCCTGCAAAGTCTGCCGTAAATACGTGATGAGCACCTCCCACCAGATGGCCTGATGTGCACATCCCACCAGATGCATCGAATACTCTTTTTGTTGAGGGTCTTCCTGCTGATTGCACTCGCAGGGAAGCTGCACACATTTTCCGTCCATTCATTGGTTTCAAAGAAGTTCGACTAGTACAGAAGGAGCCTAAACGCCCTGGTGGAGACCCGCTTGTTTTATGTTTTGTTGATTTTAATGATGCAAGATGTACCGCAACTACTCTGGAAGCATTACAAGGGTATAAGTTTGATGAAACTGACCGTGAGTCATCTGGTTTACGATTACAATTTGCGCGTTTTCCTGGTCCACGTGGGGATCCATATTTGTAATTACAGTTTTCAAACAAACACCATATAATCTCTACTACTTCAACTAGATTGTGAAGCGTGCCATTGAAGGCTACGTTAAAGCTTGTTGAAGCCTGCGTGAAGCTATAAACACATCACCTGCGTGAAGCTATACACACATCACCTGCGTGAAGCTGTGCACCATCACCTGCGATGATCCTTTTCAAAATGATGTCTAGACTGCGTTGAAGACTACATTGACTGTGTAGAATGCGTTGAAGACTACATTGATTGTGTAGACTGAGTTGAAGACTACATTTAAGGCTGTGTTGAAGGCTGAGAATTCCATATGAGCGTGGAGTGATTAATTGGAGACTGTGAAGACTGTGGCCTATTGCTTCTGCGTGAATGCGTTGAAGGTTTCGCTTCAACTTCATGGAAACCCTAATTTTTTGAGTGAAGCTGCCTGCAATTTTTCTGCTGCTGCAAGTTCCTGGAGCTACCTGAGTGAAGCTGCCTGCAAATTCTTGAAGCTTCCTGCGTGGAGCTGCTTGCAAGTTCTTCAAGCTACTGCGAGCTACCTTGTCCCGTCAGAGTTGGGGTCTATCTCTTCTCTATAGAGTGTTGCGACTTCATCAAAGATACAACCTGCCATTGAAGAGTCCATGTTGTGCTACTAGAAACAAGTCTGCTGCAAGATATTTTGTTGATTTATCACTGTATTTGAAATGTAATTATCATGTAATAGCACTCTAGAATTAATGATATAGAGCTATTGATAAGCTGCAAAATTATTTGATAAGCTACAAATTATTTGATAAGCTGCACAATTATTTTTATAGGCTACAGAATCATATTGTAATTTGTAAAGGAGAAGGAATCTAAACCTGCATCCCATATTTTTTCCAAGTATTCTGTAAGTTGAAAATTCCAGATTGAAAATGCATAATTTTGCATCGATTTTTCGTGATGTCCTCATTGGCAAGGAAACATATCCAAGATGGTCTAGAAAGATCAAGAAATCAAGCGAGCATGTCGAAGAATCCCTTTGCTTTGTTCAGGAAACAAAGAATCAGTCCAAAGACCCTTCCAAGGGAGATTGCGGCAAGAGAGGACGAGGAAGAAGAAATTTCAAAGGCAGAGGGGGCAGAAACAACTTCAGAAAAAGATCAGAGTTGAATTGCAAGCGTTGTGGAAAGACTGGGCACACATCAGATCAGTGTTGGGCTTCGTGGGACTCCATCAAAGACAAGCATAACTAGAAGAAATATGATAATAAAAACCAAGATGCTAATAAATCTTCTGATTCTTCTCATTGTATTGTTGCACATTGTAATCTTGGATTTAATGAAATGACTTCACTTTTATCTTACAAAGGTTGTTGGCTGCTTGATACTGGTGCAACATCACACATGACATTTAGAAAAGACTGTTTTGAAGAACTTAATGAAACAATAGATGGCATAGTGTACTTTGCAGATAAGTAAAGTATTAAACCAAAGGGAATGGGCACCATTCGACTGAAGATGCCTGGATTCCTTGATTTCTTATTTAAGAATGTTCTTTATCTTCCAGAGTTGCAGAGAAGCCTGCTGTCCTTGGTGGAGATACGACAGCAAGGCCATTCCATCCACATGGTTGATGGAATCGTAGAAATAAGAAAGTCCTATGACAACCAAGTCATCATGACTGGATATGAAGATGGGAAGCTGCTGAAGCTGAAGGGTTCATCCGCAAGAGTTCAAAACTATGCCTACCTCTCTCAGCATGGAGAAGGTAATTTGTCATCTAGTTCATTGTGGCATGCAATATTTGGTCATCTAAATTATAACAGTC